>JAOWBP010002052.1:75257766-75291181 GCA_028571105.1 Tragopan temminckii
ACCTCCAGGGACGGGGCATCCACAACCTCTCTGGGCAGCCTGTTCCAGTACCTCACCACTCTCAAAGTAAAGAACTTCCCCCTGACATTCAACTTAAATCCCCTCTCCCTCAACTTAAACCCATTTCCCCTTGTTCGGTTATTGTCTTTCCTTTCACCAGTTTGCAAACCATCCCTATGCTCAGCCCTACAAGGCTGACAGATTTGGGCTCTCCCTTAGAAGCACAAGCTATCTTACACAGCACAGCTGAGAACCTTCAGGGAAGCTCTAAAAGGGTACCAGTACCATGCTCCATCCTGAAATACAGCCCTGAGCTCACCCCCCTGGATCATGCCATCTCTCTAAGACACACCACTGGTTCTTTTCTCTGCAAATAAGACAATATCAGGCTGAAAGCCGACCTCCACAAATACATTTAAACAGCTACTTAGTTCAGTGGGAGTTAAATACATCACTCCATGTATCAGTTCTGAGCTAAAATCCTTTCCTCGCATGCTCCCATGAGCAGCTCCGGTCAATGTGCCAAGATGACACTGTCAACAGGACACCTGTGGCACGACCTCCATGGCAGCAGTGACGCTACCAAGCAGGTCTTTTGGAAACTAGACTTCAGACTTAGATTTCAGCCTCTGGGAGGCCAAATCATTTACATGCTCTACTTCAGCTAATCTAATTAAATAATGTTATCAAATTAATTAGCCTTTTAACAATAATTATGAATAATAATGATGAATAATTATGGAGATGTGGTATCAAAGATGAGCAAAGACACCACAATCCAAGTCTTTCTGAGGCACAGTACAGATTTTAATCGGGTGATAGGATGGATAATGTTGCAGATCCCTTCCAAGGACAATGGAGGGAAGAGGCTTTGAGAGACATAATTTTTCCTGCTCCCAGTTTAACATCAACATCGTAATGTGGTCTCACCAACAACAATCCACTCCACCATGAAACTGTTACGCTCCATCCTTCCCACATCTCCTGCCACTCCTGCCTGGGAGAACAGTGGCAGATGGCTAGCAAAAAGGCTAAACACAGAAGACACACGGTTTTTCCTTAATTTGGAACCACATCACAGACCTTATCTACATACAGTGAGTAAAGCACTGTGTCTCTTTGCAGGCTTACACTGTTTGCACTTTCTGTTGACGCCCAAGCCTTCCCCCAGACAAACACACTACCAAAATCTCCACACAGGCTAATGTGTGGCATCCCAGGCAGGGCAAAAGTGGATTTCACCCATGCAGGTTTGTGCACTTCGCATTTTGTATTTGACTCCCCACATCTTGTTTTTAATCATTCTGTAGATTTCTTTTGTCAGTAGTAATTAGAGTGGAACATTTCCTTCCCCGGGGTGCAGTTCTGTAACATAATGCTTTTCATTAATACATGACAGGGGAAAGTACAGAATGTGGTGATCCTGGGTTTGAACATACATCTACAAAATGGCAAGCTAATGAGTTAATGTCTGACTAGGGAAGGGGGGGGAAATATAGAAAAAGCCAGAGGGGCCACTGCCTGTGCAATGGATCTTTCTTCTAGCCTCAAGTATACTGCTCTGGATAGAGCAATTACTGCAAGCTGTTCCACAGACTAGATAAACGATGAATCAAAGCCAGGCTAGCGGTATCAGAACTCATGCACAAGGAAGATGCATTATGGTGCATAGTTTCAATTATTATATTTGCTTGTTCCACTTGTGAATTAGCCAGCTATAATAAATGTTATCATGCTGCTGTTTGCTCTGCATTTCTCAAAGTGAACTAAAAGACGGAAGAGCTTCGAACTGTGAATATTAATTACTAATAAAATTGCAGCATTAATTTTTCTTTTCTCCCTTTTTTTCATCTTTCCAATCTCTTTTGAGTATTAATGTATGATAACACTCCTTACACGGTCAGAAAGTAAGGTGAAGGAGGGCTCTGGGATATTTGCTAATTACAGTGTTCACAAAAGGAGAGACAACAGAATGCTGAAGGCTCTGAGGATAATATTTCAAGCCTAAAATTAGCAGCCAGCTTTGGTTGCCTGGATTCCATAAAGCAAACTACAATTGCATAAGTTGTACATGTTGACTGCTATCTTCAAGTCTTTCTACTCCCATCATTAGGTTTAAGAAAATTTGTTCACGGCAAGCACTAGCTGGAGATACAGATATATCTCAGAGTATGTAGAAAGAGTCTCTGATTGCAGTTTCAGTAAGAGATGTATAAATAGAGACTCATCCTAGTTTTGGGTGTTGCAACCAAATCGGATAGGTTATCATACTGAAAGACTACATGACAAAAAAATTGCCCTTGAGACTTTTACTTCTCCTTAGCTTACCAGTTCACAGCAACATAAAGACACCAACTCCAGAGGATAGTCCAGCTAGGGCCAGCTCAACAGCTGTAACATCCACCGCAGGTATGCAAAACATATCAGCGTTACTCAGGCTGAATAGAGTCTTGCTTTCTCTGAAGAAAGCAGCAAAAACCTGACCCATGGATCAGGAGAGTCATGAATGTGAACTCAGACATGGGTTAGGAAACAGGAGTGGTGAGCGAAAATCATTCACAAGACCATTTTTGTTCAAGCTAGTAAGGCCAAGCATAGACTATGTCTGAGCAGAGAATATCTCCCAGTCTGATTCTACCCAGATCAAAGCATGACAGTCTTCAGAATCACCTCACTGGTGTTTCTGATTGGAAACTACTCCTCCTCTTGAGAACAATGTCTTTCTTTTCATGGTGAAAGTTTTTCTGCCACGTAGACGTTATCTATATCTCAAATAATTGCAAACTGCGTTTTGGAGAAGGCTGCCAACAGTTTTCATGGCTCTAATTCAGTCGCAGAGCTGAGATTAACTAGCGTAAGCGTCCCAAAGTGCCTTCCATCTGTAATCAATTTCTCTGTGTCCAATGTCATTATTCTATTTATTTTTATTTTGGTGCATTATTATGGTGGCTAATCCTTTTCACATGGTTTGTCTTACTGAAGTTCCCAAAATAAAGTTTGATATTAAAGACAGATGACAGGCAGGCTGCTTAGAAAGACTATTTCTTTTTCAGCTCTGTGAGTATTATGCAGTTCTAGTTGTTGACAGTAGCGGTGGCACGATTCTCATTGTAATTTGTGCAAATTCCAGTCAATAACAGTGTCTTGTTGAAATATGCATTAAAAAGTCCATAACATTAGTGTAATGGACACACTCCAACACATCTCTCCGGTCTGGCTTCCTCATAAAGATTTTAAATGACTGTCTTAATTGGATCCTAATATTAACAGGAATATTACATAAAGCTAAATGAGGACATAAACTTCAACTGAAAGCTACTTCCACCCAAGCCCTTGCTTTCTGGTCTGCAGAGGAGCAAGGGAAAGGAACATTTCCTTTCTCCATCCCGATTACACTGGCTGCTCTTTTTAAGCTTTCTACAATGAATGATTCCTTTTCTTTTTTTTCCATAACAAAAGCTTTAAACCTATCACAGAAAACAAGAAATTACCTTGCTCAAGATGAATGCACAGAAATCATGATTACTGCTCTAGCATTTCTTCGATCGAAGCACTAGGAAACTAATGAGACAACCTATAATACAGTAGATTAATTTAGTCACCTCCTTTTTTTTTTTTTTTTTTCCTTTAAGCTGATGATTCTGTTCCAATGAGCTACTACAGAGGAATCCAAAAAGAAGTCTATTGCTGAATACCACTGTACATCTTCTCCAGACAGTAACAACCAAGAACCTATTCTGTATCCTTTAGCTAACATCCAGAAAACCCATCTAGATAAGTCCCATTACAATTATCCTTGTAAAGCATATATATGCATACAAAGTTCTGGCAAAGAAGCCCTAGTTAGGTCAGTTGGGATCTTCCTTGTGTAGTGATGCAGACCAAGCAGAGTTGTGTCTGTACAGTTATATTGTTTCCCCTTTTGTTTCCACATCACAGCATGCTCAGACAAAGCTATTTTGGTGCTGCACTGATCAAACTGATTTTTTTTCCTTTGATAATAATATGAAATATGATAGGATAATAAGGTTGTTATGTAATCAAAGTTGACAGCAGGGAGCTAAATTTGTGTTGTTTTGATGAACAGCACATTAGTGTGACATAAATAGATTAATCTGATTTATTATTATTATTTCTAATGCTTAATAATAGGGGAAATGAGACTCCGGGGAATGACAGTGCATCACAAAGTGATATCAAAAGTCTGTGCTATGAAAACATAGGTTAGGTACCTTGGATATTAGAATGTCTTCTCATAAGTAGACCTGCTTCTAAGGAGCGAGTAGAGAGCAAGAAAGGCTCCCCTGAAAGAAATAATACCTTAAGTGGAATAAAACCAATAGCGTACCAGAGAAAATACGCTATGAAAAGCAGCACTGTGGGAAGAAAGCTGATATTCACATAGGTCAGTAAGTAGTCAGAAATGGAACAGACAAAAATCACCTTTCACTGACTGATTTTCCATGTTCTGCTGGAAAGCTGGTATTAACCCTGACAAAAGCAACTTTCTTATAATGCTGCCTGTTCTAGCCCCAGACAGCCCAAGCCATTATTCACACATCAGTCAAGTACCACAAAAAACGGAGAGAAGCATTTTCAGCATGTTTTGCCTGGTTTACTGATGCTTCCCACAAGCGTTCTTGTATTTGTGGCTGCTCACAAAGAAAAGTCCTGTAGGAGTTCACGTGAATATCTGAATGCAAGGAGGCTAGCAAAGGAAACGTCCTGCCATTTCAAAATCTTACGTGCACCAGAAATATAGAATGGACAGAATTGCGAGTTCTTCAGACAGAAAGTAGAACTATGTGAAAATAGTTTTAAATCCTAAGGAATGCAGACACTTTTCCCAAATGCCCTCCCACAAACTTACTATCTGAAAAGTATCACTATGGATATGGCCCCTTCATATCAGGGCACATACATTTCGTCATCCACATCCATAAACTATGACTACGCTACACAAGAGCATTCAGAAAGCCACTGTGTTTTAACACAAAGACTCTAACTGGCAGATAACCCATGACCCACTAAATAAGTTGCTCCCCTGGTTAAATACCACCTTTACTAAAATATACCCTTCATTTAACTTCATTTATGGTTTCAGAGAAGAGAATGAGTAATAACTCAGCTGGAATATGTAACAGCTTTGAAATTCTGGAGTTCAACATGATTTACAAGACATTTAGAATTACTTTTGTGTGCAGCAGAAATAGAATTTTTCTAAAAGGAAGAAATGAAAAGTGAAGCGATGCTTTCAAAAACGTAACTGCTTTTTAACAAAACTGCTCAAAGTTTTGGTTACAAGTCCTGTTACAAATGTTCTTCTTTAATAGGCAGATGGCATTTTGCCTTCCTGAAATCTGTAACATCCCAAAGATTTCCTGCTTCTCCCAAGTGTCATGTATATATCAGCACTTCTACACGATCTGGACGTGTACATACTTTTTCTTATCTCCTTAGCAGGAAAAGAAACCTACAATTATTTGCAGTTCTGGGATACTGTCAGCAAATCTATGAAAGAGAATTTGACAGCACTATGAACCCTATGGGCCACTCTTCAGAAAGTAGCTTCTAGGTGGTTTTCACTGGAGTGCTTTAATACATCCTGAAGCTGCTTTTCTAGGTACTCTTGCTTCAACACTTTTGCCATCAGCATTTGCCTCAGGACATGGTGCAAGCAGCACATCATTAATGCACCCAGCATGCTCTCCTACTACACTGACAAAAGTTATTCCCATATGCTAGGCTGGAAAAGTCCATTCTCATCATCCTCATTACAAATTCTAAGTTATTTTTTCACTAATCTTAATGGAGATTTTCATGCCACAGCATTTTAAAATCCCAAAGGAAGTTACATATTGAAGATACAGATCCTTGCTTTTCATTTACTTGTTGAAACACAAATATCAAAATTAGGAGAACACAAACATATTTGATATTGTTAATAACTTAAAGTCAAGGAGAACAGAGAAAGAAGGGCATTCCTTATTTCTCTCTTTTAATGCTCTTTATAGATGCCCTTTTGAAAGGATATCAACGTCCGTTAGCACACAGAACTCAGAGCTGGGTTTTTTTGTGAAAACACACTATCTATCAAAAAAAAAAAAAGTAAAATATGGAGGATTATTGCTTTTACACTGAAAGCACAAAATGGTAGAATCAGCAGGAGGTGCATAGTGCCAAAAAAAGATGTGCTTTGTATGACAAATTAACACAGAAGGCGATTTAAAAGATAGGATTAAATCAAAGACAATGTTGCAGGTTTATAAAATTCCCAGTCCTACCCCCGTCAAATCAAAGATAAATCTCCCAAAGCAGTAAATCTTATGTAATCACTGCAAATTCCTATTGTCTTAAAAGGGAGCTGGATTAGGCCTCTAATTTGGTTTTGTAAAGTCTGTTTGGTCCAGATGAGTAACCAAGCAATGGACAATCTCCAAGGAACAACTCTATGACATGGTCTCAATATCGTTGACTACAGCTTGCCAATGCAGTCACTCCCAGTGTTAACTTCTAGACACTGGAGTAAAGCTGATTTTGCCCATGAGTGCTAAATGCATTTTGCCTTTCCGCATAGCAAAGAAGCAATATCATGTCTAATCTCACAAGTTCCCAGTGAGCCAAACACAAGATACTGTCCCTTGAATTCTTCCTGAGACCAACAAAGGCTTTCCATTATTTACAAATCAAAAGCATTTAGAGACAATCATCTTTATTTTTTATTTAAAACAAGGAATGCTCTGTCACTATTATATGAGAAAAAATATACATCCACCTATTTATACCCATCCTAATCCAAGCATTCCAAAAAATAGAATTCCTATTCATGCAGGTAACTGCTGCACAATAAAATAATAATAAAATAAAAATAATATTAATAACTTTTATAAATAAAATAAAAACAACAAAACACACTTCTTAGTTCCAACAATTCTTCCAATTTACTTTAAATAATTCCACCCGCAAATTGTTGGAACAGTTTCAAATGATGAAAGTAAATATAGTTAAATCAATAGGATTATTACTTGCTTTTGATTATTAATTCCATTGCTAGCTTTTCTTGTGTTTTTATTATGCATACCAGTTTTACAAAGTGCATGCTTTATTTTACTTTTTAAATTTTGAACTGGCAAGTTAAAATGATCCATCATTTCCTGCCTTTTTGAAATGATAATACAATCTAAAATCTAGCATTAAAAAATTTATCATGATACACCTGGTATATTGACTGCTTATGGCGCATGCTTGTCTTGGCAAATAAAAAAAAACAAATTGGCTCCCCTCCCCAACTCCCCATTCTGTTTGGAAGCAATTGAAAAGATAAAAGCAGGCTGGAACACAATTGCCTCAAGGGAAAAAAATAATACCTGATGCTTTAATTTTTGTCGCATGGCACTAGTTGTGGAATTGCACACTCACACACCCACACACACCCAACACACACACAAGCACGCACGCACACTGCAACCTGCCCATGAGGAAAATAGTTTATTAGGTCAGGAGTGCCAGTGGCACATGAAGGCTCCCAGCTGTGTGTGCAACTTTGGATTTGGTACCCACTTCACGTCACCTTGAATCCTCTGACATCCACCGAGGGGGTAATGTAAGGCATACTTTGCTGGAACAGTAATAATCCATGCTTCATGCTCAAGGGCTGAGTCTCAGAGGAGGACTGGCTTTCTCTACTCCCTTTGGCCTCACTCCGTCTCACTCAAGGAACAAAAAAACCAAAACAACAGAGAAGGACTGGAGAAAACAAGGAAAGCAAAAGAAGACAAATCACTTTAAATGGACTTTCGCCTTCTCATCAGCCTGTGGTTATCTGTAAAGCTGTGCAACCCAGGTGAGATGGAGCTGACAGGAGATGGGAAAAGGCTGTTTTTTAATGTGCTTGGCGAGATCTCCTCTATCTTGTAAGAGATGGAGTGAAAGTACTGGGGGTTCAGCTTTGAGCTGAACGAATTTTGGTGGGACACCACCCGGCTGGTGTACTCATGGGACCTGTAACACATGCAGGAACAAACTGACTGAAGGTCTGTTACTTCGGCCTTGTACCGTGGCCGACCATGTTGGGAGTCCTCTTGGATGTGGATAATCATGCTGTTGCGGTTCCCTGCCAGGGACGCCCGTTCCTCAGCATCCCGCCTCTCGTCCTCACTGTTCATGGTTAAGAACCTGAGAACAACCAGATTTAGAAATGCCCCAATGACTGTCAACCCCACTAGAATGTACATAAAGCTAAAAGCCACATAGAGAGGCTTCTTTTGAAGGGCCCCTTTGGTCTGCAGGGCCACATAGTCTCCAAAACCTATCGTAGTCAATGTTATAAAGCAGTAATAGTAAGCATGGAAAAAGCTCCATTCCTCGTACTGGGAAAAGGCTGCTGCTCCAATGCAGAGTGTTCCCATGCAGGAGAAGAAACCCACAGTGACCATATTTTCCATGGAGACCTCGGTGCTCCTCATCCCACAGCACTTTTTGATGCGCTTCAAGAGGTACTTGACAAAGGTGTTCATGCGCTCGCCCAAGCTCTGGAACATGACGAGTGTCAGTGGGATCCCCAGGACCGCGTAGAACATGCAAAAGGCCTTTCCCGCGTCTGTTCCTGGGGCAGCATGTCCGTAACCTGGGAGAGGGAATGAAAACACAGGACAGTCAGCAATTAGTTGATTACCACAGCTCCCTTTTCATACAGGCTGCACGAATCACAGTGACTCCAATGCTGCAGGCAGGTCCAAAGCAAAAGCGGCTATGAGGGCATCACAGTCACAGGATTTTCACATTTCCTTCGCACATATCCAGTAGCCAAAGCAAACATTACACATTAAAATAGAACTGTACACACAGGACCGGGAAAGATGAAAGAATAAGCAGTCCACCTTACTTCTGCAGTCTCCTAAATACTGCATTTATTTGCTAAAGAAATTTCATGTTCATCCTGCATCACACACAATACTGGAAATATTGAAAATAGGTGGCCTCAACAATATTTTTGAAAGGAGTTGGTGTTGCCCTGCCCCAAAACCAGAGTACATCAATAGCATCTGAATTCTGTGTCTGCTGGCAACGGTGAGTCAACATCATTGTTGCCAGTAGACACAGATCAATGGAATTCTTTTTAAAACTGTCTTCCATACAGAATAAACCTGTCTCACAGGCACCATTCTGAAAGCCATCCACTTCTGAAAACTGGAATGCCATAGGATTTTAGGGGTTTAACATCTGCTCTACCTTCAGTTACTGAAGAATAAAGAACTTACCACCATCTCTTAAGAGTTTTACAGCTTTTTCAAACAATCTGGGAAATATTATTTTGCCACAATGCTAAACTAATCCAGGACAGAGAATGTATCATGTTTCATAGCATACTCTCCAGAAAGTAAAATCACAGCTAGACCCTCATTCTAAATCCAACAAGCGTAGGGGTTTCTGTTTCAAAATGATGCCAATTTTTTCACATCACACTGCTTTACATTTCTTAAGATTGCAAGTGATAGTACCAGAGCTTCCAAAATAGGATGGCTGGGAGTCATGGCATGAAATGACCATGTGGGTACTACTATATAGATCTTCCTTAAAGACAATGAATAGAAATCCATACTTCTCAAGTGCAGTACCTCTCATCTACATCTAGACGCCTAAAACAAGTCACTAGCCTATTCTCAGAATATACCTATTTCTCTACAGTGATTATAACTGAAATCACACGACAGACTTCAGCTGAAGATTAAAATACATAAATCTAGGTATCTACATGTGTGCTAAGATTCCAGGCTATTTTTAAAGTCAACAAAGATTTAATGAAAATAGGCAGTGATGAGTTACTCAACTGCCATTCCAACACCTGTCTACTGTACGTTACGCTGTAGAGACAGTACTGACTGTTCCATTGACTGTATCCTCTAGGTCCCCATCAGACTGACTAGATACCTAAAGACTTCAGAAGATTCTAGATATCTACTGCATAGGTTCACAACCACATGGAAACACTCAAACATCTGCATCTTCATTAAAAGCAGAGCTCCACCTTCAGTGACTATCATTAATGTAGGTGCCTGCATTGTAGATACTGAAGATTTAAATCCACACAAAGGCATCTAGCATAATTTGAAACCCCTCAGTTACCATGATATCCATACAGGGATGGTTAAGGTAACACTTGGTATATAGCCAACAATCTTCAAAATGAAAAGCAACAACAGAACAAAGAAAATAAAATGAAAGAACCAGCAAGAACGTCCTCCAAAAAGTTACACTTACTTCCTTAGCTCAGTTGCTAGTTATTGGGAAATGCATGGGAGGTAAGAAATAATTTGCAAACGAAATATCTAAGTTAAAAACGGCAAGCTCTTTTCAGGTGACAAAACAAATTGCTTCACCAGTTATAATGGGATAGGTAGCCTGTTCTTTGTAAAAAGCAGTTTCCAAATTACCTGCAAGGGGAAGTGTCTTCAATAGATGGATGCTGAATTTGTTCCACCTGACTGTCCCTCAATAAAGGCTATAATTGCCTCTCATTACTAAGCTTTTGAACTACAGGGGTGTTAATTAAAGCAGGGACATCTTCTCATTTTATAGTTTTAGTTACAGCTGATAAAGAGAAGGAAAGCTTCAGAAAATGTTATTTTCCAGATGGTTACAGAGATGGCAGTTGGTGGAAACAGCTTTCACTTTGGGTTCTAAAGAAAAGGGTTGAGGTGAAAAAAGACTTCTTTTGATAGCATTATATTCCTCTTACTAAAGATATCCACAGAGACAGTTTAGAGATATTATAAAACATTAATATTATATACTTACTATGTCATTGTTGAACTTCTAAGATTTATCACAGGCTTTGTAATTAACTCAAATTTAGTATTCTTAAGAAAGGAATATACTATATCCTTGTTCTACAGATAGCAAAGCACAGACACAGGCAGGCTGTTATTTCTGTCCAATTCACATAAGTAGACAAAAATCCAGAAATTCGTATTTCTATTTCATCCCATTTCATACTCAATACTACAGTATCAGATACATGGCTTTTACCATATTTTGACTACAACATTGGAGAAAAGGAAGGACTTCAGTCATGAAGCTGGAATTAGATTTTGCAAATAGTTTCATATATAGGGGATCAGAGAAAAATGCATTTCTCTACTGCAATGCTGCTTTATGAAATAGTCACCTTAGTCACTGCCTTCAGCAATCTAGAGATATCCAAACACACAAAAGAAAGACTAAACTCTCTATTTAAGAATCAGTCCAATACACACAATAATATTTGAAAAGCGAGTTCCATCAGTGCATGCTCTCAGAAATTCAGTAGACCTCAAATCTAAAACAAAACACCATTGCTTTAACATCAGAGAGTGCCCCTAGGAAAACTGAGAAGGTTGGTAATTGCAAGAGCAAGAGGGGCACAGAAAATCATCAAATATCCCCCCATGGTGCATTGGAGTTTATTTGTGTCAGGGAAAGACAGAAGCAGAAGAAACTGCTTTGGTAGCAGATTTCAGCCTTTAAGTTCAGCATAACTTCCTCCACAAAAATGCTACTGCCCTTTGCAAGAATGTAAAGAGATGGCTCCATGTGAACTATAACAAATGCAAGAATGCAAGGCTTCAAGAGAAATATAAAGGTGAAACATAACATTGGTATTTCTTACTCTTCTGTGACTAAGGAGGAAGACCAAACAGAAGTCCTTGAATAGGAGATATAGCAAATGCATCATATAATAAGCCAAGAAACTGGGATAGCAGTGAAAAATATAGAGAGAGAACTTCATATTGGGTCACTGCTAGGTTAATACTGGCTATACTCCTCTAGTACACTACCAAGTTTGCTGAGGTCCCACAATACAGCAGCATGACCTCAGCAGGCAGATTTGTCTACTATTCAGTGAGACATCATTTGAATGATCAACAACAGCCATTAGTAGTCTCTCTTTTATAATCCCTCTCAGATGGTTTGACTTTCAAGACAGAACTCATTTGGTTTGGCATGAAGAACAGTTAAGCATGAAGAAATATAGTGTCTCAGAGTGTCATTCCAGTTCTGGAGGATGGAGCACCAATCCATCACAAAAACGATCTTCTCCCAGTTATGGAAGAGCTGTGCTACAAGCATCAAGCTGAACTGCAGGAAGGTATAGGCAGAACAGACAAAGAGTCAGAGCACAGAGGCTAACACCAGATTAGTACTCTTTTGATGGCTTTTCTTCCATTAATTTTTTCCAGCCCTTCTCAATTCTTTGACCATACCTCTTAAACACCAAGTGCATCAATATATAATTATATAAATACTGCTTTCTTGCTTTCAAGAGCATAGCTATGAAAGCCAGTGGAAAATCCACCCAGCCTCCTTCAACTATATTTTCCATGGTAACTTTCAAATGAGACACAGAATGAAATGCTTCATTACAATTCATGTGTGAGGAGGACAACCCCAATTGCTTCCTTTCACTTCCTAAGGGACACTGTGCAGTACAGTGTGCAGAAGAACTCAGTGCCAATTCAGCCACCCTGAATCCAACAGTGACCAAAAGAAGATGGATAGGCAAGAGTATGAGATCACTGTGACTATATGCAACACTATAAATGCCTCCAAGTATTCAAGTACTCAGCTTTCTCTTCAGGTGCTCATGGACTTCCAAAGCCAGATATGGTTTCACTGATTTTAGTAATGAATTTCTCACCCACGGGTTTGGGCATTCCTCCTTGAACCTGTATAAACTTTCAGCACCTGCAACATCCTGTAGCAAGAAGGTCCATACATCAACAAAAAAATTACCATCACTTCTTTATTCTAAAATTCTCCCCCACTGTTACTTGAATCCCCACTACCACTATGGAAGAGACCAGTGACAGTCATTCTTAACGTTCTTTGTGCCACTCGTGAATTTATTTACGTTCTCAAGACAAATGTCATGCCTTGGTATCTTGCACTCGGGCTCTAAGCAAATATCTCCGGCACTGACAGTCTCACGTGGATAGAGCAGCTTGCTTAGATCTACATCAGTGATCTTTGCACCATGCTCAGCTGCAGGGTATAGACAGGCCCAGAAAATCTGTCATGTCTTCCAACATAACTTCTCCTGAATAATACTTTACTTCTAGAGCAAACATTGTCTGAATAAACAATGCTTTTGCAGTGATGCAGACTATAAAGAACAAATGAATACATAACAAAAATAAAGAATTATTGGGAAAAATCTTGAATACTTTTAGTATGTTGTAACTACCTCTAAGACTGCATGGTGATTCCAGTGCTAGCAAACTAAACTGGGACAATGGATGGATTCCAGCACCAACCTGTGGCTATCCACACTGTTAAATCAGCATAGATCCCATCATTCCACCATGTTTTTAACATGGGCCAATCAGTATTGTCCAGATGTGTCTCTAGATGAGCGCTGGTACCACACCAAAATCATGGTCATTGCTAAAGAATAAAAATGAAATGTGGCAGTGATAAGCTACTTATTGTTTATGTTCAGGAGAGTGTGTAGCTGCAGCGTGGCTAAGTCTCAACTTCACATTCAGCGTACAACAGGTTTTAGATGTAATGAATCTTGAAGCAACACTGCGTTATTCATGAGGGATGTTTTTTTCTCTCAGGAGTAGGTTTCTCCATTCATTTATCTACACATCACTCACCCCCGTGACAGACATTTGGGCATGGCTGCCTTTGACAACAGCCTCCAGAAAGAAATGAACTACTCCATCCCCATGAGTCAAACCTTTCTTACTAATCCTGGCAGCAACTCTGGACATGAAGTAACGAAAAGAAGATAATGGCAACGTTGTTCCAATGGGCAAGCACAATTCACATTAAAACATCTTCCTGATGTCATACATTCACTTTGGAGGTTCAGCTGTGCCAGAAAAACTGCCACAGAAAACAGTCTGGCTCTTGCTGGATTTGCTGCTTGTGCTTTCAGTGTGGAAAAGAAACAACACTGTCTCCACAGTACAGTATGGATTGGGGAGATAAATCATCTGGATAACCAGTACTCACCAGTAACTCATTTAATAGGACAAAAGCATTCTCTTGCAAGGAAATCAAGAACCAATCACTGGTTCTGCTGTATGTGGATAAAAGTTGCTGCGTTAAAAATGCCAACTTCCTAGCACGTAAGCAACTGCTCCCTCTTCTTTCTTTCCATGTCTGGGCTATCTCTAATCCTGCTGCATTTCCCCTTAAGCTTCTCCAGGGTCCCCTTTCTCTTTCATTCCCTTTTCAGTCAATATCACTGCAGAGTATCACCTCCATAATCTCCCCTAGTTTTGCTGGGTTTCCCCTTCCATCCTGCCCAAAAGACAGTTTTGTCAGGTCAAAGCATTGTACGCAGCTCTCTACAGGCACAGGGAGCAGTTTGGGAGGATATCACTGTGTGCTGAAAAGAAATGGACATTGTGTAGGAGAAGACAGGATGTGCTAACCCAACGTGCAACATAAGATCTGAAATCCCTTTCACTTCTGTTCTATAATGACTGCTACCATGTCCTAACTGTACAGGTAGGTAAGGCCATGCCATGCTGGAAATTACATGCACTGCTTTACATTGCATGAAGCCCTACAGAAGATCTATTCTGGATGCCCAAGGACACAGTTGGCTTTTCTTGTTTTATTCTCCCCATGAGCATTGAAGTCTTTTCTTTTTGATGCTGGAATCAAACAATCAGAGCATTCATAAAAAACAGATTCTGAGGCAGCTTTTAATAAATAAGCATAGACAGTGCCCAGTAAGGAAATGAGAAGAAATAGTTTTGCTGTGTGATCACATGACTGGCACGTCAGGGGAAAGCTGAAGCCATTCTTATAATGGGTGAGTGGCCAGCCCTGACCCATGTTCTGACCTATCAGTCAGGACAGATAGAGGCCTCAGCCTCAAAAATTGCCCCAGTGCAATAACTTCTGCTGGTCAGCAAGTTCAGCAAATGATAGTCCATCAGGAGAGCTGAAGGGCTCATAGAAAAAGACTGATAAGACCAATAATTACCAAGTCATTCAATGGCAGCTTCCATGCCACCCATCCTCACTGCCTCCATTTGTCTGGTCTGCAGTCACCACACATCATCTCCTGCCTTACGAACTTGAGCTTCCTGCTCTGAATCATTACTGATAGCAATTGTTTTCCACAATTTTTTTTCCACACCTACGTGCAGTAAAAATCAGCATGGTAAATATTTTTCATTGCCCAAATTGCTGGTATAATCTACAGGTACTAACTATGTACCATTAGAAGTCACAACCATAGGAAAACTAATATGTAAACCATCCATGGGAAACTGCCTAAGAGCACAATCCTGAACTCTTGTAGCCATGATGGAGCAAGAACCAAAACCATGAAATGGCCAAACTTCTTGGTAATGCTTCTGTGGCACAGCTTGGAAGACAATATATTTCTTAGATTACCCTAAATTACAGCGGTTCAGAGATAGCAATTTGAGTGAAATGCAGTCATGTACTGTTACACTCATTTTGGATGCAGAGTAGAGCTTAGAACTTTGTTATAGGTATTACCTATAAGAAGGTACCCTGCTGATTTATCTTGGATTCTTAGAGGATCAAGACAAATAATGTTTCCCAGTCCCAGAAAGGCTCTCAGTAAGGTTACTTCCATGGGACATGTTGGAGAACAGTGTTTCTGAAGTCCTCAGACTCTTAGACTGGATTTTCCTCATCCTTTCCTACCTGGAGTCCATCATCAGTTTTTACACAGGATAGTCTCTCCTCTGCCCTGCTGGATGCCTACCTGGGACAATGGGGATAAAAATCTGTTCAATTCATTGGGGTAGAATAGTTGGAAGTGCTGATCATTCACTTGTGTGCCTATCAGAGCTGTGTGACCCAGCCATGCCACCCTCCCCACAGCTGAGAGTCCTTCTTTGTTGATTCTAGGAAAGATATTCTTCCTTAATCTCAAACCACAATAGAACACAGCTCCACCTTTTCAGAGCTCCTTCAAAATAGGAAGCACAGATTTGGCCACTTTTGCGCCCTCTCAGACTCCCAGAATGGACAGTCTAACAAATTTAAACCAAGACACAATAAACTTTTATTTTTCTAAATCATTCTAGTTTTATTCTCTTTTTTTTTCTTCTTTTTTCCGATTTTTCTTCCCAATAGTTTTGAAGCTACTTATCCATTTCCACCACTTAAAAGAAATTGTAATATGAACTTGATAGTAATCTGTTCTGTTGGGCATGCCATCTGGCTGATTTGTGAATACACTAAATGGGCCAAAAAACCAACATACACATAGCACAGACTCAGCTGCAATGTGATAAACTCCTTTTCTGTTCATGTACATGAAAGAATCAGGAGCTGGAGGTCCAACACGATGTGATGAGAAGTAGGGGCACGGGAGAAAACTGGAGGAATAGGATGTCTCCACCATCATATAAGATACTTTGTGATCTGATACCTCTAAAGATGAGGATGTACATAACAGTTCAAGAAAACTGGGGAAGTACAGTAGAGTTCACATGAAACCAGGCTTTGCTGGTTTCAGTGCTCAGGAAAAGCTAAAACTTGAAAAAATGTTGCTTAAAAAAAATAAAAAATAAAAAATAAAAATAGAGTTTTGTGTTTGTTCAGGCTTCATGTGCTTATTTTTCTTTTGCATGTGAAACTTTTCCTTTTTTGTGTGTGTTTAAAATTTATATTATAAATGGATTCACCAAAAAGACCAGTAGATGAAGGAAATTGGATATTTTCAATCAGTCACAATCAATCTTCCTGCTTATCAATATGCTGTAGACGCAGAAGATGTCACTATCTGAAGCTTCCTCTTGTTGAACTTGAACAGTGTCTACTTTAACTGCCTAGACAAGAAATAACTGCAATCACTGTCAGTTCTTTTGGATAAGAAGTCAGAGCATGTAAAGTAACTGCCACCTGATGAACCACACAGGAAATAGGGGATGCCAACACTTGCCAGTTCATTTTGTCCAGACATGACAACATTATCTTTACTCTACTGCAATTTCTTCTGCCTCAAAAAAGAGACTGGGAAGAGAAATGATGTTCTTCTCCAGCTCCTTGAGTACATCGGCACTGATTTGGCAGTGATTTGTGCCATGTTTCTGGTATACCTTTCTCCAGCACTTTTTGAAACCAACAGACATTCTGTTCTGGATTTCTGGCTGGTCAACAGTGCACAGTTCTTTGGACTGTGGTGAGCCTGGCCAGTTTTCTAAAGAAATCAACAGCAGTACACAATCTGCAGCTAGACAGACCAGGAGGAGAACAAGTGTGTATCACAGAGACCTTGAAAGACAGATCAGCCAGCAAGCTGGATTCTCATGATGACAAGCCAAACAAACCTCCAATGTCCAATGACAGGATGGTTGACAGTGACTCTTCAGGTTTATATGTCAGGAGCTTTGTGGTAAGTACCAAATGATCAGGTTCTCTGGAGTTTGCGTGTCACCAGCTGGGCATAAAACTTTTGTATCTAGACCAGTGTGTTCTATATCTCTTTGGCACTGAGATACGTGAGTGCACAAAGCCCTGCAGCATTTCTGAGTCAACTTTTTCCCGCTCAGCTCATGCTCTCTGTTTCTGACTGCCCCTGCATGCCTTTTCTCCACATCCTCATCTCCATTTTGTTCTCTGAAACAGTCTGAGGATTGACCTGAGGCTCACATCACATATAGTCCCAAGACAAATCATGCCCAGAACAAGATCTCAATCTGAAGAGAATCATAGCAACAACTAGGAAAAGACTTACCAGGTCATGTTATGCATTCCCAAGGGCCAGCATATGATTGTTCCCTACAATATGTTCTCCAGGGCTTTGTCCAGTTTTGTTTAAATGATTGAAATAACAGGGTTTCTGCTCTTTCCCTTAGGAAATTATTCCCTCATCTAAGAAATCCAGCTATTATGATTTTTTTTATACACAGCCTGTATATTTCTATGCTGTCTTTTATCACAGTGTTCTTATATTGCCCTCATTCCAACACACCCCATTTTTTCCCATCATTATTCACTCTTTCATGCTTCTTGGAAACAGTAACAGCTTCATCATATTAGCTATAAACAGCTGTTTTGGTCTTGCAGTGGGGAAGAAAACAGATTAGATTCAGATTTTGAATGTTGCTTTAGAAGCAACTCCTTATGTGGTCATTTTTACTCTGTAACTTTTAAGATCCCTTCTGTTCTCCACAAACTTTCCGGAGCTTTATGCTAGAGTTATGTGCAGTCCTCATACACGAAGGGACAAGGTAGCATGATTATCAGTTCCCCGAATCGCTAAATACCCTCTTTGGGCTTGAAAGACTGGTCATCACTATAACGTAATGATGTCTTAACATTCCAAACTGCACATTATTGCTGTAAGTATTACTTTTCCTCAATCTCTGCTATAAATGGCTTTCTTCAGCAATTCTGTTTTCCTCAGTTGTGGTTTTGGTTGCTCCCAGTTTATTGGCAATGATCTGGAACTCTCCATAAGGGGAGACAGACAAAGGACTCACCACTTGCAGGGCTGGCAAGATGATGAAACCAGCTCTCCAGGGGATTAGGAAAAAATACATAAGGAAGAATCACAGAGGCTTGTGCCTTAACGAGAGGCCAAAAATGACTACGTTTCTTCTTCCTTCATTTTGTTCTGATGACAGAAAACAGGATATAGGAAATTTCTGATTTCTCTTTGTTTAGAGGGTTAGTTCTTTTCAAACTAAAAGCACACCAACTCTAAGCCTTCATGGCATTAAGCCTTTCAGGCTTGTCTGAGACCTCTCTCAACTTGACATTGCCAGGGCTTCAGAAGCGGGATCTCAGCATAAAACCCTGCTAAATAAATGTTACCAAAGGCCAGCACACAGCAGAGCGGCTCAAAACATCAGGCACAAATCATTCCTGCTGTAGTAATCACCTTCCCAGTACCTGTGATGTCATTATCCATAGCAGTCCACGCAGTTCTGTTTGCAAATTAGTGATATCCATAGCTGTCAGAGCTGCTGAGAGAAGCAGAGTGGCTTTCAGTGAAGCTGCTCAGCTGTGATTTCACTCAAGCAACCGCATTTTGCCTCTACGACTCCCTCTGTGCAATGAAGAGATTTAGAAGAGCACAGACAACGTGCCATGAATTCGCTTGCTTATCTGTTTTTATCCTGTGACGTCTCTATTGCAGATTGTTCCCATGCCAGAGAAAAAAAACTTTACAAAAATACTAATAGGCACATGATATTTTGAGCAGTCTGTCTGCTGCTAGAGAAAGCAGGGCTTCCACCATGTAAAGGGGCAACTAAAGATTCCCACTGTGCTCAGCTTTGGTCCCCATTAGATAAACATGTCAATAAATCATTTAAGAGAACTACTTTTAGTAACACAGATAATATTATATGAACTCTGATCTGGACATAATAATACAGATGCAAAGTACTGTAGTGTGTGTCCTGGCAGTTGAGTTTGATGGAACCACCAATTCCTTCTCCTTCTTTGCTCTTCATTCTCTGACCCTTTGTTTGTGACCACTGTAAAGAATTAGTCAAATGGGCGCAAGCTTGCCTGCTTCTAGGTCTTTGCCACTACAGATTTCATATCAGTTACAGCATTTGTTGTACCCTTCTCTGAACAAGGAGCTCTCAAACACGTATTCTGAATCTGGCTGGCTGCATTTTTGGCCAAGGCTATTTTCCCCACAGACACTCTAATTTTCTAGCAGCTTTATTAGCTCAAACTTGACTTCAGTGAACTGACAGCCAAAGCAAGTGAAGTTGATCATAAATTCCCCCATTACATCACATCACATACAGATCGAGCAGTGATTCAATTGAATTTATAGACAGATTTCATCCAAGAGATACAAGTTTGGGGTTTTTTTAATGAAAGAAAGAAAAACATTTTGTTCAAACCTTTGGATTAAGCTCACTCTTACCAGTGTAAGATTTCAGATTTTTTGTTCTTATTCCCAAAACAGATTTATATCTGGGAATACAAGTAAAAAGAGATGTCTAAATTTTCTTTTACAAATTTTAAGTGTATTCTCACAATGGACTTTGAAAAATTGAAATAATTCAACCACAATACTTCTGTGAAAAAAGAAATTAAATTATTTTTGACAAAGCACTTTTTCATATCATAAAAAAAAGTTTATGAAAATATATTTCCCAACTCTACTGTCCTATTCAGTTCTCCACTGAGACAGTACTACCTCAGAGTTAAATTTATCTTTGCACTTTGAAGACAGAATAGCTGAGCTAAATCGTGAAGGTCAAAGTTTTGCAATATTTTTGGGTTTGTCTACAAGAAGATTTTCTGGAATTGCAGTAACACTGCTGCAGTTATACCTGTCTAATTCTCTAGGTTGGCACTTTCATAAGAAGTCACCTCATCACACTCTTTTTTTTTTTTTACTAATAGCACCATTTGTCTCAACTAAGCTAGCACACGCCAGGAGTGTACACTGCCAATACCTTTCTGCATCAAGATGAAACCAGAGCCTTTTCCCATGGCATTTTGTCCCAGCCAGCTGAAAATGTCTAAGAGCAGTCAAGTGTACTAGAAACTGGAGACTGAGAGATAGTAAATCCAGAACTTGCCTTCATATACAATGAAAATCTCCTTCCTCAACAGGTGGAGCTCCAACTCAGCAAAGACGTTTGACTCTACAAACCAAGCTGTAAGGCTGCCCCTAAATTCATTGCTGTTACAGCTAAAAATTTCTCTATTCTGAAACCAAATTTGTTTGTGGTTTGTTCACATAAAAATAAAGCCCCCAGTGTGTCTTCTCTATTTCCATAAACTAATAGCAGATATACCCCAAAGCCTTTTTTTCCCTCTAGGATGAATAAACCAGCCCCTGCTAATCTTTGCATTAGACAGTTTCATTTTCATAGCATCTTGTGGTTTTTCAGCTTTAATACAATTTTTTGTACATCAACAACCTAAATTTAGATACAGAAGAACAGAAATCCAATGCTCCATTTGTGAAGACTTTGAATAGTATTTCATACAATTTTAGAATAGTATTTCATACCATTTTAGACAGATCTTGGAGATAGAACTTGCATTAAATTTGAAATAAAGTGCTGAATCTTGAGCCTATCAGGCTTTGGATCTCAATACTAAAAATCCATGAGAACTTAATTTGTCTCACACTGATGAAAATTGAGTAATTCTTGGTGACCATGAGCTCACATCACTGTAACTCAAATGCACACAAGATTATGGTTTAACTAAAGACAAGTGTTTGAGCTAATATGTTAGCATTAAATGGATGATAAGAAGAAACATTGCATTTATTGCAAGTCAGTCTCCAGTGAACAACCTATGAAAAGAAGGATGGTCTTGAAGCTGACATGCATGTCCCAATTAGTTATTCTAAAAGTGGCTCAGTTAAACCTCTTCCACACATTTCCAGTTCCCAGCAAATTCTTTCGCTGAGACCAGTCTAAGATCTTTCACATCCCCTTTTATTTCTTTATTGTTTACAGACATCTACCTTTTCCATGTCAGCCCCGGTAAGCACACTGAGCAGCAAGATTGCAGGAGGCAGCAGACTGAGACACCATTTAACGCACCTGACTAAGCATAATCAGAGCAATCCATCACTTCAGTTTTCTACTCCCAGCCAAGAGGAACATTCAAAATGAGAGGGAAGAAATGCAAAGCCACTTCCATAAACTTCTTCATACTCCAACCCTTCACCACTTCTCTTTTGCTGGGTTGCAAACAGTATTTTATTGCATTATTCTAGTACCATAACTGTTCAAGTTCCTTCTTTCATTTAATCCCTGATCTCCTCCACATAATGTATCCCAATAAACTGAACTGACAAAATACTCCATGTGATTTTTCTGAGCATACATAACCAACATTTGAACAACTCTTATACCTGAGAACCAGAGTGGTAGCGACTATAAACAACGCAGAATAACACAAGATGATTCCTGACTCTTCAAAATTCTTTGGGAGCAACCATCCACACTTCTCAAATGGGGATACAAGAGAGCAAGAGGATCTGATCATGAAGAATACAGATCAGACTCTCAATAAGGATCTGAGCACAGTTTTGTGGAAGTCAAGGTTCGTTCTCCATCTGCACATTTCCTGAAATCAATATACATAAAAAATCAATAGCTATTCTTTATTTGCTTGGTTGGTTGCTTCTATATCTTGGAAGTAATAGATGCGTTTTCACACTTGCTACCTCACTTGTTGCTGGGTCTCATTTTGCTTTGCAAAACCCAAAGCAGGTTGATGAGCTGATGCCGCTGAGGCTGAAGTTGTTCCTGAGTACTGAGGACTTCCTGACTGTGTTGCAAAGGCAGAATTTCAAATTTAGCAATGTTTTATTTGTCTTTGCGGAGGGCCAGCTCTCAGCCTCAAATAAACCTGTCTCTGGAGGAAGACTCTAGTAAGCATCAGCATACCTAATAGCTAACAGTTGATTCTCTTACTAGGCAGCTAGGTGGAAAGTGGCCTGAAGACAGTTAAGCTGTCTTTATTCAAATTAAAACAGTCATCTATGACTGCACAGCATCTCAGATACTCCCATATTTGCTACCCTTTTTTTTCCCACTATTTTCTTTCTCCTGCTTCTCTGTAACCTCTCCCCTCTTGTTGGTGATATCCATTCCTCTTCTTTTTCTGCTCCACCTGAATCTGTCTCATGTAATTCCCTTTGCTTTTCCTCTGCTGGTTTTCATTTGTTTTTGTCCTCTTCTCCTGTTTCCCTCCCCTCTGTTGCCCATGTTCCTCTCTTTCATTCTCATCTTCTTTATCCTCTTTTCTTGACTACACCTGCCTTCTTAGTCAATTCACAATAGTTAAGAGAACTTCATAGCCTATAACCAATCTATACAACAATTGTTCTATGACCATAATTGCCAACTATAAACCATCAGCCTTATCTTTGCAGACAGGATTAATTCTGGCATGATGCATTATAAAATTAGCCATCCTTGGCAAAGCTTCTGGCCTTTAGTTTTCACAAGAACCCAATTAAATGTCATTTGCACAGTCAAGCTAGAGCAATGCTAAGAGGAGACAGATACCATGAAGTTATTAGATTAGGAAGTAAAACAACCACGACTCGGTTATTTCAAGTATTTGAACACATTATATAGCATTTCAGAGGTAATATAGGCAAAATGAAGCCGCTTTTAGGCATATTCTTCCTTTCTTGCCTCCCTAACAAGCTGCGGGAAAGCTCATGTAGCAATAGCAAATGAAATGCAGAGGAAAGTCACTTTCCCCACAAGATCCCCAGACTTTGGGTTTGCTTAGAAGGCAACATCTACCACGCCAGCAAAAAGGTCAGCTCCATGGGGACTTCAGAGCATGCACACAGCTTGCAGTCTTTCCTAATTAAACACATACACGCACATCATAATAAGAGCCGCTATCTCACCTCAGGGCTGGACCCCCAGTTCAGATAAGTCAGCAGACTGCCCCAGAGGAGCTACTTTGATTTATGTCAGCTAAACATCCAATTCCCAATTCTCTATGCACACTGCAGAATGGTAGCGTAGCTGGTGAGAATCTGGGTTTAATGAAGCCTTGCTCACTTAGATTTTCATCATTTGAACAGGCATCTGTATATATACGGATTGCAACCCAAGCTTCACCTCTTCTCCAAATCAGCTTTTGATTCTCAGTGGATAGCGCCCTGGAGCTGGCATTCACAAGCTCTATCCTGCTGGAGTGATTTCACCTCTCTATCCTGCATACGATTCAATGGAAAAAAAAATAAGCACATTTGCTAAGCATGCCTTATTTTCTCATCACACAGGTCCCCCAGATCACTGAGTTTGACATGATATAGAAATAAGGTTTCAAACCGTAAAACAATTCAACCCACCAGTTTTTATACAACCTGCAACATGTTTTGTTCATATAGACTGGAAAAATTTAACTTGTCTGGTCCCCATATCTATTCCATGCAAAATGACAAGCACTAGCACCACTACTAGGAAACCAAGGATCTTACTGCAGTTGTCCTTTAGAGGAAAGGAGAGACAAGATGCTGGTTTTAGAGTAAGATCTGTAGACTTCTGAAGTTTGCCAAGGCCAAACATCGTGGCATTCAAATAATTATAGAGTGATAACATGTCCTTTGGGAACTTGGTTCAAGCTGTGATGACCTACACAAGTTTTACATGAGATTCCTGTTCTGCGCAGCTCTCCACCCACCCACAGCCAAAGGAACTAAACTCAGGAGCAGATCAGTTTAATTTGTGGCTGTTTAAAAACAGATGCTGGCCCTCTATTTATCTCCATCAAGAAAAAAAATACCCAACCTCCTCAAATGAAAAGCCCTGCAGGACCTTGCCTGCTTGAATGTGGAATGGAGATTTGACAATAAAAAAGACATTTCATTTGTCTTATTAGTGGCTGACTACTGTGGAAGGTGTTCAATCAATTAGACTGAGCTCGGACTCCTGAATTATTGATAGAGAGAGCTGGATTACACTCTCAAATGCTTTTAGCTTAATTGCCCAACCCATCATTGCTTCATTTTCCTTTCTTTATGCATATAATTTTTTTCTTTTTGTTTCAGTTTTTAGCTATAGCAGGTCGCTGGCTCTGATCCTGTTGTTTTGCTGTTGCCAGAACTTCCAATGCAGGGAGAGAGCGCTAAGGGCTTGCCTGGGCAGTACTGGCATCCCCCACAAACTGAATGGGACCAAGGAGGGGAACGGCATCTTCTTGCTATAAAGAAGTGTGTGGAGTTCAGAGGTGCTCCACTTCCACTCTCCCTTCTACTCTCTACATTTTACAGCTCTCAGTCCCTTTCCAGGACCTTCCCCTCATATTCATGATCCTCTTTGTGCCTCTTTTCTACCCTTCCCTGACACCCAGAATTGTAGTACAGCACTCAGAAATACGGCAGCAGCTGACAGGTGCCCAAATGAGCATTCTCACCCTATCTCTGGCCATATTTGCTGTTGCAAACCCTGCTAACACTCCCCTCCCCACCCAAAATACCTTCCACCCTCTTCTCATTTCCTCACATTAATCTCTCCTCTTCTACACATTTTCCTCCATTTCTCAGACTGGACACATCCACTCCCTCCTCTACTTGTAGCAATGGCAATTTGGTGTAAAAATCAGCAAGATTAAGGAACATGAGCAAAACAGTCAAACAGGGCTGACAGAAGTAACAAGTGCAGGGGCTTGGAGTAATCCAGCATGCACGCAAGCCCCAAATGGCAATGACCTCGATTGTTTAACTTTCACTGACAAGCTAGGACATTAGCAAAGACAGATTCATTGTATTTGAGTGTGCTCCATAATTTATGGACTAAGAACATATTTAAATGCCTTTAAAGTTGGTTCCCCGCAAGTCTTTTGGAGGCAAACTTAAAGCAGAGAGACAATGCAAATGGATTTATAAGGACATGGGAACTATTTCACAGCGAAAGAGGAAAGAGAGAAAGAAAAAGACCAGAGCGAGATGGGAAAAGATAGGGAAAAAATGTTGAAATGGACAGAGAGAAGAGGTGTAAATAGAAGATATGAAGAAACAGAGAAAGAAAGTGAGAAGGAAAAGATGAGGAAAAGGTTGTGGAAAATGATGGATACACACTGTTTGGAAGGACTAGAACTGCTGGTGCTGGATTTGAAGTAAGCCATTTCTCTGTTAAAAGCAACATGATATGATCGACATCCTGAAAAGAGCACAGTACTGGGGGACATCATCGGAGGAGAAACAGAAGCTACTGCGGTAGAGCTGCAGTGCAGGTGAATAACACGATCACTCGTAAGGATTTAAAAAAAACTTCATGGTTATAATAGGATCCATCTGAATACAACTTATTTTCTGAGAAGCTGTCACCGATCTCTGCTGTTGGATCTGAACAAGATAAGAAATGTCCGGGAGATTATTAGAAAGATACATAATGCTGGGAAATGTGTCATTTTGCAATTTTCTGGACTGCAGGTGGAGAATTATTGTAGACAGCAGTGCTTAGGCTCTGTCCTGCTTGAAAGAAAAGGGAACAGATTTTTTCCCCCTGAAATAGTATCAGTTTGCAAGATGCAATTCTATTTTAGACTTGGTTGAGATGAACAGTGAAAACACTACAAAAAAGTGGTTGATCAAGTATTGACCAGTTCTATTTAAACTACAGAGAAGGGTAAGTAAGAGCAGGTACCCAAGTCCTTAATGAAAATGTAAAGGGATTAGGGAGTGAGTCAATTGGTACAAACAAAGCAAGGATGATGAAAAGAAGACATGAAATTTCTTCATGACAAGTGCACAAAGAATACCAGGACTAGATTGCAATAATTACTTACTGCAATAGATTTTGTCATGTATTGCAAGATTGCAGTACTTGTTGCAAGAGAATAATTGACAGAGGCATTTAAACAGAATGGGAAAATGACAAATCAATAAATACATATCTGCTAAATTGCCATATGAAGGAATGCAAACTGTCTAACACTGAAGGAAATAGAGAAGGGGTTTGGGATGTGTAAGGAAGTCAGGCACCTAGAGCAAAAGGAAGGAGCTTTGGTTTTCAGCAAAAAGGAGATTACTTGATACTCAGACAAAACAAAGATTGGTAACTGGGGTAGAGAACAGGTAACAACTCCTGAACAGCTCCCCAGTGCCTCAAATGTAGGAACTGAATAACCTCATATCAGTATTCTCATTAAAAAAAAAAAAAAAAAAGAAATTGTAGGCATTTTCTTATTGCATTCCAGCGAGATAATTAGCATGCTCCACACGCAGAATCCCTAATGAAAATGAGCAATGCTAACGGATTAAATAAGAAATGCCAACATTTTGTGTGGAAAGGAAGATAACTGGCCCAGAAAGTGCTAATGGATGTGTTTTGTGGTTAGAGAGATGCCTCTGTGTGGAAGCTTATGAGCAAGACAAGACTTCAGTGTGACAATGGATAAGCAAACAAACGTCAGAGGAAGGAGCAGATGACGCAGAGGCAGCTATCCATGGATCACAGAAGGCTGCAGGCATAGGGCTGGATTCTGGTGGATTCTGAAGCTAAAGCTGAGCTGGAGAGAGGTCCCATTCCTGCAGGCGCACGTGGAGCTCCTTCAGGTGGGGCTCCCCTTAGCTAATATGTTCATTTCTTGGATAGAAGTGGGATGCCAGCGAACAAACACACCTATAGCCAAAGAGGAGTCTGTGGCTCATACCACCAAAAACTACAGCGAGAGCACTGGGAAGGTTTGCGTTGTCTCCGGGTACTCCTGACAACACAGGAGGCAAGACCTTCCTGCTGCAAGACATAGCCTGAAGACTAACAGAGAGCTGAAATGAAAGGAAAATCACAGAATTGTAGACCATCCTGAGTTAGAAGGGACCCATGAGGATTGCCAAGTCCAACTCCTGGCTTCACACAGGACCACTCAAAATTCAACCCACTGTCCAAACACTCCTTGAATTCCAGCAGCTTAGGGTCTGACCACTGCCCTGGGCAGCCCATTCCACGCCCACCACCCTCTGGTGCAGACCCTTTCCCTAGCCCCCAGCTGCCCCTCCCCTGACACAGCTCCATGCCGTTCCCTCGGGTCCTGTCGCTGTCACACAGAGCAGAGCTCAGCGCTGCCCTCCGCTCCCTGTGAGGAGCTGCAGCAGCCACGAAGTCTCCCCCAGCTCCTCTGCTCTGGGCTGAGCAAACCAAGCGACCACAGCCACTCCTTACAAGCCTTGCCCAGAACCCATAGGTCCCTTTATCCAGGGTTTCTCTCCAGCTTTTCATCCCCTAGTCTCTAAATGATATGCTGTAAAGATTTTAATCTCTGAGTGCATTCCGAGTGCATTTGGAGTGCACTCTGAGTGAACAGGCAGACATAGCAGCATGTCCCAGCCCTGGCCTGGATCTCAAAGGAGATCCAAAGTTGTCCTTCAACAGGTCAGAGCCAGCAGAGACAAACTGTATGAAAATGAGATTTTTTGCTTACTCCAAGGCATCCCAGAGAATGATTTCATTCACAATAAATCTCTTTTCATAACAGCAGCCATAATAAGAAGCTGGGCTGCTCTTCCTCCATGCATTTAATTCTACTGATTGCATTTATTCCCAGTTTAAGGTGCTTAAGTGCAGAACTGGGTTCAAATTTCCTTTGTTACTACTTCACGGTGTCCTCCTCTTTAAATTTTTCACTGCCTGTGTTTGCCACAGTGCAAAGAAATATTCTGATAGATTCAGTCTTGGAGTTTCCTTGGCCATTGGCACTGTCTAGCTGATGAGATGCTCTTCTACTCTCAAGAAAGAGGTGGCACAAAGAGCTGGAGTTGCTGAAGACATGGGACCTGGATGGTCCCAGTACAAGGTTCTTCCTAGATACAGCCACAGGTCCACACTATGACAGCACCACGAGATCTGGGTTGGCCTCAGTCCTTCATGGCTCCCTTCCAGCTGCGGGCTTGGTAAGATGGTGGTGTGTGCCCAGATATCAGATCTCAAGGTATTCCCAAGTCTATACCCAGGACTTAGCTGGAGATCTCAGAGATGCCAATTGCCAGGTCAAACTGCAAGACTCAGGGCACAGAACAATATTTGTGGTCTATATCTGAGGTGCTCAGACACCAAGTCAGTGCAGGCACTGTATGTATGTGAGATTAAAGCCTTTGGAAATGACTTCGGCATAGTATATTAAAAGAGTGACAAAAGGAGAGTAAATACTCTCCTTTTATATTAAATAATTTTATTATATTAAATAAAAAAATGAGTAAATACTTGCAAATCTGGGTAAAAAAATAAACTTTTTTCTTTTTTTTTTTTAATTCACATTTAAAGAAAATGTGACCACTTTTCCAGAGCATCTCTCAGAAGTGAATATTATTCTTTTTAGTAGTTTGGGATTGAAGTATTATGTAAAATATACAAACTCGTGCAAAAACATACATCTTTTTCACCTTTAGTGGACAAATTGAGACCCTGATTTTTCTTCTATTTTGCCAGTGACAGATTCTCCAGCAGCTAACAAAACCAGTTGTAATGCAGCCCCTCACACTATCATACCTCCTTGTGGATGGAGTACTACCACCCCAAACCCTCCATATTTGCTCACTTACCCTCAGCATCCACAAAGATGTAGCCTGATAGAGAAGCAAACTCATTGCATTTGTGCTCAAAATGTCAGTGCATCCACTCAGGAATAGTTCTCTTTCACAGAGTTATTGGCAGGCAATTTCCAACGCATTTCTTCATATTACTTAAGCAATTATGGTCATTACCCAAGGCATTTTCTGGGGACCAAAGAACAACTGAAAGTACTGGGCACACAGATGATTAACCCCAGACTGTTGTTACCTGCCAGCTTGAGTATCACAGAATACAAGTCCCCTTGCATCCTGTCAGGGTCTGCAGCTGCTATCACAATACAGATGAATACTATAAAAGTTCCTTTTGCACAAATGAATGAGAGAAAATGAGAAGAAAAAAAAAAAAAAGAAATAAAAGGAGTATCCTTTAGCTATTGTGGGGGAAAAGAGGGATACTGAACGGACAGGTATAGAGGAAAATCATAGAATCATAGAACATCCCAAGTAGGAAGGGACCCATACGGATCATAGAGTCCAACTCCTGAAAAAGGCCGTGAAGAAGGCATGAGGACTCTAGAAGAATGTTTCCTTTCAAAAGCTGTCATATCCCCACCCCTCTCACACATTTGCACATTGCACTTCTGAGTTGCCAATGGAAGAGAGTTTGGGCCGTGAGTCTGCAGAGAAGCAGCAGCAGCCTCCTGGGACTGCTATGTGCTCTGCTCCTCCAGCTCAATAGTCCCTGTTGCTGCAGTTCTCGAACAAGAAAGCCTGATCTGATGAAGTCCCAAGGGATGAAATGCAATCCTGCACTGTTAGTTCTGGATTTTACACTCACCCACAAACCAGAGTAGTGGAAATATTAGGCAAGGGAATCTATTACCTGCACTGCTCAATGAGGCTTTTTTGAAATCCCCTGTCCCCCAAAGAGAGATGCTTAGTATACACTGGGGTGTTGAGATACACTCATTTCCAATTCCAGTTCCCTTTTAATCTTTCCACAAACAAAGAGCCTTCCTCCCCAGATCCATCTTCACAAAATTATCTCCCACTGACCCCTGCCCAGCTTTTCTGACCTTCGCTTGCATACCTTGGGTAAGAGCACAGCTTTTCGGATTAGCTCTCCAGTTCCTCCATCACTTCAAACAACCTTGCCCCTCCTTGTGCTGGAGCACCTAGTGTCTTCAGTAAACACTGCTTTCAGACCCCTTTTCAACAGAGACATGGTTTATTGTCCCCTAAGTAGCCCTTCACAGATCCCCTTCTCAATCAGCATTGGGTAATGGTTTCCTAGGGACCATAATACTTAGCAGCACAGTAATTGAATGATATTATTAACAGCAGCAGCATCTGTGTTGTCTGTTTAATTAACTGGAGAGCAAATGAGGCCCTAAGAGTCATTAGTCTGATCCTTTATTGTTTTCCTAATGATCTGCGGCTTCTCTTATTTGATTATTGGCTAAGAATCCCCGTTACCAAAAAATGCACTTTTAATAAAATAATAACAATACAAGTCTCTATATTCCCGAATATATCCTGATAGATATTAGTGCAGATTAGATAACTGTAAACTTCTACTCTAAATACTCCAAATACACCATCTCTGCACTCACAGAGCAGCGTAAGGGACATAGAAAATACTAGCTTACACTTCAAGGAAAGAAAGAGCAAAGTGCGATAAATGTTGTGTTGGTGCACAACTGGTAAGTGATGAAAGCCAGGCTCATCCAGCTATCACTTTTGACAATTCTGCAGGTGCTAGAGGAGCCACTTTTGCAGACTGCTGGCCACCAAGAAAGACTACTAGCACTAACACCCAACACTGCTAATCACAGCATTTCATTCTACTTCTCTATTGAAAAAAAGATGGGAACCAAATGACGGAGGCATCCTCTCTCTCCTCATCTGGGCTGAATCTATGAGCAGTCCAGCAGCAGTTCCTACATCTCTATCTGGGAAGTTTTCTCACCACTGGAACATCCACCTGCCATGAACACAATCCCACAGTGCATTCGTGCAACCACACAACTTTCCTGTCACACGGGGGTAGGAACTAGATGTGGTTATGGAGTCATTGCTCCCCTCACACCCATTTAGCAGCCATCCTGCTTGGGTGTTTGGGCTGAAGCTCATTGCTTGACAGCTGGTTATTGGCTTCTCCACAAGGGGCATATGGAAATTTCCATGAAGATGATCTGAACTGCAATTATTTAGCTTATCAGGAAGCACAGGCAATTGGCATTAACCAATTAAGAAAAAAAAATCCCATCTCAGGCAGGAAGAAGATCTTGCTGTTTGCATGCCTAGGATATTTGCTCCTAGAAAGTCTGTAAGTAAAGGGTGTCAGATAGAGTCACATTCAGATCGAGGCACGTACCACTGCATCCTATTTCACAGACGTTCCTGGAAGCCATTACATAGCCTTTCTTCATCCTAACCTTGTGTTGCTGATAAAACCCCTGGTATGTTCACAGCAACTGTCATACTGCAGCAGGTTCCTGGGCTGCCAACTGTATTTATAGCAAATCCTGCCTTCACACCACCATCACACTAGTTCCCTTGTACACTTGTGAACTTGGTGGCACTCTGTCTCCAGGTAACAATCTGGAGATTACTATGCTCAAACATAGACCTTAAGTAAGAGAGATGACTTCTCCTTCCTTGCCATCAATCAATATCAAAGGCAGATGGAGTGGAAGGGCATGGCTCTGTTGGTCTGTAAAGGTTTAGAGATGTTGTACTTAGTAATTTTTTACTGTCACTTGTGAGCCTGATAATCAAAAGGGACCTCTGGTCCTATTTTCTGGGCATTTGTTTGCAACTTAGGCTGACTCTTCACTAGACTAACTTCTTAGCTACTGATCAGCCCCTTCCAATTACAGATGTCTCTGTTTCTGACCATTTCAAATGGTTCAAACTTCCAACTGGACAAGGGATTTACTTTTAATCCCTGATTTCCAACCACTACCCTCTTTGGATCGTGGTGCAACAGCTGTTGTCTGCTTCCTGCTCACTGTATGGATGAAAAATAAATGAACGAACACATGAACTCTCTGGCTTACCAAAATTTAGAATACAGCAGCTCCTTCATACTGGCTATAGTAAAAAGGTAAAATAAGAAGTCAAGAAAACTGCCTGTTCCCTGGATGATGTTGCCAATGTGACTGCTCAAAGTACTTCAGATATCCATTCTTCTGGTTCCGGAGGGTCATCTACAACTTCAAATATTTTTAAAAGGCATTTTCAAATGTCTCCAAAATTGTACTGAAGTCTGACAAGTGCAATCTTTTGTATGATTCAGTTGGAGATTAACTCCCTCCAAAAGATAGCTTCCCAGCAGCAGTTTGGTACAGCAGGTTCCAGTACTGATTGGAAATGGAAAAAGGGATATGTGTGATACGCTTCAGAGAAAAAACTGAATTATGAGACATAAGATCATTTTTCTGCCAGCTGCTAACCAGCTAAGTGACTACAAAGAGTCCTGGTCTTCCACACCTGCTCTTTACTGCCTCTGTAAATGTCCATCAAAATGTGAAAAGGGTTGTGGGATCTCTGAACAGCAAGCACTAGACACAAAAATGTTCCCAAAAAACTCGGATGATTTGTGATTCTTCTTGTTAGACTCCTCCTTGAGACAGCTGCTTGGGCAACCATCCCACTGGATTCTCCCAGGCTCTTCTGTTCATGTTATTTATAGGCAAAATATCTCACAACACAGCTTCACATGCATTCATATGTCAAGAGACCTGCTCATACACTGTTCCTTTCTCCAGATGCCCAATCACCTTTCCCCCTTTTGTGCACTTACCTACTTACATAATACCAGCCAACTACCACACATCTCCATGGGTGGTTATTTTCTAAACTCACACTTCTGACCACAAATTGGTAGTGTACTCAACCTGGATTTTAACATTGCATAATTTCTCCTTATTATTGCTAAGTACTATGCCCTTTCACTAAGTCAAATCATTCCCCTCTTTCCCTGCTTTTAACATCCACTGTATTTCTGCAGCTTGGTAGCAAAACCCCTTTTACTCATCCCTGGGCTCTCCAGATTAGACCCTTCACTAATATTTCACACTACCTTCCCAGTGCTTTTTCTGCATTTCCTGGTAATATGTATCTTTTTTATTTCAGCGCAATGAAGTCTGAATATCTGGTTTTACTGGAGGCATGAGAAAGGGGAATCCCTTTTCTCAACAGGATACAACAGCGGCCTCCTTGTTTCCTTCCCAGTGTCTGTACTGGTGATTGTTTCTCCTTGCCATGCTTGTGCTTGCAGGAACCGTTGCACATTTTATCATAGAATCAAAGAATCGCTCAGGTTGGAAAAGACCTTAAAGATCATCGAGTCCAACCACGACCTAACTATACTACCCTAACTCTAACAACTCTCCACTAAATCATGTCCCTGAGCACCACATCCAAACGGTTTTTAAATACATCCAGGGA
>JAOWBP010002052.1:75291281-75323363 GCA_028571105.1 Tragopan temminckii
CTTCCTTCCTTCCTTCCTTCCTTCCTTCCTTCCTTCCTTCCTTCCTTCCTTCCTTCCTTCCTTCCTTCCTTCTTTTTCTGAAGGAAAACAAGCACAACTGAGCCATCAAGACAGGGTTGCATGTGTTTACTGATCTGACACATTTTGACTGATCTCTCCTCTTTGTCTCTCGTGTTCCTGTCTCAGCTTTCCTTCTTTGTCCTTGACTTCCATTGAAATCTACAGAAAGTCACTTATCATATCCTGGATGTTATTTACAAACAGCAAACTTGGATTTGGAAGGCTTAAATATTTTCCCTTAAAAGTGTGCTTTGATTGTGGAAAAAGCAGGGACCTTGGAAAATTTTAGAAAATATCTTCTTGCTATTGAAGAAATGAGGCAAAGGATAGAAATAGATTTATACTAATTTATAGTCTGTCTAGGGAAACAATTCTTTCAGTTTTTATGAGGATTGGCATGGAAGGACACGGTTTAGTGGGCATGGTGATAATAGGTTGGTGTTGGACTGGGTGATTTTAGTGGTATTTTCCAACCTTAACAACTGTCATTCTCTGACACCTTCATGCTTACCTCCATACCTCAGTTATCAGCAGTGTGCTCTGTTTTTTCCCCGTGCCTGAGGAGCTGCAGTGTCACTTGGATTACTTGCATCCAAGAGGTCCTTCTCATCTAGTAAGTATGCTCCATCCCAGAGTTTGGAAAGATAACTTTTTCCTCTTGTTGCTTCTTTTGAATGATAGGGAGAGTTGTGAGAGTGAAAGTAAGAAGGCTGATCCGCAAGCAGCTGAGAGGAGCAGAAGAACCTGGCTGTGACTGGAAATGCAGGAGCCTGAGAAATGTAGAACCACAGAGAAAGAATCTGGGGCTGGGATGAACTGTGAACAAAGTTGAGGCAGAATCATAGTTTGCAGAAACAGCAAAGATAATGCCCTGATTTGTACCACTGTTCCAGGTTTCTGCAGCTTGTTGGCTTCATCCCATCAAATGAGTGACAAGGGAAAGCGCACAGCCCACCTACCACAGCATCATCCTCAGAACCTGCACAGAGGTTCTTTTGTGCCAGTCCTCTGCCATCCCATATTCCTAAGGGGGATTCGGTCTCCTACTGAATCCTTTTCTAGCGATATTCAACACCTGTCTGTCTGCTTACCTGTGCAACCTGTAGGGAGCCTGCTTTATCACGGGGGCTGGACTTGATGATCTGCAGAGGTCCCTTCCAACCCCTGCTGTTCTGTGATTCTGTGACTCTGTGATTCTGTGCAACAGAGGCCTACTGCAATAAATACAGCCTGAGGGCAAGTTACAGAATAAGTTCTCAGATTGCCAAGTTTAGCTAAGTCTATAAGAGACCCAGACACAATCTTGTGTTGGAAAAGAATGGCAATAAAAAGCAGTCTTGCTTTTATATTGCTGAGCATAGGCAGTAAGCATTTAAAGAAATGCTCAGCCAGCAAAATGAAACAGCAACAGCAAAACACTATATTTTTGTCAAGATTCAAACCACCTCAATGAGTAAACTAACACTAACCAGTTCTGAGCTCCTCACCCCATTAGAAATGTCGGTGTTGCCATATTTATTGTCTCAGTAAGCTTCAGTTGCTGAAACAATGAGCCCTTAAAGGAAGCAAGGCAATTTCAAGACATGGTGGTTATAGGTGCATTAATTGTGCAGATGGGTAGTGCTTTGCCTGAGCTGTTTTTAAAGACCGTAAGAATTACGTGTCTATATTTAACACTGCTAGAAAAAAAAAATATCTATCCAGTATATTTCAGGCATTAAGCCAGCAAAGGAAACTGAAGGCTGTGAAATAAGTACTGGAGACTATTCGATGCTCAGCTCTGTATTGCAATCTAGTGTTTGGTTTCTCCTAGTTCAGTGATCAGTGAAAATAAATAATTCTAATAGTTAAACTTTGAAAGCAACTTTTATGTTATAATCTCTTCAATGTCTCAATAATTAGAAAGATGTGATCACATTCATGATGGAGAAGGGTAAAAAGAATAAGATTTGAAGTCCAAGTCCTCTGTTGGTGAATGAACCTTGAAAATTCTGCCTTCACCCCACACTGTTGCCAAGAGAGTTGTTTTGGTCATATTATTCCAAGAAGCAGATTTCAGGACAGAAGATCATCGTATTATGGGAAAGCTATTTCTGGCTTTCTTAAGTAACTACCACTAGCCATACTGAGTTACTGCTGAAAGAGCAAGTGCCTACCTGGGTCCACCTCTCACCTTCACCTAAATGGAGGATCCTGCTCCCTTCCAAGAAACACATCAACTTAGTACATCTCCATGGAGATGTAGGGCTTTTTTTTCTGACCATAATATGTGATATTTGAGTGTACTGTTTTTGGCTGGGATTGTGTCTTCATCATTAGCTCTAAGGTGCTACATTTTGGATTTGTGACCAAAACATTGCTGATATTACGCTGATATTTTAGCTATTGCTGAACTGTGCTTACACAGTGTCAAAGCCTTTCACATTTCACTGCCTCACCAATAGCTAGGTGCACAAGAAGGTGGAAGGTGACACAGTCAGGATGGCTGTCCCCAAGTGACTAAAAGGGCATTCCGTACTGTATAATGTCTTGCTCATCAATAAATCTGAGAGAAAGAAGGACGGGGGGCATTTGGAGCTATGGCATTTGTCTTCCCAAGTTATGTGTGATGAAGCCCTGCTTTCCCGGAGATAGCTGAACCTACAGGTAGGAAGCAGTAAATAAATTCCATATTTTGTTTTGCTTGCACACACAGCTTTTGTTTTACCCATGAAACTGTCTTTATCTCAACTTGTGAGCTTTCTCATTTTATCTCTCCTGATTCTTTTCCCCAAACACAGGGAAGCTGCCTGCTGGAGTTAAACCTCAAGGGTGAATCAAGAATTTTTGCAGAATATTGGTAGGGTGAAGAGTCAAAAAATTATCCAAACCTCAGTGATATGCTAAACACCAGCTAAAACCTCAACTAAGTGGCTGAATGTTTGACATGAAATAGTACTGTCTACTTCCTTGAACATTAACAAGATACAGTTCTTTTCATAGATTCATGGAATCATAGAATCATAGATCATCCCAAGTTGGATGAGACCCATGAGGATCATTGAGTCCAATTCCTTTGAAATATCCCAGCTCACTCCTTCCCATTCCCTCCCCCCAAAAATCAGCATTTTTTTCCACTGATTCCTGATGTATGTGTTTGTTTCTGGGATCCTACCTTTTGGTACTTTATTCAGAAGCTCCTTGAGTCTTTGCGTTTATGGATAATTGAATAGGAAGCAAATTGGCCTCGGTCCCATGTCCTAAATTTGTGTTCCTGCAGGAATTCTTTTACATTTAGTAGGCGCTACCATACCCATGATCTTTCTTTTAGAAAAAGCATTACTAATATCTTTTATCCTAAATATGTAGATAATTCCTATTTCTGAGATCTCAAATATAAAAGGGATTAGGAGATACTAATAGACAAAGAGACAGAATGTCCGCATGTCCACACAACCTCTTGTTTCAGTAGGAAGTCAGGCTAGAATTAAGGAAATGTACCATGATTTCTATTCATTTTCCGCATTCCAATTTAGAGAAACTGTTTCTGTAAGGACACAATTAAGAGCTATCATTATGAAATATAAATTATCACAAGGGAATCACTTCAAGAAAAGTGACCGCAAACATCTGTATTCTGTTTCTCTGTAGGCTAAGACTCCCATGGAATTCAATATACATCTCACAACCTATACGACCATATTATTAAGAAGCAGTTAACCAAAAAACCAATCCAGGAGCATAATGAGCCACGACTACTGTGCCAGATTGTGTGAACAGACATGGAATAGCATATCTATTTTTGCTTCCAAATTCTTCAAGTTTAGGTGCATTTTGCCTCACCAAAAAAGAAAGAAAGGAAAAAAAAAGCCAATACAGTTTTCTATGGATGCACAGGGCAGCAGATATAGAAAACAAAAGGAGCCAAAGGAATCTAACTTGCTAATGGTACTGCTCTTCCCACAAAGAAACGAGAAATCTTCTGAGAAGATTACAAGCTTAGCCTAAAATAACAGCTTTTATGAAATGGTGGCCTATCTGCCCACAGGGGACTTCCATTCATGCAAACTTTCCTTCACGACAGTGTACACTTGAATTATTTGATTTTGTCTTCTTTTTCTTTGTCTTTTCAAATGAAGGCTGAGAATATCAAGTCTTTACAGTTGATTCTGGCAGCGGGGACTTGCTCTAAGAAAAACATCAGCCATTATGTGACTCACAGCTGTGTCACAAAACTTCACAAGAATACCAGTACCACCCTTCCAGGCTGCTTTGTTCAAGTATCTATACCATTTTTAAGGTGTTCAGAAGGCTCTCTCTTTTCTGCCTATGCCTTCATTTACATTAAATCAGATAAGCTTGTCATAAATATTTAATTGCCAGCAAAGCCTATGGTGTGGTCTTGGTTCATATTAACATGCCTTTTCCTGGTCCCATTAAATGTGTGGGAAGATGATTTAACCATATGGATTTAAGTTGTTTACTATCCTGTCAAAAGAGCTGTCATTCTGAAGCTTTGCTTTCATGGTCCTCTTGCCTTATTTGGGTCTTGAAAGATTTCTGTAGTATCACAACGTTGCAATTCAAAGGATCTTTTCAGCTTTTAAAAATGCGTTAGTACTACTATCTCCCTTTTCCTCTAATTCTCTCTCTTCACCTGTGCAGTTAGCCAGATGGTAACTAAGGCAACCTGGGTTTATAGTGGGATGTGCAGACCATACACTGTGTTATAACTCTCTAACTCATATTTTTGTAAAAACCTGTGGCATAAACAAAACAGAAATATAAGAGCTAGTCATGAATAATACAGCTATCCCAATCTTCATTATGAAACCTGCAATGGGTTAAATAGATCCTCTGAATCCCTCTTCAGATACAGACTTGGCATCACCCATCTCCAGAGACTGCCTATAGCATATTTTTGAAAATGACACTGCTTTTTGTCCTCAAATAACTACTTAATTTCCAGTTTGGTTGTTGAAATAAATAAATAAATAAACAAACAAACAAGAAAAAAAGAAAATTTAATTTAACTAGATGATCTTAGAAGTCTTTTCCAACTTTAATGATTCAATGATTCCTTGAAAGAATAAAACCTGCTTGCCTCAAAAATGAAACCCCTTATTTTAGGATTTAATTCTGCTCTTTTCTAGTCACTGGATAAATCTTACCCAACAGCTAGTGTGAAAGCTGATGTTTTGTGTTGCTGCAACACTAGGAAATAGAAGTGAGACTTGCAAGAAGTAAGGAACTATCTCTCCAGGGATTCATATGGTGGTGGAAAACCTGGACAAAATGGGTCTCATAAGCAGAATAGATCACTCCTGTGTCTTAAGGCAGTGGAGTATATACTCTGTTAATACCATGGGAGTAGTGTCCAAAGTAAAGGAAGATAAATTTGTTTCAGAAGTCATTTGAGGTAAAAAACTCATTTTGTTCCTCTCCTCCTCAGTGCAGCTTTTTGGAGACCTGTTTCAATACATCTTATGTGCCACAACCAGAGGAGCAGAAACAAAGCACGCTGTTTTCATTTTGTGTCTGGACAGCATCAGCCTAGAACTAGAAACACTTGTATTCTTTTCAGATTGTTAAAGAAAAGACTTGAAAGAGCTGCTTGGGAAAGGTTATTCAAGGTTGGCCAGATTTGGAAAAGGATGTAGGAAAACATTACAGAGTACTCAAATCTAAGCCAGTGTCTGGCCTTAGCCAAGGCACTCACTGAGCTGAATTCAGGGGTATCTCAGGTGCCTACACACAGTGATGTCCAGGAGTTGGACTCTGTGAGCCTTATGAGTCCTTTCCAAGTCTGGATGTTCTATGATTCTATAGGACCCACACTGTCCCAAAGAATGGGGTTCTTGCTTAGTGTAAGGCTCCCTGGACACAGCAGGTCACAATTTTACCTCAGATCCACCTCAATCATTCTTCATCTATCTTCTCCTCTCTCGTATTATTCTTCCTCTGCAGGATCTTTGTAGCCTAACAAATTTGGTTCTGCTTTTTCATGCTAAACATTGCTTCCCCAATAGAGTTTTGCATCTCCTTGCCCTGGGCCAAATCTGCAATCTGTACAGTATTAGGGCACTGCTATGTAGAACTGGTGCAGAGCATCAGGATAGAATCATAGAATCATAGAATCATTAAGGATCCAAGGTCATCAAGTCCAATCATCAACTGGCCACCACCACACTCATGGAACCACATCCCCACATTACACATCTCCTGTCTTCCAAACACCTCCAGGGCCGACAACCCAACCACCAGCATGGTTGGGTCTTCCTCCAAATGGCTTTTCCCTATACTAACAACAGTGCATGTTTGGAGATCTGCATCGCTCCCACTCATGGATGACAATATCGTTTTACAAAATAATAATAATAAATAAATAAATAACAGTTTTAAAAAAACACAGAAACGCAATAGAGAAGCCTCCTGTTTCAATGAATGTAACAATATCCTTCCTACTCTTGGGCTGATGTTTTCTTGCAGAGATACTCAAGCAGGATAAAGCTTTGAACTCTGCAACATTAGTGTCACCAGTGGTTTGATGATGAAAGCTATAGCTGTGATACTTTGCAAACCTGGGAAATAAAAGTACTGCGATCGAGCACAGAAGATGAAGCTGCAGAAAGCTAGGGGATCGTGCAAGCTATGGTGTCTGTACTATACACAAGGAATTCAATCCCTTCTCCCAAATAAGTGCCCTACACACTACATTCTGGGTGGAGTGATATTATGCATCTGATGCCTAGACGTTTATCAAAGCCCAGGATTACAAACTGTAAATCGTCTAGCCTGCTTCAGATAAGTATCATTTTCAAATCGGATTATAATTTGCAAAGGCACAACATGTTCAGGGCAAAACCATGTCAGGCACCGAGATAAGGATTCCAGGAGGCTCCACCACATGTTCACTTTGTAGATGATGAACCCCCGAGTGTGGGAAACATTTTAGTAACACGTGCACTGGAAAAAAAAAAAAAGAAAAAAAAAAAAAAAAAAGCATTTTTTAATTCACCTGGAGACAAATGTAATTTATCAAATATCCCAAGAAAATTGCTACAGGAAGCTGGGGAAGATTGTGCAACAAGCAGCTGTTTGCAGCTGTTTATAGTGCTTTGGTACACAAATATGTTATTAATACCTCTGTTGTTAAGTCTTGTCTTCCCTTGTGTTGTGGGAAAAGCCACGGCATTCAACGCTCTGCCAGTGACCATCCTTTGAATGTATTTTCATTTCCCCATTTCCCCTGTGATGCATTTGTCTATGTCCAGTGAAACAATTAGTTCTGACTCACAGGGATGCTGGGCGCAAACAGCGTCTTCCCAGAGGAAGTAAGAGCGAAGGTTTCTCTAGCACGAGTTGCAGATGGTCTCAGGCAGTCTTTGCCAGCTTTGCAGAAAATCTGGAATATAAATGAAGGAAACACAGGTCTTCCTCCTGCCCCTGCTTCTCAGCGTCGATGGAGTGAGTCAGTTCTGAGCTGCTGTTGCTGCGTCATCACTTCAGTCATCAGGGAAAAGCCCGAGTCACAAGGAGAAGCTTAAGCCATCTTGTTAGTCCTCAGCAGAGTGCTGAGGTGGGCAGGGGAGGATGACACTCAGCAGTGGGCTCCACTTCAACTCACTCAGAAGATTAAGCTGTTTTGATGAAGAGGCCTCGTCTTCCCCTTGTGTCTCTTCACTGCCAAACTTTGCATCGACCTGCAAGACTTTAATGCCATCCATAGTCAGATAAGAAAAAAAGTTTTGGCCATTTAATTTCAGCTCTTAATGACATTAAAACAAGACATGGAAGTGCACAGACACAATAGTGGCTCAGTTTTATGTTGAGCTTAGTGTGCAGATATGGGAGATTATGGGAAGATCTGGATCCTGTTCTTGGCTTTGCTACAAGGTTGAGTGAACTGAGTTAGCCACTGACACTCAGTTTTTGTCTTGACCACAGAAGCACTTCAAGCCATTGAGCATCAACATACTGAAAATTACTGATTGGGCTTCACTTAATCTACATACTGGGACACTTAACCTACATTTGTGGGATTGTTTAGCCTGGAGAAAAGAAGGCGCAGGAAAAACTTTATTGCTTCCTACAGCCACCTGAAAGGAGGTTGTAGCGAGGTGGAAGTTGCCCTCTTCTCCAATGTAATGGTGATAGGACAAGAAGGAGTAGCCTCAAGTTGCACCAGAAGAGGTTCAGGTTGGATATTAGGAAAAACTTCTCTGAAAGAGCAGTCAGGCACTGCAACAGACTGCCCAGGAGCATGGTAGAGTCACCATCCCTGGAAGTGTTCAAGTAAAAGTAGATGTGGTTCTTAGGGACATAGTTTAATGGCCAGTATTAGCAATAGATGGATAGCTGGACTAGATGCTCTTAGAGGTCCTTTCCAACTTTGATGATTTCATGACTCAATGATTCTATCATGCCTTGAGAATATAAGTTTCTACCAGACGTGCTCAAAAAATACCACTTTTGCAGTATTTGTTCAAAACCTCTAGCTGATGAGCCATTCAGAGCAGCTCTACAGAGCAGATGTCTCAGATCAGGCCAGAGCAGACAGGTTTGTCCTGCCCATCTTACCAGTAGGTTTGAATTTTGGATACAACATTTGCACACTGAACGTCTCATAGTAGAGGAACACTTGTGAACATTTAGGGATTTGTGATGCGTGAGAGCATCATCAACATTTCTAAATTCCAATTTAATACAGCAAGAGACTCCAGGTGGGCCTCTTATATTCTTAAGAGATTCAACAGATTATCATTTGACTGAGATTTTTTCCTTTATATGAACCTGAATTTGCTCTTCTTGACTTCATTTTCTATCTTCTATTTTACTCTGGCGCCTGCACTTTACTACTGAACTTTTCAAGGATGCATTACTTCTCTTGATTTATGAGGTGAGAGAGAGTGACAAGCCTCACTAATCACTCTGTATGTCAGACCTCAACATCAAATTTTCAGAAAGATCAAGGAGAATCTGCCATGAGAGTCACAGTCTCTTAAGAATAACTGACGCTGAAGCTGGATTTATAATAGCCAAACCTACTCATGGCAGCATGAATTTCTGCCTATATTTGGGAAGTATGGAGGTCATGTCCTCCTGCTCTGTGAAGATCAGGGCCCAGAAGGACAGATCTATTTTACTTAGTGATTCTTCTTTCTACTATCTCTGAACAACAAATTCTCCTGTTTCACTTGGCTATCTCAGGCTTTCCTGTACGAGGGCATCATAGTCTTGTAGCTTCCTAGACCAATGTAACTACAGAAGACTCAACAGGTATTGCTGCTACTCAGAGCTGTCTCACATAAGGGAAGCACTAGGCCTTAGCCTTAGGGCAGTGCGAGGATTCATTAACTCATGTTTACTTAGTGCTAAGTATTAATTATTAAGCCAAGCTGCCAGTGAAGGGAATGAAAGACCTTGGCTTTCTGAATGGTAGGGCACACACTTCTTAGAAGACTCCCACAGCCTCTTTGATAGATATGTAATGTGACATGGCATCAAGAAAACTGCAGCTGTGTTTCTTCCTAAGTCATATAGCTAATTAAACTCATGAGTTGTCTCCAGCCTCACCAGATAGCCTGATGCTTTGAATAGCTTATGCTCTGTAACAAGGCTTAATGATGACAACTGCAAAGACAACATTCAATAATCGAATCGTGCATATTTTTTTAGCATTTTGTGTGTGTGTGTGTGTGCGTGTGTATAAAAGGAGAGGGAGGTGCATAAAGAAAGGAGTATTTCTATTTTACAGAGTTATCACATGAACAGAATAGCAGCAAAGCCTAATAAAGATAGGACTCTACTGAACAAAACAGTAAAGAGACAGCCCCTGCTTGATGTCTTCTATTCTGCAGCTGAAGGGAGTGGGGAACGTCAGGCATGGTGGCAGATTTATTTCCATTTGCTCCAGAAGTTCTTGGTAACTTCACTGGTGGATGTAAGCCTGCCATTCAACAAAAAGGCAGTTTATGTTCTAAAGAGCATCCTAAAAAACAGAAACAACGACTGTGTCTGTCTGATCCCCCTTTCTGCCCAGTTCTGGACTTATCTCCTTTAGACTGAAGCAATAGGTGTCAGGGGCCAGACAAGCTCTTCACTGGGCTATTTTGTGTATTCAACATGCCTCAGCACAATGGTAGACTCAGAACGCTATAAAGGTCAATGTTTTTCAAAATGAGTATTTCAACTTGTAAACACAGAGAGCAGCCAGACATCTGGCTATATGCACATCTTTTCTGCTTCGCAAATTATCACTGAGGTTCAGAGCACATTGATGTGAATGAGGCTTTAGTCAGAATTTTACCATTATGGACCCTAATTACATGCTTGTTATTATAACTCCAGGTCATCCTCTCCCACTGAAGAATTTATCTTCATTCATACCCTCTTCCCCTCAACTCTAAGCATGTGGGTGTGAACAAATAAAAACAGTCTAAAATACTGCTCTTCTCTCACACCATTGACCTCTCACATGGATAAATTACAGCTATCCAAAGTCAGTTGGTGTTCAGGAGTCAGGACTAACTTTTTTATTCTTGCCGGGGAACTTTTAGTATTCAGGAAGAGTGAGATGGAATTATCTTCATTATTTCTCCTTCTTGTTTTATCATTAGCACTGCTAGGTATGCTATATCATTTATTAATAATAGCAGTAGTAGCCTAGCAATAATGATAGTAACAAAGGCATTATTCTTAGGCACTGTAGTCATGAGTTCACCTTTACTCTTATCTGAAAAATAAATCTCCCAAAGCACCTCAGCTTAGTCACACTGGGGAAACCAGATCAGATTCGGGAGGGGGATTTGCTGCTGATGCATGTCTCACTTGAAACTAGCATGGCATCTCTAGCACATTTCCCCAAGGTATCAAGACACTATCAGATGACAACGGCACTTAGTGAGAGCCAACTCAATCAACACTAGAGATAGAAAAAACAAAATACAACCAAATGAGTAAGGAAGAAGCACAAGGAGATCCTCATTTGTAGCATACAGGCTTTGTTCAGATTTACTGTCAGTAGTTAACTGGTTCTGTAAGGCAACCACTTATGTGTAACTGATAGGTAGTAAAAAGAATTATTTGATGATTATCCCATTGCCTTTCCATTACTGGCCTGACCTGATAAGAAGCAGCTCCTCTATCCATCACAGCTTTGACCGTTCTAACTGAACTCATTTTTCAGACCACTATCAGCCAGCCTTGGCTATTTTTACTCCTAGATTTATGGGGCAAATTCATCCCCTAAACTCAATTTCTTTGATGAAAGCTTTTCAGAGATTTTTTTTTTTCTTCTTTCTCCACTGTCTGTGAGTTATACTTTGCCTTCTCTGTCCCAGGTGTGAGTCCCAGAAGGTTATATGCACCTGCTGGGAGATTGCATTGCCTTGCTATATTTCTTTCTAACTACTGAAGTTATTTTCAGAAATAATGTTTTCATTCAAATTTCACTATAAACTTCAGGAAGACTTAAAGTAAGGTAGGATCTGTATTTGTCTATGTGGGTTGCTGTTTTCCTTCTTCCTCCTAGACCTTGGATCTGCTGGTGATACATGAGCTTGTACAGAACAGAGGATATCAGTGAACAGCATGCTAGAGGATGTTCACCGTTGACTTGCAATGGTACTTCAGTTACTCATGTTCAGCAGACTCAGATACTGCTATCTGTGTTAGGCACTTTGCAAACATCTTATGCATCAGTCTGAACGACAGACAGGGTGTGATTGATGAAATAACTTCAACAGAACAGAAGAAAATGTGGGTGCCCCATACCCAGAGGTCTCCAAGGCCATTTGGATGGGAATTCAAGCAACCTTGTCTGGTGGGTGGTAACCTTGCTCACGGTGAAGGGATTGGAACTGGGTGATCTTTAGGTTCCCTTCGAACACAAATCACTCTATGATTCTATGATCCTACAACCTATAAAAAAATCATGTCAGACCTAGACTTTGTGAACTTACAAGCTTCTTGACGTTGAGGTACGGTGCCTTCTGCTGAATTTGCGACTAGTGTTTAGCACTTTGGCCTTAGCTGTCTTCAGATGTTATGCCAGGAATAAAATAAGCTAGGAATTACACTGTTTGTTCCTACACTACCATTCCAAAGAGCAGAACTGGAGCTCAGGCCTAACACAGGTCTCATCCGTATCAAGCTTCATATCTCAACCACTCACTGCTGCACTGTCTCCACAGAGGCAGCCAGCTCAACCATGTCAATGCCACTCTCTATACTGTATCTCATATGGAGCCTGCAGAGATAAGAGAAGGCAGGAGCCCATCTCACATTCCACCTGTGCTGGCACTTATGTATATGGGAGACAGGCTGGTATGGTTGGAGGCCCTTTATTTAGTTAGATTAGGTATGAAGGAACACAAGCACTGCTCATGCCCCAGGAGATCTGATTTTATCTTTTGCATTTGGCAGAGTACGGAAATTTAAAACCAAAAGCCCAGGTTCCCAGGTGGTTATATGGGATGCCTGCAATCAATTCTGAGTTTTTGAGTCATTTTTTTCTAGCTTTTTTCCACCTAAGCAATACTTTACATCTTGATTTGAAATATCATGGCTTGTTTTAAGAGAACGAAGCTCCAAAACCCAAAAAGTGATAATACTCTGTAGTAATCAGATCACTCATACCTTCATAGCAGTTCTCAATTTCTGTTTATAAACCTCACACTGAGGCCCTGAGTAGCGATTGCCCATCAGAAGAGAGCATCAGTGCACTCACCCACAACCCCAAGAAGTGACTCATTGCACTGTGGCACTGTAACTCACTGCTGGGCTGGCTCATCATAATCCCTTGCCCCCAAAAGCCCCCCTATACTGAGATGAGGCCACCATTTTTATTTAAGATATCTACAATGCTTAAATGTGAGATATGGATTTCTCTCCTTCACTCACCAGCAACCTGGGGAAAGCAGTGACTTTGAAAGTGGCTGATGGGAGTGGGCAGAAGAGCAGGCACCACCTTGCTGCAGGGCACAGATAAGTATTAATTGATACCAAACGTTAAAAAAGGCTTGAGATAAAAACTGCACAGTAATAAATGTTTCCAATTCCCTCACAAGGCATCCCCAGCTCCCTATCTGATGACACTCTCCCTTGGTTGTCCAGCTTTCTCTTCCCACCAAGGTTCTTCCCATTGCTCCTTCTGGCTTTCCTACTCCCATTGTCCTATGCTGCACACTTTTCTATGCATCTGCCTGTAAGTAGGCTCTCCTTTGGAAGAAAATCCCTGCTTAACTCCCTTCTTCATCTTTTTTATCCCTGCTTATCCCTTTACACATTGAGTCAAATCTACCACTCTTTGTATAATGAGAGATGGAGATGTTGTCCCATCCAGACCTCAACATTTCAGGTGCTTTGTTTCACCAGGGATGTTGCTCGAGTGGATTAATCTCTCTGCCCAAGAGATCTAGATCTCTACAGGGATAGTTAGCTAAACATCCACTGAGGACCACGAGAGATAAATTCTGCAGTAGTGTGGCCCTTTGTTAGGATGAAACTTCTGCTTTACACTCATCTATTTCTTATTGAATAGGATTTGATTGATTAAGGATGTAACTATCCCTGATACCACTACTAACTCTCTACATCAAGAGAAGGACCAACACACTCAAGGAAAGGTCCAAAAACCTGTCAGCACATGCGTTTACAATCAGGCCTAATACTCTTCACTACTTTTATTTTACCGGTGACAGTATCTGCTACCAAGCTGCTTAATTACAAGAACAGGACCCTCTCTACATCTGCACATACACCTCACTGTATTCTTGTGCCAGTAACCCATACAGTTCAGTCTGGGTTAGTTCTTCCAAAGAGAGGACCATCTTCTCAGGACCTGGGGTCCCCATCCCACACCGCCTGTTGCCTATCTCTCTGCAAAGTTACCGTATAGGCCTTGCAAAACAATGATCTCAGCACAAGGCTCCCAGGTCAGTGCTGCACACCAAAGACCTTTATCTTAACAGTGGCCATGAGAAACTTCTCCTTGGTCCCAAGTACCATGCTGTCTGGCGTCCAGTAGGCTGTGTGAAGATGTGCATCATAGAATCACAGAGCGACTTGGGTTGGAAGGGGCCTCGAAGATCATCTATTTCCAAATCCCCTGGCATGGGGGTGGAACTAGATGATCTTCAAGGTCTCTGATACTACTATTCTTGATGATACCTGTGAGTCTCTTCCAACTCAGGATATTCTATGATTCCCATGGGACTTACTGGGAATTTAGTAACTTCATTTTCAGGACTGGAAGGAATGTTATTAGCCAACCATATCACTTTATCTCAAGCTGGTCTAAGGTAAGAGCAAACACTTGTAATGTGAGATAGAGCACACACTGTAGGAATAGATAATACAGTTTAGTGAGACATTTCTATAAATATACTACTTTCTAGTCTAGCAGGTTTTGAAGTTTCTTTCACACTCTGTGGTTCAACTAATAAGCTGAGAGATGCTCCTCAGCCTTCCTATTCAAGGACTCATACAACTCATTCACCATCTGGCTGCCTCACAAAAGGCAACCTGTGCATACAGCCCTGTGCTCTTTTATACTTTAAGTTCTTTCTTGCAGTTTTCTTCATATCTAAATATTTCCCACACAATCAAGATGTATGTTGCAGCATCCTATCCCCACACCATGGCATGACCCTGATAGCATTCAAAAGAGTAATGTCTTTTGGACAAAGCCTGATGCAATTTCCGTTAGTCCAGATGGTCAATAAAGATATTTAATAAATACCCCTGTGGTCAGGGACTATCAGTATAGGCGTTATTAAGAATATCATTAAGATTAATGAATATTCCTGTGGTCAGATGATAAATTATTAAGTCATTGTAAAAGAAAATATTCTTCCCTGCACCATCTCTAGTCAAGTGCCAATGTGAAGCATTGTTATTCATCTTCAGAACCATATAAATTGACAATACCTTTTTATCCAGTTAAATAAATGGTTCTGAGGTGCGTGGCCTATTGTTGCATTTTGATCAAGTCCATAATGGCCTGTCAAGCAATTTGAGATGAAATGACCCACAAATCCTGGTGTTGATGGAAACAGCAATGGAATAATGCTATACTTATCCTACCACTAACCAGACTGCATCCCAGCTGGAAACCATCTTTATGAGAAATATAAGAATGCCAAAAGAAAATTTGGATCTAATGAGAATCTTACCCCTGGAATCTAATTAGACAGAGACATTCTTGGGGACATGATTTAGTGGACGGCTGTTAGTTAGGGTAGTATGGCTAGGTCATGGTTAGACTCGATGATCTTTAAGGTCTTTTCCAACCTGAGTGATTCTATGATTCTATGATTCAACAATGAGCAGACCATTACCAGCTCTGTGACTGTTAGTCCTTCTTTGGCACATGATTTGCTGATAGATAAGTTTCTTTGTACCACACTTCTTTAAAAGACTCTTTATTCTTGGACTTTGCTGTATTTTCCCACTTTCAAAAGCTACACTGTTTAATATCTCAATAGGATCGTGCATCAGCTATAGGAGGTTGCTCAGGGCCACATCCAGTTGGGTTTTTATTATCTCCAAGTATAACTCACACACAGCTTGTTGTCCTCCTGGTCCTCCATGTCTTTTTCTGCAAAGTTGTGTTTAAGCCATTCCGCAGCATGTACCAGTTCCTGGAGTTATTACTCCCCAGAGGTAGGACTTCACACTTCCCTTTGTTGAACTTCATGAGGTTCAGTGAATCAACAGTGGAACTGAGTGCACCCTCAGCAAGTTTGCAGATGATACCAACTGTGGGGTGCAGTTGACATGCCCAAGAAATGTGTTGCCATCCAGAAGGACCTAGACAGGCTTGAACAGTAGGATCTCATGATGTTCAGCAAGACAAGTGCAAGGCCTTGCACATGGGTCGAGGCATTCCCACTACCAATACAAGCTGAGCAATGTAAGGTTGGAGCACAGTTGAAAAGTTTCTGAGGGTACTGGTGGATGGGAAGCTAGACATGAGCTGGCAATGTGCCCAGAACGCCAGTTGCATCCTGAGCTGCATCAAAAGAAGCATGGCCAGCAGGGAGAGGGAGAGGGAGGTGAGGGAGGTGAGACACTGGAATAGGTTACCCAAAGACATTGTGGATGCTCCCTTCCTGGAGGCATTCAAGGCCAGGTTGGATGGGAATGAGAACAACCTGGTCTAGTGGAAGGGGTCCCCCTAGAGCAGAGGGGTTGGAACTAGATTATCTTAAAGGTGCTTTCCAACCCAAACCATTCTGTGATTCTATGCTTCTCTGATCCTGCCCCTCTACTCTCCACCGGTGAGGCCTCACCTGGAGTACTGCGTGCAGATGTGGAGTCCTCAGTACTGGGGATATATGGTCCTGTTGGTTGTCCAGAGAGGTGGTGAATGCCCCCTCCCTAAGACATTCAAGATCAGGTTGGATGGAGCTCTGAGTAACCTGATCTAGCTGTAGGTGTCTTCATTCATTGTAGGGGAGCTGGACTAGGTGACCTTTAAGGTTTCTTTCCAGCTCTAAGGATTCTATGATTCCATGTTTTTATCTAAGATTCTAGGATCTGTCAGTCCATTTCTCCAGCCTGTTGAAGACCCTCTGAATGGCAGCAAAGCCCTCTGGTCTCTGAAACTGACCTCCCAGTTTTGTATCGTGCAGGACATTTTAAATTCTCCTTCAGGACATCTCATTTCCATACTTTCAGTCAGAAGAGTAGAAATTAGATAACACAGAAAGTAATTTTCAAGGGTCAAAGTTCCTTATTTGTTCTGGATCGGAGAACAGCTTTCCCTCTCATATTTTGCTATCCTTCATTGCTCACTGAAAAGATCATATTAAAATACCACAGCCCTGGTGCACGCACTTTGTTTTAGCCTCTCTGCATGTTAATATTGTAAGTATTGATTTTTCTGAGATTCTGCAGCAGAGATGACAAAGGGGTCTCTCTCTGTCTCATGCTGTCTCCACAGCACTCCACTCACACGTCATTGCTTTCGCAGATACAAAAGCTTCATCTCAATTCTCCACACGCCACAGAAATTTACTAGCAATGAACCTTGAAAACAAGCCACCTTACAGCTCAAATCTTTTTAAAAAAAAATTATTCACTTTGCATTGGCTTGAGTTTTTTGGCTGAGCTCTCTGCAAGGAGGCAGTGAGACTCTGCCCCTTCCCTTATATCTTAGACACAGAACAGCTCCAGTGCAGATGAGCACTTTTGTGAATATAGGGCACGTTTCTCTCCATCCTCTGCCTCTTGTAGGAGCTCCACTAGAAGGACTTTGTTAAGAATTCTGACTTGCAGCAGCTTCAAGCCATCTGTTAGTACAAAAGAAAGTGCTCACTGAAAACATTTTTTTCCTAAATAGTTACTGAACAGTTGGTGCTGTCTGGTGTTCGGGGTACTCCTGGAGGGTGGTCAGTGTTCAGACGAGACCTGCCTGGCCAAACATTTATTATCATGCTTTTTGCTAAAACATACCCAGCCTAAAAATCCCGGTGGATGTCAGCTCAACCTACTAAATGCACTTCCCGCAGTTTGAACAACATTCCTGCTTTTTCTCAATGTGTTTTCAACAACTCAAATAGTTTCAGGTTCGATATTAGGAAAAGCTTCTCCAAAATAGTAGTTGGGCACTGGACCAGGCTGCCCAGGGAGATGGTGGAGTCACCATACCTGGAGATGTTCAAGAAACTTGGAGATGTGGCACTGAGGGACATGATCAGTAGGCAATATTGGTGGTAGGTGTGTGGTTGGACTAGATGATCTTAGAGGCCTTTTCCAACCTTGGTAAGTCTATGATTCTATGATCCTATGTGATGAGCTCAACTGAACAATTTGCAGAACTAAGACAATCCCAATGTCATGAATCATTGCTCATCTCTGAAGCTGTGGATTCCCTCACACTACAGAAGACCATTATAAGAGATTGGGCTCTACCAAGATTTCTGTCTCACTTTTCTGACTGTTCTTTTTTTTTTTTTTTCCTGCAGACCAGGAATCTGAGCTCCATGAGCGCTAGGATGTCCCCTTTGGTCCTTCTTGTAATGGGAGTAAGATATTTAAAGTAAGAGGCCACTAGGACCTGAGTTCAAGCAATGCCTCTCTCTCTGGAAAGGCAGACTCAGATTTGTACTTACACTATCCATTAAAATCAAGCTGTTGCCTGCTTCAGGGTCCCATCCAAAGGGAAAGCAACCACAGCCCTTTCTGTCAACTCTAAAAAAGACAGGAAGGTGGTGAGCATCACAAACAGCTTCCTTCTGGGATTAACTAAAGAAGCAGACAAGCTTGGTGATCAGAATCACTTTTTAAGACACAAATCAGTGTATGTTTCATGATGTTCCTGATGGGTACTCCATAATAGGATTTCTGTTAAGAGAAGAAGTCACAGCAGGGCAGATAGAAAGAATGGCCTCAAGTTGTGTTAGGGGAGGAGCAGGTTGAATATTAGGAAAAAAATCTCTGGAAGAGTAATCACACACTGGAAAAGGCTGCCCAGGGAAGTGGTAGAATCACCATCCCTGGAGATGTTAAAGAAATGTGGAGATGTGGTTCTTAAGGACATGGTTTAGTGCACAATATTGATGGTAGGCATACAGTTGGACTAGATGACCTTAAAGGTCTTTTCCAGCCTTAATGATTCTACAATTCAGTGATAGGGAACAAAGGGGAAGAGTAAGAGAAGCACATTATGATCTTGAGAGAGACCAAAAGAGCTGCAGATTATGAACCAAGCACCAAGTAATATCTGCTGTGCTTGGAGAAGTGGCCTATTGTACATTCATTAGAGTTTGTTAGAGAGGCCCATTTAGTCCCTACTCAATCAGTAATAAATATATTAATTCATTTTATTTCATTCTATTGCTTCCACGTTAATAATTGAGACAATGTTACTAAAACCTTGACCACTGATAGATATGGAAAAAAACATATTCATGGGTATGTCCCATTGAAAGAATAAGCTTCAGGTTTACTACATGGTAAAAGAGATCTCAATTTCTTTCCTAAGTTCCAGATAAAATCCTCTTCTTATCCTCTCCCTTGGTGAAGGATTCTAAGATTTTGCCACAGTGACACATCTCCACCTCCAGGAACACCTCCAGGTATGGCGACTCCACCACCTCCCTGGGCAGCCTGTTCCAATGTCTCACCACTTTCTCAGAGAATAAATTTTTCCTCATATGCAACCTGAACCTCCGCTGGCACAACTTAAGGCCATCACCTCTCATCCTATCACTGTTACCTGGGAAAAGAGGCCAACCACCTCCTCACCACAACCTCCTTTCAGGTAGTTGTAGAGAGTGATGAAGTCTCTCCTCAGCCTCATTTTCTCCAGACTAAACAATCCCAGTTCCCTCAGCCACTCCCCATGAGACGTGTGCTCCAGACCCTCTCCAGGGTCTCAATGGAATTCTTGTAGTGAGGGGCCCAAAACTGAACACAGTACTCAAGGTGCGGCCTCACCAGTGTCAAGTACAGTGTTCAGAAATGTCATTTAATTTGTCAGTTTGTAAAATAATTAATCTAATATGCTTATTTTCTTCAACATTTTATCTTTCTTCTCCACCTAGACTTTATACCTTTTTGTTTAAAGAGCTGAGATTCAGTTCATAATAATAATAAAAATAATAACTGTGAAAATAGTAAATTACTAAGAATGCTTTCATTGTTATTAGAAAAGACAAATAAATGCCTGCCGTAGAATGTCTTGGATTGGAAGGGACCTTAAAGATCATCTATTTCCAACTCCCTGCCATGAAACAGGGTCGCCAACCACCAGTTCAGGCTGCTCTGGGCCCCATCCAACCTGACCTTGAATACCTCTGGGGATGGGGCATCCACAGTTTCTCTGGACAGTCTGTGTCAGTGCCACACTGCCCTCTGGGTAATAAATTTTTTCCTAACATCTAATCTTAATCTCCCTTCTTTTAGGTTAGTGCCATTCATCCTTGTCCTACCACTGTTAAATTTCAGGTACTCTGACTCTTTTGAGATACTTCCACATTGTTCCATGAATCTCTGTGCAAATCAGTTTCCCTTGTATTCTTCTTCAACTAGATCATCTCCTGTGGATCCTCTCCAAACTGTATTATCCTCTGACTGTGGTACAATTGCTATTGGCTAATGATGCTTGAGTTGAACATTTTATCTCAAAAGTTCTCTCCCTGTCTGGCTGTCACAATATCAAAGGTCTCCAGTCACTGAAGTAAATAGGAAATACAGAGCTCAGTTAAGTGTACTTAACTCTGAGGTGACCTGATAGCGGCCTTTCAGTATCTAAAGGTGGCCACAAGAAAAAAGAGGTCAGACTCTTTAGGAGGGTCTGTGGTGATAGACAAGAGGAAATTATTTCAAACTTAAAGAGGGTAGATTTAGGTTGGATATAAGGAAATGTCTTTTACAGTGAAGGGGGGGTGAGGCACTGAAGCAGGCTGTCCAGAGATGTGGACACCCCATCTGTGGAGACATTCAAGGCAAAGCTGGGCCAGGCTCTGGGCAACCTGATCTAGCTGTGGATGTCCCTGTTCACTGCAGAGAATTTGGACTAGATGACATTTAGAGGTCCCTTCCAACTCTAAGAATTCTATGATTCTGTGATTCTATATACAGTGGAGAAAAGGAGCTTCTTGATCTGCTTGTGACAGGGAATCATAGAATAACAAAATAATTCAGGTTAAAAGGGGAACTGATCATGTGGGAATCGTCCCATCCTTCCAATTCTGAGACAGCTCTACTGAAAATCGATTGATCTGCACTGGTCTAAAACAAAGGGATGAATTTATCACATCCTTCTGTGCATTCACAGGATGTTGTATTTTCTCAGCAATAATCCTCAGTGTAATAAGTCTTCAACATCCCTGCATCATTTCCTGATTTGCTTTTCTTTACACGTGTACATCAGCAATGCCTTATAAGAGGCAGAGAAAAAATACCCCATATCCCAGCATCTACTCTTGATACCTCACTGGTATATTGCCATGGAAACAAGGAAAGTTTGAAATAAAGGCAAATGTACTCGCTTTTCTTATTTTTCAGTAGGGACTTCAAAATTTACAGTGATATTAAACAAGCTGTGTACCATCTGCTTATTGAAAATTGAATGCAAACGTTTACCTACTTGTGCAACCTGGTGTAGGGAACCTGCTTTGGCAGGGGGGTTGGACTTGATGATCTCTGGAGGTCCCTTCCAACCCCTACAATTCTGTGATTCTGTGTTTCTTTTCTGATGTCTGGAGCTGTAAATCACAGCCATAGTATATACCCTCAGGAGCATCCTTGGAGGTAGTGTGTGAGTTCATACAGCTTTCTGTCCAGAAGTTTAATATATGAAAAATAGCGTCATCCTTCAGCAGTGGATGGCATAGAATAGACTGAATCAAAATGGAAGGAGATGTACTGGAGACAAGCAGAGCCAAGAAATCAGCTGCTGGCAGAGAATCTAGAATGTGCAAGTCACACGGCCTCCTGGTTATGTTTCAGAAAGGGGCATTTTTTCAGATGGCTGAAGTGTGTAGAAGAGTCTTCACAAACATACAGGCATCATTTTTCTCTTCTGAGGTCACTGTCTCTATGAATAAGTTGAGTCAAGCTCTTCTGAACCAGAAAGTTGAGTCCTTTGCTTCCAGAGAGAGCAGCATGAGTCTCCCAGATGATGTAGATGATTTACTCAGATTTCTTTCTAATAAGGGACACCAGAGCGTGGTTTTTGATTAAGTCAACGAGGATTAGTCAATTAATTGGAGGATGCCAGTGTTCCATGTACAGCATCATTTCTTCTAACTCCCACTGAAGTCTAGAAGGGATTTTGGTCTCTCTTGAAGTCATATGCCATAGACCCAAGCCTGTCTTAGAAAGAATCCTGTTACTTTTCAGATCCCTAATCTCTCTCACTCTATTGAGAATTCCACTAAAGGAAACTTTTGGCATCACTTTGAACACTGTCTTTATGACCCAGACACTTGCCTGTCTCGCCAGGGTGGGGTATTGCTCTCCACTCAAGAACAACTGTTATGGAGCACAAAGGTATTCCTGAGGTGAGACAGTTCATACTCAACACTGAGTCTCCAGCATCTTCCCAGGGGACCAGCAAGATGTGGCAACAATGATGATTGCAGTTGCTTCTCTGCCTCAAATTTCCCAAGTCCTTTCCCAAGTAATTGATCAAAGAGCATACGGCTCTCCCAATTTCCATGCAGTCAGGAGTGGGGGTGACATGGAAAGGCTGACTTTCAGCTGTCCTTATGTACAGAGTCACTTCTTCCCCTAGAAGGAGAGGGCACAGCCCACTCCTTTTTTTTTGCTCCCCGCTCAGCATGCAGCTCTGCTTTGCAGGCAGAAACCATTGCAGGGCCATTTATCTCCTGCATGACTTTGCCTTTCCCCAGCGAGAGGCATTCGGGTAGCACTTGCAAACAGATTGTGTTTTGTTGCTGTTTCTCTGGTAATCAGACAGTTACACTAATAATCATGTCCTTAACAACCTTGGCTCCTGTTTATCACAATCTTCTTTGAGAATGAGAGCACCCTGTTCATTCAGCCATCCGTCACTTCATCACCTTGAATGATTAATGTCTGCCTACACAGCCTTCACACAGCCCTCCCAGAGAGGCCATGAAGCCACACGTACAAGGTCTTGTGTCCAGCAGAAAACAGGCGTGAATATGGTGATAATTACCAGTGCCCCCACAGCCGAGAAAGCCAACTGTATCCTGGGCCGCATCAAAAGACGTGTGACCATCAGGACAAGGATGATAATCTTGTCCCTCTACTCTGCACTGGTGAGGACTCACCCGGAGTACTGTGTCCAGATGTGGAGTCCTCAGTACAGGAGAGACCTGGACCTGTGTCCAGAGGAGGGTCACAAAAACGAACCAAGGAATGAAACACCTCTCCTAAAAGGACAGAATGAAAGAGCTGGGGCTGTTCAGCCTGGAAAATAGATGATGATCTTTGAGGTCCTTTCCAACCCAAGCCATTCAATGATTCTATATCTATCAAACTAGTCTTGATTGTAGGCGACTCTTTTCTGTTTTGTGCTGAGGTGGTTTAGCCTGGCCAAGGGCCAAACTCCTACCCAGCTGCTCTCTCTGTGCCCCTCCTCAATAGGACATGAGGAGGAATTAGGATGAGAAAGTTGTGGGTTGAGATAAGGACAGGGAGATCAGTTGCAAACTGCTGTCATAGGCAAAACAGATTTTAGCTCAGGAAAATTAATTTATTGTCAGTTAAAATAAACAGTGATGAGATCCCCTCTCAGTCTTCTCCAGGCTGAACATTTCCAGGTCTCTCAGACTTTCCTCATAAGATGCTCTAGGCCACTCACAATCTTCGTGATCATCTTCTGAACTCTTTCTAGAATCTCTGTCTTTCTTGAAGTGGAGAGGCCAGAACTGGACATGGAATTCCAGATACGACTTTACCAGGGTGGAGTAGAGAGGGAGACAGCCTTCCCTCAACCTCTTTGCAGTGCACCCCACAGTCCCATCGGCCTTTTGGCCACAAGGGCACACTGCTGGCTCATGGCAAACCCATTATCCAGATAGATTTAGACTGTGAGAATAACAACAACAACACTTTGTTTGGGAAGAGGATTGCACTCAGCCCACCCCCGCCCCTCCGGGCCTTCCTTTCTCCTCACACACTTTCCTGCTTTAGTGGGACCCTGCCACAGCCAACAGCCCTTCAGCAGCACCCTGCTCCCGTGGGGCTCCCCTCAGCCACAGCTCCTTCAGGAAATGTCCCCCTGCAGTGGTGCGGGCAAGAGAAAAGTAACTTGCTTATGACTACATGGGTGGTTTTTCTGTGGGTTTGTTAGGATTTTTCCATTAATTCATAGGAAGACTCTCAGGAGAGTGGTACACATTAACGTATTAGATTACAAACACTTCAAGGGAGCAATTTGCCTCAGTGCTGTCCGCCGAGCTGAATGGCCTCATTTTTGCATGGCAGTAAGCACAACTGCAGTCAAAATAACATAGAATTATGAATAGAAGACTGATGTAAGAGCAGGGGGCACTTTCTACACTCGCTTTTTTCTCTGCCGTGAAACAACCTCAGTTTTGCTGGTGTATTAGGAACAACCTCAATTCTGCTGATTCCCAGGTGGGTCCATTAGCTGTCTCAACTCAAATGTGTTTTGTTAGAAGGCAGTAGCAGTTGAAATGGGAAGAGTGCTTCTGTTCCTGCTCTTTGAAAAAGCAATGGATGTAAGCTGGCTTTTCCACATTGCAATTTTTGACTGGATATAGGATATAGGAGAAGACCAGTTTTCTACAGAGACTTGAGTGAAATGACTCCAAGCTGAGTATTGCAGTTGACACAATAGAAAGTAGGGATGCCATCCAGAAGGACCTAGGCAAGCTCAAAAAGTGGGCAAATGAGAACATAATGAGGTTTAATGAGGCCAAGTGCAAGGTGTTGCACTCGGGTCAAGGCAATCCCAGATTGTGAGTACACTCTGCCCTTGTGAGACTCTAGCTGGAGTACCGTGACCAGGTCTTGGGCCCCCAGCACAGGATGGATACGGAGCTGTAGGAATAAGACAAGAGGAGGACCAGGAAGATCATCCAAGGGCTGGAAAACCTATGGAGAAAGGTTGAGGAAGATGGGCTTGTTTAGCTTGGAGAAGACAGGGTTCCAGGGAGATCTTATTGCGGCCATCCTGTATTTGAAGGGAACTCACAAGCAGGAGGAGGACCAACTTATTACATGGTCTGACAGAGACAGGACAAAGAGAAGTGTCTTTAAACTAATAAAGGAGATATTTAGGTTAGAATAGGAATAAATTTTTTATTCGGAGGGTGGTGAGACAGGTTGCCCAGAGAGGTTGTAGATGCCTCTGGAGACATTCAAGGCCAGGTTGGATGGTGCCGTGGGCAACCTAATCTGATGATTGATAACCATGCCCACGGCAGAGGGCTTGTAAATAGTTGAACTTTAAGTTCCTTTCCAATCCAAGTCATTTTATGAATCTATGCTTCAATAGAACAGGTCTTCAATTCATTTGGACTTTCACATACCTGTAGGGCAGGCTTCCAGAGCTCTGCCTTTCATTCAGTCTCTGGTTGTCTAGTTGTATTTCTTGTTAGTGGATCTGTCAAACTCAATTGACCTGTCTGCTTTTTGGAAGCCTCACAAAGGTGTCTCACAAAGCCACATTAGTCTACAAGCCACTGCAGGAAGAGACTCAACTGGAGAACATCCACAGTGTGATTTCTGTTCTAGATTTCTCTCTTTCTGTCCCTCACCCTCAGGAAAGCAGACACTAATCATTGCGTCTAACAGCTCTAATTATTAATATAAGTGATTTAGCACCTGGGGATTCACCTTCACACAGAGATCGATGGTTTGGATGTTTTCTACATTATTACCCTTTCAGCAATTACCTCCCACAGATACTTGCACTTGTGTTAATGAGCCAGAAGGTATTAGCATCCATAACCACCATCTACATGTTTTACAGCTACAGGAGGGCTCTTCCTTTACGACCACATCTTACAGGCAAGAAAATCTACAATATGAATGGAAAAGTCTTTTCTGGAGGCATTTTGGAAAGGAAAAAAATAAAGGTGAATTTTGTTAGTGTTAGGATGAGAAGGGTATCATGAACATGAAATCAATACCAAGGACAGTTCAGGCCCTTGGTGATGCAAACAGTGCTGGGATTTGCCCAGTTCTAAATGTTATGGTTTCTGTTTAATTGGGTACTGCTTTGTCCTGGAAGAGTGAGAAAAAAACAATAGGGAAGAGTGTGAATAGCTCAGGCAGGAACACCGTACAAATAGAACTAGCACAGTGATGTAATTTACATGTTTGCTAGATTGACTCAAATTCAGCAGCAGACTAGGATGTACGAAGATTAAACTGGTTTACATAGTGCTAGAAAACGACCTGCTGAAAGAAACTCCACAGAGCTCCCAGGTGTCCTGGTGAACAACAGCTTGGCCATGAGCCAGCACTGTGCAATTGTGGCCAAAGACAACATTACCCCAGGGTGCATTAAAAAGAGAGTGGCCAGCATGTCAAAGGTGGTGATTCTCTCCCTCTGCTCTGCCCTGGTGAGGCCACATTTAGAATACTGTGTCCTGCTCTGGGCTCCCCAGTTCAAGAAACACAGGGAACTGTTGGAGAGAGTCCAGCGGAGAGCAACAAAAACGATAAAGGGCCTGGAGAATCTCCCATACGAGGAAAGGATGAGAGAGACCTGGGACTGCTCAGCATGAAGGAGACTGAGAGGGGGATCTTATGAATGCTTTCAAATATCTAAAAGATTTGGAGTCAAGTGGAAGGGGCCAGGCTCTTTTTGGTGATGCCCAGTGACAGGGGAAGGCACAAACTGGAACACAGCCAACAGGAACACTTTGGTTTGGTTCATACCATCCCAACACTCATACTGCACAGACAGTGTTTTACAATGGCAAAGCCAGTATAGAATGGAAGTTTTTGTACTATCTTGAGAAAATTCTTTCAATTCTTATCTTCAAAGACAGAGAAGAGTACATTCCCTAAGAAATCTTTGAGGAGTAGGGTGATTGCATGTTTTAGCATCCTTTTATTTATACAAGCAATTTTTTATAATGTAGAAATTATGAAAGGAAAGCATAGCAGTAGGATTAATGTGAGCATCAAAAAAGTTTTTTACAGTAAGGGCAGTGAAGCACTGGAACAGGTTGTCCAGATATGTGGTGGATGATCTGTCCACAGAGACATTCAAGGTAAGGCTGGATGGGATCTGAGCACTCTGATGTAGCTCCCTTTTCACAGGTCCTCTACAGCAGAACTGTGCAAAGTGGGTACAGAGCATGGGCTAGCTCTGAAATTCCTTGTGATCAAAATGTATTGGATGCCCTCCTTTTATTCACTCCCAGCTCAGCCAGAGCTGTAACACATAACCATAATGCTAAGAAATGGCAGCTTGTCTGAATCTGTATCAAGTGTTAAAGCCAAGAGTTTCCATTAATAGTCACTATGTAAGTGGCATAGTACATCGACTTCATCTAGGGGAACATTTTCTTCCCTTCCTTCAAGTCAGAATTTCCCAGCAGTGAACTGCTAGAGCCAAAGTTAGGCAGAACATAAGAAGCAACAAGTCCTTTGTACCTCCTTCAGTGTCTGAACTTCAACTAAAACCTCAACTCAAGGTTTTCCAGAACTTTGGTTTTCTGTCTTGTAATCTTTTTTCTTTTTTTTTCTTTCCTGACTCTGAAGATCCTAGAAATGTAACTTTCCTAAAAAACTTTTAATATATATATGTAACTGAACTAAATGTTTCCTTCTCTTGGTTCTAAATATTTTGGTTTCTGTTTAATTGGGTACTGCTTTGTCCTGGTGGAGTGAGTAAGCACAACACAGAAGAGCTCATTTACCTGTTCTGTACTGCTCGTTACTTTGTATGCTTCCAACACAGTTCCTTCATTTTTTCCCTGTCAAATGTCACTGCTTTAACAATAGGCCAACTGAACTGAAGGCATTACCTCAGGTGAGAAGGATGCAGCTATTTGGTCACAGCGTGACTACAGACAGAAACCCATTTTCAGCAAGTGAAATATTTTGTTTGCTGTCAGCCAGCTGATGCATACTGAGCAGGCTCTCATATTTTGCTGTAGGATACTTAATTTCTTTCCACTTCTTAGACAGGACCCAGGCATGTTGTGGTAGACAAACTTTGAATAGTCAAGCATATGTGACTTTGATTCAGATTTATAAAGCTCATAGAATCATAGAATCATTAAAGTTGGAAAAGACCATTAAGTTCAACCATCAACCCATCACCACCGTGTCCATTAACCATGTCCCTCAGTGACACATCTACCCTTTTCTTGAACACCTCCAGGAACAGTGACTCCACCACCCTTCTGGGCAGTCTGTTTCAATACCTCACCAAGATTTTTATATGCCTATAGACAAACTGTTGGATTTCTTTTCTCTAAGTTTTATTTTTATTTTTCTGTTTTCCAGATGACTAACTTTCCTGTGGCTATTAAGGAAATATCAGAGCACATGCTTTTTCAGATTCTTCTGTGTATGCCTCTGCTACCTGGGTCTCTTTCAAAATGTGGTTTTCAAGTCTTTATTATTGATTGCCCAATTAATTACTCTAAAAGGCTTTTTTTGCTTGCAAAAGGAATGGACGGGGTTCAATGACTCTTTGGCTTGTCTTTCTATGCTGGATAAATTGAGATGACAAAATATGCTTGTAAATACCACTTCCGAACCAAAGAAATCCTAACTGCTGACAGAGATGTTATGTGATGTAGCACAGAAAATGTATATCATTGTCGCTTTAATGTAGGCCAGGTTGTACATAAAACTGTGTCCCACTGTATAGGATATGCTTGCCCTGTTCATTCATTTGTAAGCGAGCCTCATAAACATCAAGAACAGATGAAGACAATGATGACCACCTAATCTACAGATTAAGGCTGTGACAACCAGTGAGTTGCAGTGGGTAGAAATCACATGATAAGGACAATGTGATGTCCTGTATCTGACATCAGTTGAGTTTTACCTGGAAGGGAACAACAGTAAAGGTTGCCCAAAGCTCTGTCCCAAATGAGAAATCACGCCTGTGCCTTGCAGTAGCAGGGAGTTAAAACTAGTAGAGACCCATTTCCCATCTTCTGCTAGGAAGCATTAGATAATTTTGTGAGTGAAACTCACAGGAGAAGTTACTGTTGACTTCAGTGTCCTAAGATCTTACTCCACAAAGGTGAGGTGGGGGCAATCCCAACAGTTCACCATACACTGATCTTCCTTAGAAGTGCTTCCCTAAAGACGTTCCTTTTCCTTATTCTGTGCTGTAATCTTTCGGGCACAGCATGGTTGGATATTCGATGAAGGTTCATACTTCACTCTGCACGTACTTTTGTCAAAAAAGCTTTTATTGCAATGCAAAATATCCTCTGTATATGACATCTTTCTTCCCCCCAACCCCCTTAAATTTAATGAGTAATCCTTTCTGGGTTTTTACATTGTGTTTCTTGAGTGTATGTATGAATATATATACATATCTATATATCTATCAATCTATAGATATTATATTAATACAATCATATATAAATCTGGACCTATATCATTTTATATATATACACATAGCACTAGATATGTGTGTGTGTGCATATACATATATATACATTATATATACAGTGTATGCACATATATGCACACACATACATACTGTATTATCATAAACATCTGTTGGTTGTCAAGGAACTTTTCTTTAACAAAATAGGTTCCATCAGTGGATTTTACTTCTGTAGTGCAATTTTACAGGAAGTTAACATTTCCACATTCAATATAAAAGAAACAATATACATTTGAAAACGTGCCATAGGATTTTTAATGAAAAAATTAGAAAAGTGCATTATTTTACAACACTACAGTAAATGATTCTTTTTTTTTTTCTCTGTAAAGACATTGTAAAATATATACAGGGTTGCTTAGTGCATTCATTACAAAAGAAAGATGCAATCCCTTGCATAAATTACATATTGTACAGGGGTTCGCTGTCTACTTGGACTTGTAAACATTTGTGTGATACAGTTTTCATTCTTTATGTAAGCTGCAATACATCTTATTTTCATTTCACTGTTGTTGCATTCTAACTCCAGTACGGCATTCTAAGGCCATGTGTGAAGGCATCCTCTCCCATTATGGAGAAGGCCAGAAAAAAGAAATGAAAACACAAAAGAGTTTTTAATTTGGTTCTCTGTAATCAAGTTATCACTGATTTCACAAATCACATCTTGATGCTTATGACCTTCTCTTTCTCCTTTGCTAGGACCAGCTCAACAACTATGTTGAAGTTAGAGGTCTGAAATGAGCAGAGAAAACTGCTTACAGGAGGTAAATTCTCAGTGCAGTCCACAGCCAAGCAGCTTTAGCGTTCCTCTTTCCAAAGGACTATGCTTCTAACGCTCTGTGTGCTGCACAGAAAATGTATCAACCAGGGCAGAAATGTAGAGACTTTTGCTCTGTCTCAGGCTGTCGAGGGCCTTTAGAATGCCGTCAATATGCCATCGGTAAGTACGCATATGCACATTCAAAGAAGTACAAAAATGCACCAAAAAGTGTCAAGAGATCCAAAAGAGACATAGCATCAACACACACTCACAAACACACACATACACACGCGCTTCTGTCTGAGCAGGAAGGCTCAGTCTCCGAAGTAGGAATCACAATTTAATTTCAACATGTATGTGTGTTTGGAAGAAATCCAAGAATTTCCATACAAACTCCTTAGGTCCCAAATTGAACACTTTTATCCCTGTTTCTCTTAGATGAACAGTTTGTTGAAGTAAGAAATTGCACCTTGAAGAGACAGTATCCACATTCTTTTGGCCTACTGGAAACAACTTTTAAGCCCCCCTCCCATTCCCCTTTGACCTATCCAGCTCCAAATAATTTCCTTTGCCATTATAACACTAAGATCAAAAGTTTTAGTCCATACTTCTCAACGGCAACAAACAGCCACACAAATCTTAACAAGTCAAGGGAAGAGGAAAAAGAAAACATTTTTTTCTTCCACAGATCACTCCTGACCAGGCAAAAAAGCTGGATTATTGGTTGTATAGCACATTATAAGAACCTTCCTGCTTTTACCTTCTATAAAAGAAATTCAGATTAGGGTTGCATTCTAAAGAATGAGCCAGTCTCTCATTATTTTCTTTATTAGCTACTTGTTAAAAAGGTTTGTAGTAGACAGAACTCCTTCTGAAACATTCATGAGTTTGTTTTTATCATACAGGGTTCAACCCATCAGTGCTCGCACCCAAACTAACTTTGGGTGAACCGACCAAACTTGTTAAAGACTGAGAGGTGCCCAGAGTGATACCCAGGAAATATCTTAATAAAATCTACTGCTAGTGCAACGGTGTCTCAACCCCCATGTAACCTGGATACTTGGATCTCAATCTTGTTACACAGTTAGTGTACATACTCTGCAGTATCTGCATAATATTCCTGCACAACTAACAACTCGGGCACAATGTACATGCAGCTGAGCAGTCAAAAAGGAGGTAAAGCAGCATGAGATCAGGATCACTGAGTTGTGTTGAGTTCTCAGTGGTGAACACACCAGATTCTGTTGCACTGATCTTCAGAAAAGAATCGAAACAGCTCAGTATTAACAATAAAGAGAAGTTTCCTACTGTTGTCTCTAACTGTAGTATCATTCCATGCTGTGAACTGAAAATATATGCTAAGAAGAAGCAGTATGATATCCATCTTTGCTGGAAAATGTATGTGACAGGAATTCTACAAAGAGTAGTCACATGGAAAGAGCTGTCATTGAAAAGCAACTGGAGCCAAGAAGCTGATAACTGCTTCAAATCAGAGAGATCAGAGAAGCATACAAAGCTCTTTAAAAGAAACACCAGAAAAAAATGACTATGGATCTGCCCAAAGGCTCTGCCACCAACACAACAGAAACTCTGGCTTCTTCATGACGTTGGGAAGATTTGTTTCCTGTAACAGGTGAAGTGCCTCAAGAGAAATCACAGACGAGAAGAAAAAAAAAAAAGAAAAAAAAAAAAAGATAAATGTTAATCTGTCTCCTTTTTCAAAGTACAAATTGCTTGAGTGTTGCTTTTCCCCCTCTCCTACAAAATATCGCAATTCTTTTCTAAGCCAAATGCTGAGCAATGAGACCCACCACGCACTAATTTCACAGTCCAAGACAGACACTTGCTTGTAAATCTTTGCAACTCACCGATGAAGAGGACAAGCAGATGGCCCTACTCTCAGATTCCCAGGCATGTGCTGCTCTGAGCTCTTGCCCCGTGCACTAGAAATATGTGTTAGAAATAAGCCCCAACCTTCAGCACCCTCACTCAGAAGCCAGGAAGAAGTCCACTCAGTTGCTCTGTAATCTTAGTCAGAGAGGGCTTGGGATTATACACTATAAAATCAGCTCCCTCATCAATCCAGCTTGTGATGGAGGAACTCAGTTGTAACATTTCACAGAATCACAGAATCACAGAATGGACAGGGTTGGAAGGGACCACAAGGATCATAAATCTCCAACCCCCCTGCCACATGCAGGGCCACCGGCCTCGCCATTTA
>JAOWBP010002052.1:75323463-75340878 GCA_028571105.1 Tragopan temminckii
TTAGGCTGGATGTTAGGAAATACTACTTCTCTGAAAGAGTGGTCAAGCACTGGAATGGGCTGCCCAGGGAGGTGGTGTAGTCACTGACTCTGGAGGTGTTCAAGGAACATTTGGATTTTGTGTTGAGGGACATGGTTTAGTGAGTACTATTGGTGATAGAAGGATGGTTGGACTGGATGATCTTATAGGTCTTTTCCAACCTTGGTGATTCTGTGATTCTGTGAAGTTATTCTCTGCAAGGCCGCTCTCAGTGAGTTCTTCCCCCAGTCTGTATTCACATCTGGGTTTGCTCCAACCCAAGTGCAAGGTACTGCACTTGGCCTTGTTGAACCTCATTAGATTTTCATGTGCCCACTTTTTAAGCCTGTCCAGGCCCCTCTGGGTGGTGTCCCTCCCTCCTATTATGTCAACTGCAACACTCAGCCTTGACCAGCTCCTACCTGGGCATAAGTCATTGACAACAATCCTCTGGCTATGACCATCCAACCAATTATTTATCCACCTAATAGTCCAGCCTTCAAATCTGTTCTCTCTCCTATTTAGAGATAAGGATATGATGCAGGAACCTGTCAAAGGCCTTGCGTAAGTCCAGATAAATGACATCAGTTGCCATCTCTTTGTTCACCAGTGCTGTCACTGGCTGTCTCAAGTTGCTTTCTCAATATTTCTTTTGTGTTAACATCTCTTCCAGGAAGATCTGCTCCATGATCTTCCCATGCATAGATGTTGGGTTCATTGTCCTGTTGTTTCCCAGGTCTTCCTTTCTACCTTTATAGAATGTGGGAGTGATGTTTCCCTTTTTCCAAGGGACTTAACCTGACAGTTATTATTTTTCAGACATGATGGAGAGCATCTTGACAATCACATCGGCCAGTTCCTTCAGAACCCTGGGATGTGTTTCATCCAGCCCCATAAACTTGTACACATTCACAGAATCAGAGAATTGCAGGTGTTGGAAGGGACCTCAAGAGATAGAGTCCATTTCCTCTGCTAAAAGAAGGTACCCTCCAATAGGTCACAGAGATATACATCCAGATGGGTCTCAAATATCTCCATAGAAACAGACTCCACATCCTCTCTGGGCAATCTGTTCCAGTGCTCCATCACCCTTACAGTAAAGATCTTATTCCATGTTAGTACAGTAATTCCTGTGTTCCTATGTTCAATTCCTATGTTCAATTTATAGGCCATTACTCCTTGTTCTATCACTACGGACAGCCTGGCCTCACCCATTTGCCTCACATCTCCCTTGAGATATTTACAAACATTAATCAGATCCCCCCTCACTCTCCTTTTCCCCAGGCTGAACAGACTCAGGTCACTCAGCCTTTCTTCATATGGGAGATTCTCCAGGCCCACCATCACTTAGTGATTCTCCACCAGACTCCTTCTAGGAGATCCCTCTGTTTTTGAACTGGGAAGACCAGAACTGGACAGTATTCCAGATTTGGCCTCACTAGGGCAGAGTGAAGGGGGAGGAGAGGAGAACATCTCTCAACCTATTGGTCATTCTCTTTTTAATGCAACCCAGGATACCACTGGCTTTCTTGGACACAAGAGCACGCTGCCAGCTCATGGCCAACCTGTTGATCACCAGAACCCCCAGGTGTTTCTCTGCAGAGCTCATCTCCAGCAGGTCATCCCCTAACATGTACTGATGCATGCAGTTATTCCTTCCCAGGTGCAAGACTCCACACTTGCTCCAGCTGGAGGAACTCTCCAGTCTAGAACCAATTCTCCACTCTTTCCAGGTCATGTTGAATGGTAGCACAGCTTTCAGGTGTGTCAGCCACTCCTCCCAGCTTTGTATCATCAGCAAACTTGCTGATGAAAGTTGTTGATGAAGATGTTGAACAAGACTGGACCTAGCACTGACCCTTGGGAACACTGCTAGTTACAGGCCTCCAACCAGACTCTGTGCCATTGATGACAGCCCTGTGAGCCCTGTCAGTCAGCCAGTTCTCAATCTACCTCACCATCCACTTATCTATCCCACATTTTCTAAGTTTCGTAAGAAGTATGTTATGGGAGATGGGATCAAACACCTTGCTGAAATCAAGGAACACAACATTCACTGCTTTTCCCCCATCTACCCAGTCAGTGATGACATCATAGAATGCTAAGCCTATTTCTTAATAAAGATATGGAATTTTGCACATAGTGAATCTTCTGCTTTGAAGACCTCTTTGTTAAGGAGGGTGATCATGAGCCTCCACTTCTAATTGCTGCTCCAATCTGAATATCAGATTGTAACTATTTTGTTGAAGTATGTTTCCTTCTCCATCTAAAAGATAGTCTGTGAGGAAGACTCGCTAAATGTGCTGCTGTGTGGATGACATCTGAACGTACTGAAGGTAACAGCCCAATGCTTGGTGTGCTGTTATTCACTCAAAATGACCATTCCTTGACAGTCACCTATTGAATCTGCATTTCTACTGCTGCTTGGCATAAATCGGAAACACAGGTTGTATTTCCAGGCATTATGTATTCCAGGGGAAGACATTTTTCAACACAGCATCTGTTCATATTATAGTTATAGTATCAGAACTCTGAAAATGATCTGAACTTATATCTCAAATGTAGCCTCCCCCCACCTCCATTCTCTCATTTCTTTTTAGATGCTTTCATTTTTTTTTTTTAACTTCTTTTGAAGCAGGCAATGGTTTCAGATGATGCCATTGGTTTGATGAGGAAGCCTAAATCAATGAATATAATATTGTTGCCTGTCTTCAAGTTTTCTGCTAGTTGTCTAGAAGGATGATGGTGAAGTATTTCCTTCTCAAGTATAATACGTCTCCTGTAGTGCTTTAGAGGGAAATTTTGCCTTCCTCTGAATCACTGGAGATTGCTACAGAGAGGCATAAGTAATAAGTTGTCTCTTCACTGATGAGTCTTACTGACACTCACATCCTTTGAGGGCATTTGCCCATCTGATCAGAGTGATGGAGGCAGCTGGGGCTGGATTTTTTGCCTTCATCTGTAGCATGGTGCACTCTGCCTCCTATGAACATTGGAGGATTTCTTAGCAGATCCTCTGGTATTCTCTGCATGGCATTTTATAGCAGTGGCATTTTGCCTGTGACTGTAAGTCTGATCACAGGCTAGTTTATTGACTTGTGAAGGCAGGTGGAATAGATGTTCTGTGGATCTTCGTATACTACACAGTCATTACACACTTGTTTATAACTGGAAGAAATTGAACTTCTTGAACCAAGTAGTGCAGTGCAGTCCAATGTTTGCATGTTCACTGTGGTGTGACCAGTAATTTAATCAGCCAAAGTCTTTCTATTGATTTTTCAAACCCTTTATGCAATCAATTTCTAATTAATGGCACACTCTTTTATGCATAAAAACGACAACAGTCTAGATTAGTCCAAGTTTTAACCACTTGCTGAAGTGATGAATTTGCAGGACAATCCAGATTTAGACAAGTCACATAAGCCCAATAGAAGAAAAGTTGCATATGGGATGCATTTGAACAAATCTTCCAGAGCAACTGCTTGCGCTGACAGGGTTATGAGGTTGGATTTGCAAGGATTCACAAGTCTCACAGAACACTGGCTAGTGCAGTAAGGGCTTCCCCATGTTTACCATTAACAGAGAATCAGGGAATCATGTGGCTGTTACTGTGCTCAGATACATCAAAATGTAGGAAAGAGTTATTATATAATTAGACTCAGATTTACCAGCTGGGAATGGGAAACTGCTGCCTTAGAAAGTATTCTTACTTCTACCTGTGGTGCAGTTCCAGCTGTTCATCTGCTGACTGATCTTGCAGCGCAGCTGAATCTGACCTGGCCTAGTCATCACTTCCAGCTGCTTTGATGTTTCAGACTGGTTCTGAAATGAGATCTCTAAATTTCTGTAGGTTCCCTAATGCTAAAGGTCCATCATTTTGGAGAATTGCCATATTTTTCCCCCATACATGATACCAAGACAAGTCTCTCAGTTCTTAATAATTTTTTCCACCACGAAATAACCCAGAAGTCTACCAACCACCAACAAACTATGATAAACATGAACCAGATTGTAGGAGTAAAAGGTACTTCTGTTTCTAAATACTCCTGCTCTTTCTAGACTTTGGAGGACAAAGGTAATAAATATGCCAGGACTTCTTCATGTTTAGGGACTTTTAAATTTGTTTTGATCCTTTATGTTGGGATATTGGATTAACACCTGGGCAGTGCCTGGGCTCTCCATTGTGAGGTCTGACTCCACAGTATTATTAAACTTTACTAGAAAGCAGAAATTATTAAGGAGCAGAAAACAACCATGTTACTGCAAGAGACAGGGTGCAGCATGGCATACTGACATGTTATAAAACATTATGAGGAACGTGGTTTAGTTGGTATGTTGGTGATGGGTTGACAGTTGGACTGGATGATCTTAGTGGTCTTTTCAACCTTAATGATTCAATGATTCTATGACTTTTCTCATGTTCATGAAATACCAAGACATTGTTCTTTGGTACTACTTCCTCTTAGGGGGTCAACAGCAGAAGACCAGAGTGTGAGTGAGACGGTATGAAGATTTCTTAGGTTTGGAAGTCAGTGAAGATCCAAAACTTTTGAAGCCAAAGCTGTGAAGGACTACCAAATCTGCTCCTAGCCTAGTGCTGCTGAAGGGAATTACCACCTATACTCCCATGCTGCCTTCCATCTTGCTTTCTTTTTGTTTTGTTTTTCTTTTTGTTTCCTCAGCGGGGGAAAAAAAAATGGGAAAGGGAAAGGGAAAAAGTATTCCATCGACAGCTGTGTGAGATGTCAGTGACACGTTAAGCATTATACTGTATTAAGAACTCCACACACTCTTCCACAGACATGTTGAGGGAAAAGATCTGTAAAAGGCTTGATATTAAACAAGTGAATACAAGAGGAACAACACACGAGAGACAGATAAACAAACAAATGTCTCATCCAAACACGTGTCTGTAACCAAACTCAAATGATTAAAAGATCTCAATTTTTTCACTTTGGAGGAAAGGAGAAACAAGTGGTATTTAAATCTTAGAAAAGTAACACCTGTAATATCACTCTTTATTGATTCAGGTACTATTTATCTCCTTGTATATTTCCCCCCAACTAAACAAAAATAGTTTCTGTTATATTCTGTTTCTTTTAGGAAAAAAATCAAGCGTACCCTGCCTGGGAGGAAAGCCAAAATATTGAATAGATGTGATGAACGAGAGTAGACATTCACTGAAGCAGAAGCACTGAACAAAAAAGCAAGGCAGGAGCATGGTAATGCTTTTATTGTCACTGGCACATCTGAAGTCTGCCACTTATTAAAATAAAATCCCCCCTTTTTTTTTTCCAGTTTAATAGTTAACTCCACATAAACTGAATGGCAGAGATTTTTAATTAAATGTCCTCTGCTGCCACAACCTGTGACAAAATGAGTAAGCTAGAAAATACAAGAGACATCCACAGACATATTTGGTTGACTCCACTGTGAAATGCCCTAAGTTGTCCTGGACATTCAGAAATACAACATGGATCTATTGGAAGGTTCATGATTCAAGAGATACCAAGTGGGAGATGACAAAACTTCTAAGACTATACTTACGTTTATGTGGTGGGTACTAAGTGAATGATAAGCAAATTCTTGTCACCATCCTGAGTGGTACAGCTGATACATTAGAGGGAAAGGATGCCATCCAGAGTGACCTGAACAGGCTTGAGAGGTTTGCCCATGTCAATCACATTAAGTTCAACAAGGCCAAGTGCAAGGACCTGCAACTGGATCAGGACAATCCTAAGCACAGATATAGGTTGGGTGGAGAATGGTTTGAGAGCAGCTCTGAGGAGAAGGATGGAAGAATATAGGATGATGAAAGACTCAGCATGAGCCAGCAATGTGTGCTTGCAGCCCAGAAGGCCAACTGTATCCTGGGTAGCATCAAGAGAAGCATGACCAGCAGGTCGAAGGAGGTGATTCTGCCCCTGTATTCTGCTCTCATGAGACCCCACTTGAATACTGCATCCAGATCTGGAGCCCTCAACACAAGAAGGGCCATGGAGCTGTTGGAGCAGGTCCGGAGAAGAGCCATGAAGATAATCAGAGGGCTGGAGCAGCTCCCCTACAAGGATAAGCTGAGAAATCTGAGGCTCTTCAGTCTGGAGAAGAGAAGGCTCTGGGGGGAACATACAGTGGCTTTCAGTATCAGAAGGGGGCCTACAGGAGAGCTAGGGAGGACTTTTTATTACAGCATGTAGAGCCAGGACAGGGGGAAATGGCTTTAAACTGGATGAGGATAGATTTAGACTAGATATTAGGAAGAAATTCTTTACTGAAAGGTGGTGAGACACTGGAACAGGTCACCCAGTGAGGTTGTGGATGCCCTTCTCCCTGGAAGCATTCAAGACCAGGCTGGATGGGGGCTCTAAGCAATGTGGTCTAGCAGGAGGTGTTCCTGCCTATAGCACAGGGGTTGAAACTAGATGATCTTAATGGGCTCTTCCAACCCAAACCATTCTATGATTCTACAATCTCCTTATCTCCTGTGATTTGACTGGGTTTGCCAGTGAAATAGTCAGTCACTTTCAGCATGCACTACTAAACAGAATTTGTTCTGTCCTTCTCTCAGTTAGCTTGGAGTGATTCTGTTTCCATGAGAGGCTGTGTAGCTGTGCAGATGCCATGCCACATCCAGCCTGGCAAACCTGGTCTCCCAAGAACCCCATCAGCATGATCACAGATCCTACATCCGGCATGTGACCAGCCTCATGGACTTGCAATAGGAGCTTGACTCTGTACATTAGTCTCTGATGTTCATCATAAAATCATTAACTTTGGAAAAGACATCTAAGATCATCTAGTCCAACCATCAGTCCATCACCATCATGCACGCTAAACCATGTCCCTCTGTGTAACATCTATTCTTTTCTTGAAAACCTCTAAGGACAGTGACTCCTTCACCTCCCTGGGCAGCCTGTTCCAGTGCATTGCCACTCTTTCTGAGAAGAAAATGTTCCTAGCATCCAACCTGAAAGGCTAACATCAGCCATTTCTTACAGGAGATGTACATCTGGACTGGGGATTAAACTGCTTCTCGCCTTTAATATCATACCCTCAAGTCTGAGCTTAGGTAATATCTGTTAACATCAAGACTTCTGAAAGGACTCCTATGGGTCTGTAGATGCCCAAATCTCTCTAGCTGCACCTCAAGTACAATTCTGCTGGTGGCAGCCAGGTTACCCTTTGCCACTCTTGCCTTCTGCATTTTTCCACCTTGTGTTCCAGGGTGCTGGGATGATGCAGTGCTTCCCCTTTTTGAGGGGTACCTTAGCAGTGCTCTGCCCAGGCATGTTTCTGAATACAGAATGTTCCCTCTGAGGCAGTGGGTGAACTCTCTGTAAGAACACTGAGAAATGAAAAAAGTGATGAAAATAATCCAATGTGTTGTTGGGTTTTTTTAAGCCTTTGCTCAGAATTAGAGTTTTATATGGATTATAGCTATACAAAAATCTTTTCCTGAGCTTTTCTACAGTTCATGGCAGCTCTGTCTCCTTCCCTCAAAAGGAAGGTATCAGATCTAGCTACCCAAAGTACCCTGCTCAGCCAGGAAGTAAATCCCAGAATCAAGTGGATAAATTAATCCTCTAAAATGCTATAGTCTGTTTTCTTAGCACTGCATGAAAAGTAAATAAAAGTAAATAAATAAATAACCACATACCTGCTGCAGAACTCCTCTTAACAATCTAAATTAGCAACATATAAAGCTCAACCCAAGCCAGCTCTTTACTCTTACAAAAAGCCTTTAATACCCACGGTTTTGCTGAAAGCTCAGGAGTTGTTCTTCCACACCTGTGTGGGCTTAGTAATGAGGATAGCATTTGTGAGAGCTACTCTGGCTGATGTGTGAGCTGCAGAAATCCTGCCTGTCAGATCTGTGGCCAGTGTGACCTGCAACAGCAAGCTCAGCCTGCGTGCACTTCGCTCACTGTCTGGGACTCATTTAAAGCTCTTTGTTTTCATTATGAGATGAAGATTTGCCAAATCTAGTACTTCTATGTACTGACAGCTTAACTGCTGATGTCAGATTTTGTTGAAAAATGAGTTAATTTACGATTGCATGAAATGTTTGTCAAGAAGACAAAACACTTGGATCTGTTGGCAGTATGTAAGACTATAAATACTGGAGAACACAGTGACAGGAGCCAACGTTTATTAAAATTATGGCCTGTAATGTTTTCAGTAACCTCTTTCATTTGTTTATTATTAGTTTGCATCAGGAGTTTTCTAAAACCATATGATCCAGGCAACCAGAGCACTCTTAGGATACAAGGGGACAGAATGAAGGACTTGGGAAGGTATGAAAGTAGAGATGGGAAGAGAAGTCTGTCATCACATTCAGTCATTTTTGAACTCCTCCAGACTTAGGTCCCACCAGTTCTTCTGCCAGAGGTGCTGCTCCTTGTCTTGTGATTTTACGATGTCTTCACTACTTTTGCTGGGATAGCAATCATGGACGAGTCATAGGATCATTAAGGTTGGAAAGATCATTAAGATCATCTACCAGTCTTACACCTAAAGGCTGATAGATAAAGCACAGAAGAGGATGGGCAGAGAAAGCCAACTATTCACCTAAAGGTAAATCATGACTGAACCAGTGGGAGACCTTAGGTTTCTTGACACAAAAAAACTTAGCTCCATGTTCACTAATTCTTCTTCAGTGGCTTTCACCCTGCCCATACCTACCTGATGTTCATTCCCATCCTATTGTAATGTATATTAATCTTCTTTTATTTATACTTTTTTCTCACTCTCAGAGAAATTTCCTGGACTCCTTTTTCTTCTATCTTGTTTTCTCCTTCACTAATGTTTATTTCCTGTCAGTGGCGTCCAGTGAGAATCCCACTTGTGGTTTTCATTTCATAGAATCATAGAATCACTAAGGTTGGAAAAGGCCTCTAAGATCATCTAGTCCAACCATCCACCTACCACCACTTTACCGTGTCCCAGAGTAATACATCTACGTGTTTCTTGAATACAGAAATCCTTCCCTGTTCACAGAATCTTGGGAGTTGGAAGGGACCAATCTCCCCTGCTAAAACAGATTCCCTGCCATGGGTTTTCTTTACCATTTCCATGTCTCAAGCTGCTCTGCACTATAATGGTCTAGAAAGCTACCAAGGGAAGATTGACCATCATGAAATCAGCAGAATTCCAGACAAACAGCATGGCAGAGCCACTCCTCTGTCAGTGCATGGGACATTCCACTTGTTCCAATTTTCCATTTATCTTGGTTTAAAGTAGATTGTCTGCTCATTCCTTTAGGAGACTTCAACATCTTGCGCAATAGATAATCATAGTCATTTATGGGCACTCCTATTGCAAAGACACAGCCTCCTTTCCGCAGAATGTGTAATCCTGATCAGATCCTCTTGGATCAGACACTAGTCAGTATCATGCAGGTACTTCCACTGATTATTTGACTGAGTATAAGGAAAAAAATTTTTACAGTAAGGTTGGTGAGGCATTGGAGCAGGTTGCCCAGTGAGGTGGTGAATGCCCCATCCCTGGAGACATTCGAAGTCAGGTTGGATGTGGCTCTGAGCAGCCTAGTCTAGATGTAGGTTCATTGCAGGGGAGTTGGACTAGGTGATCTTTAAGGTTCTCTTCCAAATCAGAACAATTCTTTGATTCTACTGAGATTGCTATGTATTTAGTAAAATTCCTTTGTTAATTTGAATTTTAAAAGAAGTTAAGCTATTATTTCTCTTTTGTGCATTCCATACTAAAATATCAAGGTCAAAGCATGAGTTTTAAGGAAAGACTGAACAGGAGATATACTCTTCTTTGCCATTTTGAGTCCTTGGGCTCAATTCAGTTTCCCAAAATAGGTAGGAAGTAACATTTGAAATGCCTGTGGTATTTGAGGTGGCTGTTTGGGTAAGACACGGGAAAGGCATCTTCAGGCAAGATCTTTAGACACTCTGAAGTGATCCTAAATGCCTTTATTCAAGAAACTAGGTGATGCCTCTTTTCCTGCTAGGACCAAAACAGGAGTATAGGAGCACATGATCACAAGCAGTTATCTCCTGATAGCTAGCAAGGAACAAACTGACATGACTAAAACTTCTGATTCTAAGTTACCCACTTGCCTCCAGCTTCTGTTGCTCAAGAGAGTAATAACAACTCAGTCTCTCAAAGACTTTTCCTACTCTACGTAACCAGCTCAAGTAGAGAGCTGAGCAAGAAAAAGAATATATTCTGCATGTTTTCCAGGATTTCCAGGAGAAACGTTGGCCATCACAAATATTTTTCTGGAGGACTGGAGAGAAAATCTATCTAGATGAACTGGCAGTATAAGGATGTGGTCCACTGATCTTGAAAGTGTGAGCAGCGAGGCAAAGAAACTGTGCTAGCAGAACCTATTCCTGTACTTGGAGGGTCACAATAACACTAAATACACTTTCTCATTGGGACTATTGCCATGAAAGTGCACTTTGAAGCTACCATATAGACTGCATAACCTTTCCCAGAGTCAGTAAACTCAGGCCCTATTTGAGGAACTAAGATGTGGTATTCAGCAACGCTGCCCTTAGAAGTACTCAGCGATGTGTCAATCACATTTTTGAAAAATATTTGTGATCCTAAAGGTTTTGCATGAAGCCTAAACATCTCTCTTCACAAGTTGCTTTACCAGCAAACTTCCAAGGTCCCCCCTCCACTCCTGACCTCTCTCCCATGAGCTGTGCAGGAGATGTCATAGTCACCCAGTTACCAGGGAAGGAACTTCATTCTGCTCTTAAAATCTTAAGATTTTAAAATCGGTCTCTGCATTTTTCATAGTCATGTTGGCTGATGCTGCTTGTTAACTCAGGACTCTGGAAGCTGGATCACCAAAGACAGCCAGCTATTGTCTGTGCATTGCTATCACAGGGTTTTTACATCCTTATTAAAAGGATGGAGTTGAAGTTGTAGAAAAACATGTTCTTTTCTCCCTCTCAATGCAGTGTATGGTAGTGCATCCATTGTGACATCTCAGTGCTTAAATATCAACGTTGTTCTTGCTGTGTGCTTGGGAGCACCTGAGTGTGGACGTCGATTACACATGAAAGGAAAAGTCTTAAACTAATAGTAACTTACTATATCAGTTGAAGGAACATTATAAATCCATTTTAGCTTAAAATTCAATTATAATTATATAATGTAATCCAAACAAATTCGAGGAAAATTTTATGATTAGAGTTATTTTGCATTGCATCAATCTTACAGGAGAGTCATAACTTGGGATATTTCATGGCATGACTTTGGAGCATGAGAAAGATTTAGTTTCATCTCTTCAAATTTTGAGTATATATATAGATTCTGGAAGTTGCTTATCAAGTAGGTAGATCAGAGTCCCAGATCTTTTACATTCTTAGTAAGTAGAAGTTCAGCCTCAAGAGCCTAGAGCAAACATGAATAGCTACAAGTTGGCTTCCTAGCTTGTAAATGAGCCTGCTGCTTTCCTCTACACTCCTGACACCAGCCTCATGGGTATGACAATGAAAAAAGGAGGGCAGCAGCTGCATAGCAAATCGTTCCTTTGTGCATGTGGACCAGGACCCATCGAGCTAAGCAGTGAGGATAAACTACAACAGCTGAGCTTGCTCCCCAGAGCCACTGTGAATTTGGATTACCACTGGTTCCTGCTCTGCTGTTGGGGTTCAGTTGAGTCAGATGCATATCAAGTTACCAAAGTAGTTCTCACATGGAGAAAAAGCAAGATTAACAGATTTTTGATCCTCCTTTTATCTGGAAACCTAATTTGAAGTGAGGTAGTAGGTTGGCAAGCCACGTTAAAAATCACGGTTAGATAAGGTCATAGAATCATGGAAGGGATGGATGGAGATCAAGACCCACTCCCCAGTTAACACGACCAAGAAAGATCACTCATGCTGAAGTCATGAGAGAAAGAAAGGTAGCAATGAGCTAAATAACCCACTAATGTCTCTTTCCTCACAATTCTCCCAACAAGGAAATTATTTTTCATGGTTTTCAATACCACAACACAGCTGAAACTCAAAGGAAACAGCTCTCTTTCTCGGAAATTCATTACAGTGAGAGTAATGCATTGTGCAAATTCCCTATCCTGGAAAGGGCAGGCTTCATCTGGCCTCCTTTATATGTCTCCCATGCAGACGTAAATGTAAATTCTGCTTATTTAAAAAAAAAAAAAAAAAAAAAAAAGTTTGAGATCTTGTACCTCAGCCAAGATTCGATGTACTTTTCATTGTCAGCAAATTGGAAAATCTCAGCGTAAGTTGGAAGTTGAAATAAATGAGCTCTGAGCTCTCTTCCTCAGTGGGAGGATTTATTTTGTCTTTTCTTCTTGGCTGCTTGGGACTTTTTTTTATTTTTTTTCTGGGCTTTCTTGCCTGCATCTTCACCCTGTCACAAGCTGATAAAAAAAGCTTTTGATGGTGCAGGTTGTTAGGGAACACGGAGAGCTGGGCAAGCTGATTGCCCAGCTGAATGTATCACAAGCAAATACCTTCTAGTGAAAAAGGTGGGAGAGATCCAGCTGCATCTGCATGTGCCAGTGCCAAAGCTCCATTTCTAGGCACAGGAGACTGGACTGCTCTCCTACTGACAGCTACTCTGTGAAGTGAAGAACTGGCAATAAATTACATGAGACAGAGCAAAGGAAGAAGAAATGATTCCCCCTATCATCCTCACTGACCCCCTCTCCCAAGGCTTCAATCAGCTGCTGCGAGGCTCAGGATAGCAAATCCTAATTTGGGTGTGTGGCTTTATAGCAGAAGCCTTGCACCTGGGGTAAGTGCTCAGGGCTCCTGCAGGGAAGAAGGGGATTTAGATTTCTCTGGAAAGGATCTATCAAAGCCACACATGAAAGCTGAGAGCACCCATGCTAGGAAATAGGAAACACTAAGCACAGATTAATCTCCCTCTTCTTCAGGATCTAAGTGTTTTAGCACAACATTCAGTAAAGCTTTCTCCTTCAAAGAAAGTTTGCTATCACAAAGGCTACTGGAATTGCAGGGCTCTGCCTAGAATGGAGAAGATCTAGAGAGAGAAAAGCATACAAAACCTCTGGGACTACAAGCCAGGTCAGAGAAGTTGTTAAAGCCCCATTCCTGGAGGCATTCAAGACCAGGTTAGATGGAGCCATGCACAACATGATCTAGTGCCTGATTAAATGGCTGGCAACTGAGGCAGAGAGTTGGAACTAAATGATCTTTGAGGTCCCTTCCAACTTAAGCCATTCTATGATTCCCTGCATTTCCCCATCAGATAGTTTTCCTGGGTAAGATATTCTCCCATAACTGTTCCCAAAGAAAAAGCCAGGAGTATGGAGTTAACAACAAGCTGGGCAATATCAAAATCAAAATCTTAACAGGCTTAGCACTAAGAGGATATTATTTTGATACTATGTGGAAAAACATACATGAAAAACAGGCTATGGTAATGAATTTTAAGATGTAGTTTAACGCTACTCATAGCTGGGAGTATAATCTCTCAGACTGATGAACAGTCTAATTAAGACTAATTTATGAATAATAATTCAATCTAAGTAGCATGTGTGTGTATGTGTGTTTGTGCAAATAGTGACTCTGTCTCAGCACTTGGTAATCCTGTGGGTGTTTTGGAAAGGGTGTTAATGAACCATAAAGCACAGAGATCTATTTGTCTGACAGTGCTTCATAATAGGAAAAGTAAATGAAGTGTGAAAAAAGGGACTGGATATGAATGTATTAAGTTAGCATTGCTGGTCCTTTACACTCATATGAAAAGAGTGCACTCATATGAAAGGAGTGCAGGTGCTCTGCTTGGTCTTGAAATGGCTTTGTTTTAAGAATCACACACCAAATTCCTTCTGCAGTTATTAAAAATATTTTTATTTGTCATATTGCAAAAGCTATGAATTCCCAAGAGGAGAAACAAGAAAAAAGAAATCTTACCTATCATTTGTTGTGAAGCAATTGTTGCAGATCCGGCATCAAGGCTTTGTATATTTTTTTTCTGTGGTTCTTATCTCTTAAACAAGTGTTTCTAAGCAGGATTAGATTTATATCACTGATAATGTTTAGAGCAATATTTCTGGACGTACTACAGGAGAAACCAAAAGAAGAAAACAAAATGTTTCTATTTCTTTCTTTCTTTGCAAGGAACATTCTCTAAGAACTTTGTTGAGAGACTGCATTGGTGTGATCAGTGTCTCCTTTTTTCACTCAGACGAGATGTGAAGTAGAAGAACAAAGACAGCAGTAGAAGCATTATCACATCATACACAGGATATTGGAAAAGCTGCTACTGCAGTGCTGCATGCAGTTTTCATGCCTGTGCTTTAAAATAAAATTAAAAAAAAAAAAGAGAGAGAGAGGAAAAAGAAGTGAGAAAAAGGAAGATACTTAGGTGAGAGCTAAAATATTTGCTTGGGGTCTGCAGTGCCTTCCTAAAAGATGCTACTTTGATGAGCAGGTGAAGAGACAGAAATTATTCTCTTTGGGTACACTTAACATGACTAAGGGTGTACAGATCCCCAAATTCATGAAGACTACCATTTAAAGCTGTGGCCTCCATAGTTTTCTTTAATGAACATTCAAGTGAAGGATTTCCTGTAGAGAAAGAGTGGGAACAGTGACTTCAATACAGGAACAGAGGATGCTGGTTGTTGGTTTAATGTAGCTTTAGGAAAGGCAGTCCAGTGGAAATCCAAATCCAAATAATGGTACAACACTGGGAAGTACCAGCAGTAGGATCCTTATTTTGCGTGACTTTTCATCTGACAGTTCAGGTGGGATCAAACTCCAGTTGAGAAAGTTGTGTCTGTGGCCCAAAATCTCATTATGATCCAGTTCAAACTAGTTTGTACAGAGATTGTACTCTAAAGTGCAATGTAGCTAACCAGTCAGTATCTTTTTTAGAATGAACTGAATTGCTCTTTTTGACTAATCAAGAAATTCATTTTCCTTAAAGTAGATGTGTAGAGCCCCTTGAAATATCCTAGGATACACAGTACACTCATGCAAGGCTGGCAGATACAACATAGGGTTTAGAATGAATTTATGTCCTCCTAGATTGGCATGAGAAGACCTGATAGGTTAAACTGACATCTCTCAAATGACACTCAACGTACATGTTTAGACAACTGAATGAAGTCTTAAATCTCTGATCATAACAGAGCCTTAGCTAACGCACATAGGTATTGGGCAGTAGGAAAATTCAGACGTTTTGTGGTTTTTTTTGTTGTTCAGGCCAACAGATCGTGGTGAACAAGTACAGTGGGTGGAGAAGTCAAGAGGCACATCAGAAAACCCTTATTTAAGTTTGGAAAGAGCACTGCAAAAGGCTCTCTAGGGTAACAGTGTGTGTCAGGAGAGGCTTCTGTGCAGGTTACATCACTCATCATCTTCCCTTCAACCTTTCTTCAGATCAAAATCTCCCACACTTTTTTTCATAGTAACTTGGAGCCATCCAGTCACTCTTTCTTCTGCACAAATAACTTGCACTGTCATCTCCCCAGATTTCATGTCGTTCAATCTTCTATCTTCTCTGGAAATGTGCAATTATCTTTTTCCTCCCCTAAAAAGACTTTCATCCTAACTTCTTGCAAAGTAGCTTCTGGTCCTGCCCACCACATCTGCATTTGAGTCGCAGGCCAGCATTCAGCAGGGATTTCCTTGACCCTGCATTACCTCAACACATGCCCTTCCTCTCATCACTTCACAACCCTTTTGTCACTGCATCACTTCTGCAAGTTGGGCTTACTCATAACCACATGGAGGTAAAAGCATGTGGAAATAAAGCATGGATTAAGAGGTTTTCAGCCTATCACCTCAAATAAACATCACAGACATTTCACTGATGGGGAAGAATCATAGAGTCACAGAATCAGTGTAGTTGAAAAATACCACTATGATCATCTATCAAACCATCAACTTATTACCACTATGCTCACTAAACCACGTTCCTCAGTGACACATCTATCCTTTTCCTGAACACCTCCTAGGACAGTGACTCCACCACCTCCCTGGGCAGCCTGTTCAAATGCCTCACCAGATGCTTTGAGGAACCCAAACAGATTGAGTAAAAGAAATTTAAAAAATGATGTGCAGTTCCATCAATGAGGCCGACTGCTAGAGGCCTCTACACGTTTCATAGAGCATGAGAGTGAACAGCATCTATTCCTGTAATTAATTAATTCTGTTTTTGTTGAAATTTCTGAAACTCAGGCAGTACCATATAGAGATTCAGAGAAATACTCAAGCACAATACTCTTATAAAGTTGACTTCACTCTATTTAGTCTTCTTGATAGTTATTTTTAATACAAAATTGATTAATTAAAAAAAACCTCTTTGATCTTTCAAGCAATCATGAACTGAGTTTCTCATATTCATTTCAAGCCACATTCTTCACCACAGATGCTATAGAAGATAAGAATCAAGGCAAAGACGATATATATTGACTTGTAGTGCATTGTTCACATGAGGTATTTCACAGTACTCAGCAGTAGCATCTAAAAATAGACATCAAAATGGGGAATATATATATATATATAACTTTCAGGACAAGTCTAGCTATTTCAAACAATGAAGCTGGGGGGAAAAGATGTGCCTACATCATTTCTGGAGCCAGATGTAGCAAGAGTAGGGAGCAGCTTGATGCTGAATTGCTAGTTTTTGAGAGAAGGGAGAAAGAGATGTGGCATAATGGGACAGTGTCATAGTAGAAGACTTCAGTGGCAGATGAGTGAACACCAGGCTGGGGTTATGTTGGGTAAGTGAGAGCAAACTTATGTCGTGCTGGCTCCAGTACAGTACAAATACGGGGAATGCTCAGGATATGCAGTGCCCTGCTTCTCTGCTTTTCTTAAAGGGATGCTGTTATTACTGGGAAGACAAAGCAGTTTATAGAAAGGAAATTATTCTGGACAAATGCTGCGTGAAAGCATCAACTATTCTCCTAGGGTATTGCTGCAAATAACTGCCTGCTTTACAGCCAAGCAAATGAATTTGGTGAATACAGGATTATATAAGGCTTACAAAGGCATATTAAGATGTGAGATAGGAACTCAATGTGATCTACAAAAGAACCAAAGAAAAAAATCATAGAGGATTGTGCACCCACCCTGCTTGTCTCTTGCTGCAAGTGCTTCAAGGCACCCTTATCCATCTCTGTATGCAGAAATCCCTTAGGAAGCTCCCCAAGGCTTTAATCATCGCCCTCTAAATGAAGATTGAACCTTGACTTCAAGTTCCAAGTGAAGAAATGAATCATGAGTGGAATTTTCCGTTCAGTTTTCAGCTACCCTCTAAGACCTCCATTCCCCCTCTCAGCATCTTCTGAGAGACACAGGCTGTACTCACAGAGCACAAAAAGGCACTTTTCTTCCTTCCTTCCTTCCTTCCTTCCTTCCTTCCTTCCTTCCTTCCTTCCTTCCTTCCTTCCTTCCTTCCTTC
>JAOWBP010002052.1:75341195-75357348 GCA_028571105.1 Tragopan temminckii
AGTATCAGCCAGATTTTCATTTTTCTAATTTTATTCCACTATTTTATACCTGCATAGTTTTTATTCTTCAGTCCCTTGTCACCCCAAAGGAGGCTGTATTTGAACAGACTGAAGGTATTTGTGTATTTCTTATAACCTAGTGAAACGCTGTCTTTGACTAAGTGGCCATTGGCATCAGTGAAACCTTTGCCTTGGCGTGGTTTTCACCGGGATCCCAGGATTTGGTTCATAGCTGGCAAGTCACACAAGGCTTTGCAGAAAAGCAGTATTACAGCTACAAAGCCAGAGTTATGACTTAGAAATGCCTTTCCTACGGAAAATAAAGTTTCCCTGAGTGCAAGAGCTTGTGGGAGGTTTCAGGATTCTCCATCTATGCTTTTTTTTATCGAGGTAAGGAAATTCCCACTGATAATTGTAGAGAGGTCAGCACTGCCATGACAACACCTTGGAGCTTGAGGTGAATAGTGAGAATTAAGCTGTCAGGAACTGACTTCTCTCAGCAGGAGAACAGAGTATTTGAGGGGCACATACTAGCAAACCAGCCCAGCCACATCAATATTCCTGCCCCTTTTCCAGTTGCCTGTCAGAGGTGACGGATCATACCAGTGGTGATAGTCATGCCTCCTTTAAGTAAGACCTATTATAACCCAAGTATTCTTTGTTTTTGTCTCCTGTTTTGAGGTGTGAGCCAATGGGCAGAGAGGGCAGGAAGGAGTTTCTCCGCTATAATGTGACTTTGTGGCTTTTTTCCTCTTAAAATCTAGACTTAGCTATTGAAAAAGAGAGAATATTAATCCGATGGGCAAACTCTCCAAGCTATCGTGTCGTGTTCAAAGATGGGAATTTGCTAGTACTCTAAGCACAGAAACATCTGCAGAAGTGGGTGGAAGGGAAGTGCTTTGGGAGCACAGATAATTATTGGGATTGTTACATGATAGATGGGGCCATTTTCTCCGTTATGTGCAGGCAGTTCATGATGATTGTATCTCACAAAGGGATTCAACACACGGTTACTGTAAGTAAAAGGAAAGACCATTGCCATCCAACTGTCCGCCAGAAAGTTCAATGGCCTTTTCACTTCAGAAAGAAATGCAAAGTAAATCTTTATTCAAGATTAATTCTTCTCTCCAAGGCCTGTAAATCATAATGATGAAGACCTACAATTCCCAATTATAAGATAGTGTTAATGGTGGGTGGGACTGAGGAGCTTACTCAACTCTGTGAATCCTTTGTCAATGGCTCTAAACAGAAGTCCACGCACATTATAATTAGAAGGAGGATCTTTTCTTATTCAAGACATTTTTTTATTGTATATTTAATCCTAAATATTCAGAAAAAGAGATTTCACAGGAATGTAAACTATTTGAAATGACTTGGTGCTAAATAGAAGCACACTCATCTACGGCGTATATCAAGGAAAAGAGAAACTGGGAGAAATTTTTTCCATTATATATCAACATTTTGAGTTCATTGTCCTTGACTTCGTTAGAAGTTTTTATCTCCTGTTACTTTACTTTCATGCTTGGAAGGAGGCCATATTTCTGAAATTCATGCAGATAAAGTATACTGAGTATACTCAGTGTGAGTGGAGAGCATAATAGCAAACTATAAAAGTAGAAAGTCTGTTTGTATGAGTTATGTCTGTGTATCTATTCTGGAGGATAGCACCAGATCTAGAATATATTACACTGCTGAATGTGCTTGGGCCCACTCAAGGTTATAGCGTTCTTGTTCTCCTCCATACAGCATTATTATTCTGTCCAGTTGTGTAATGGTTGCTCTGCTCTAAGAGAAAGGATTATATGCAGAAATATATGCCAGCATATGAGCATTTAAAAAAAAAAAAAGCATATAGATGAGTACAGATTTAACAGAATAGAGTCTAGTATGCTAGTAACAGCAGATACTTTTGTCAGTTTCAGGGAAAAAACAAACAAACAAACAAAAAACTACGTTAACATCCATTGCATCAAATTTCAAAAGTTTTGGCTCTTCTACAGTGGTTTTCAACTCTAGGTCACTAAAGCTGTTAGAAACTGCTTGAGAGCACACAGGAGCCAGACCAAACAATTCTTGTTTATGGTGGAACTACCATATGTTCTTGACTAAGAATCAACGCTCTCACTTGCCTTTTTCCCACTTAAGTTGCATCATTTTGAGTAGGACATAATATTGAAGGATATAATGTTGCCAAGAAATCGGGCTGTTGGCAATGCAATCAAAGAAATCATAGACTTCTTGTGGAACTTTAAGTAAATCACTTTCCCCCTATTTTTCTACTAAGTACGACAGACCTTTCTTGATTATCCATGTTGTGGTAGCATCCAGTTCTACCTTCAACCACAGTTTCCAGATGCCTTTCTAACACAAGATATTGTACCATTATATCACTTGAGCACCTTTCAAGTACTCCAAACAATTCTGAATACTTCCCCAGTTTGCACAAAACACCTGTTGTCCTTATGCAGTGCAGAGTTGATTCAGTATCTAGCAGAGGGCATTCACCCATTCGGCATGATAAGGTTGCCTTGGCATAATCAGTGGTGTAATAAGTACTAATATAAACATTATCCTATTTAAGACATATTACTGGGTGATGGACATTGGAAGATGTTGCCTCTTAAGGTATAGAAGAAACAGATTTTTATGTTAATTTTCTAATTGAAACAGGTAAAGAACAACTCCATGAAGGTTAAAATGACTACACATTCAATTCGGATGTCCTTGAATGGACACCTCTCAACCTATTTCACATTAAGCTCCCACTAGGGTACCCATAAATGCAAGATAGCCTTCTTTGCATCGGAAATTGAGTGCTTGGAATTACCTAAAGGCCAAATATAAGAATTTTAGCTAGGAATATTCATATAATTTAAATCCCTGTCCTGTTTGTATTCAGATATGACTAAATCATCAGTTTCTTAGCAAAATAAGTCCTAAATGGAAGCACTGTCTGCCTCTTTAAATCCAGGGGCACACTTACAGATCAGAGGAAAATCCACCTGCAGAAAAGTTTGCTTGAAAACTGCATGGCTCAAAAGCTCTTACTTGCTATGCACCTCATGCACAGAATTGCCTTCTGCTGAGGAATACAACAAGCACAGGCTGTATGTATGTGTTTTAAGATCGTTTGATATCACTTGCATAGTTCAAATAGATTTTATGACATATCCTTTTGCTCTAGTAATGATTTGTTGTTCTATTTGTTTCATTAAGCTATTATTTGCAAAGTGTTTTGTGCTGCATTGCACGAAAGCTGCTATATAAGCAACTTCATGGGCAGGAATGACAATTCATGTATCCACAGGCAAGGATAAATGATGCTAAATGTTCAACAGAATTGTTCCTTTCCCTAAATCCTTTGTTTTGAGGGGGGGTAAGGTTAAATAAGGAAGTAGGTGTTGTATGTAATACGTGTAAGCATTTCTGCTGATAGACGACTTAAGAAAAAATCAAAGAACATGAAAAATATCTCCAAATAGTATCTATTTGAATGTGGCCACTGTATAAATTATTCAATAAAACAGGACCGTGCAAACCACAGAGCAAAACTAATAACATCAAATAATTCATTTCCCAAATATGGAAAAAGAAAAGGTAAAAGAAATTAATCCTTTCTCATCTTCAGAGCTAACTCTAAACTACAGAAGTTGAAGTGGACTGATCTATTCTAAAATTTTCAGTAGGAAACACATGCCTATTGATCTTAGCTTTGTTCAGAGCAATCTCCTGGAAGAGCTGTTACCTGGGTGAAGGAAATTTGACTATTGGACTGAAAATATTCAACAGTTTCCTGTCTCTGGGACAAGGGCCTTTTCTCCAGGATCATTTAATGAATAATCCTATACAGTTGATGTAGTTCGTGCTTCTCAGGCTTGGTCATCTTCACTTGGCTTCAGCTGCATCTCCAAACCAGCACCAGTTTTAGTCCTTTTTCTAGGAGGTTTTGTTAATCCTGAGCAAATGATCATTTAAAGGCTTCTTAGCAGCATGGGACTTCCCCACGTCAGTTAACTTCTACAACAATGCATTCTCAAACAAGCATTACTCAAACATATTTTCTGAAGTATGTTTTTAGACTTCTGCTCTATTTTGGGGTAAAAGTTGCTCCAATCCTTGGATGTTGTTAACCATTGATGGAAGAAGATTAAACATCTATCAAATCATCTTTTCTTGAAGAAGATGAATTTTTAATGTTTATTAATAACAGATGTATTTGTTTGTTTAGCTGGCTTTCTCTGTGTAAGTGAGGTCATTCTCGACTATTCAGCTCCTGATCTTCTTGTTCTGTACAAGGAGTGCCCATTTAGTTACAGGCACCCAATGGAGTAAATGACCTCCTCTTATCACATAAGAAACAATTTACAAGATTAGTACAAAAATAAGCAGCCTTCCAGCACTGCTGGAATACTCTTTTACTGATCTTCATGCTTTTTGCTCTATGATTCGCTTTAACAAAGAAAGTCTTCACCAACCTCAAGTCAGAGGATTTCATACACATTTCCATACAGAAAGTAAGTAAACAAGAGAAAAGTTTGTTTGTAAGGACAATCAAACATTTGAGAATTTTGCTCATACAGTTAGTGGAGTCTTCATCTGTGGAGATACACAAAACCCAATCAAGCACTACATGACTTCGCTTGAGCAGGGAGGCTGGTCTAGAAGACCATAAGAGGTCCCTTCCATCCTCAACCATTTTGTGATTATACGAAGTAATGCTTGAAGAATTGTCACCTTCAGCAACCTGGGCTAAAAAAAACCTTGCCAGGAGGAATTAACTTTTTTCCCTCCCTTTCGGCCTGGAAAAAATTCGACTTGCATTGTTTCCTTAAATGAGAAAGTAAACATGGTTCCCATGCTGAATCTAAAACCTCATTTATGTAGCCATTGTCCTAGGGTGAGTTTTTCTCCTTGGCAGTCTTTTTAAGGCAGATTAAGCCATACTCGCATAAAGGGCAAAAATCTTTCAGAAACCAGTGGGAGTCTCCAGTGCTTTACTTCACTTCATTGAGGTCATCTGTAGAGGGAAAATGTTTGCATATATGAGCATAGTTGCAGACTACTGTGCCATGTCCCAGGATTAGGCAGGTGGAGGAAAGCATGGAACAGTTCTCTCTCAAAGTATGGATTGAGGTCAACATCTGTGTTACTTAAGAACCTCTTCTTGATTACTGGTTATGTATGTCACTTAGATCTGGGGAGACAAATCAGGTAGGTAAGGAAGATTTTTTCCACACCAAGCTTATTTCACCCACTGTTCTGTCTCCTGTTAGGTTCTCTAGGTGCTGTCTGGTACACCTGCAGATTTTTGACACTAGGAGCATCATCCCACAGGAAATGTCAGTTTTCCCTATGAAAGAAAATGTTTCCAACAGAATCATATGTTTCCATAAAGCTTGACTTCCAGCTTTGCCTGTTGGTTACCCCATGGCATGAATACAAGTGTGTGTATTTCAGTGCTGCAGTGAGAATGATTTACTCACATTACTGCGCTGACTAAATCCTAGACAACACAGAACAACATCTAGAGCTGACAAAGAGACGAAGAATGCGGGGTAAAACTTTTTCTCCCATTTTGTAGAATTCAGATGGGATGAATCAGAAGAGGCTGACTGATGAGTTAAGCAGTCATAGAAACACAGAAGTTATAGAATCATAGATTCATAGAATCAGAGATTCATAAATTCATAGGATGACTTGGATTAGAAGGGACCTCCAAGATCATCAGTGAAGTTGTGATCCCAGCACCTATAGAGTTCCAAATGTTTCTTCTCTCCTACTGGGGAAGAGACAACAAAACCTGAGCCAAAGGACATACATAGTCTGACACTAACGGTTAATTGCCAGCTCCGCTCTCCCTAGCAGCTACGTGCTTGACTTGACTTGGATATCTCTGAAGCATCACTGCTTTTGGGAGACTGAGGCAATTCATACCTTTTGGCAGTAGGGCCCTGGACCAAAGCATGACCTGGTTACTAATACAACCAGAAAATTATTCCCTGATACTTGAGGTGCATTCATTATAATGTGTATCTAATGCAAATTATTCATTTTAATTTTGTTCTCTCCTCCCTACGCACACTTAACTTCCATTGACAGGAGATCAGAACAGACTCCCTCTGCTTTTACTTATTAGCAAGTGTTACAAGGCTTATTTTGGTCGGGGATGGTTTTGGGTGCGCTACAGTGATGTGTCTGACTCATCCCCTATTGTAGCAAGTAGGGAGGGTTAATTTCACAGTGTTAATATGAAAAAGCATGTGGAAAATGTAATGCTTCAAAGAGCTGCCTTCTGTGGAAAGTCATTGCTAATTAGGTAGTACGTGGGTGTCTTCTGGGTCTCTGTAAACTATAGGTCATGCCAATATTTGAATCCTCTGAAGATTTTAACGTAATGAGGGGGAAATAATTAGCATTTCACCTTTCATGGAGAAATTGTGATTAACTACAAACTAAATCCTTTTAACGATTCTAAGGTTTTCTGGAATTGTGAAGTTCCTTGCTGTTTTCAAAGCTGTGTGCTTAATGACAACCAGAGGGCACAAGGGAGCCTTACTGACTATCACAAAGGGTCTCCATCTCTCTCATACACACAATTACTGTCATCACCTCTTTATGCTAAAACACTGCCTTTATCCAACTGAGTTTTGGATGGTATGTGCTAAGTTCTGCCTCTCAGTACAGAAAGACAGTCTCCCATTTGACTTAAAAACTGATAAAGAAATCAGAAGAGTTAATTATTTTGTATGAAGTCAGTTCACATAATAAATCAAACTCAGGATGACAGAACTGAAGCTCTCAGGCTCACACATTGCTTCTCGTGGCCAGAAATGTTGAGAGTACGTTACCCTCTTTGCAGAGGATTATAGGGAGTTGAATGCCAGGATGTCACACCATTTTTTTCCAATAGGAATATCCAGACCACTAAAAAAAATGGTGAGTACAGCGGGAGAGAGGTACATAAGTGAACTCTAAATCAGATAACTCATGTCGTAAGTACAACATTATCATAACCTAAACCCCCATGTAGCTCTCAAGACACTTTGTGTTAAGCTCCTCGTTGTTAGTTAATTAAAAACTGTTTCAGGCATGTGTGTAACAGCTGCAGCCACAATTCTGATTGACGTAAAGTCTTAACCATATTATGCAATATTTCTGCTCTTGCCATTAATTACCTGCAGTATGATCCAGCCTCAGCAGAAATGCTCTCCAGATTTGCTACTACCTTACTTTAGTATTTATACTTATGTTTGTTTCACAGCCCTTGTCTTGTGATTGGTGGTGGAACTTATGTCTGGAAATTCCCTAAATTTGTCAGATTTCCTTTGTCTGCAGGAAGAGTACAGAGTCATATCATTTTGCCAGAAGAACAAAGTCTTCAGTTTTCTCCTGCATCCAAATGGACAGAACTTTAACCTCCAAGAGCACCCATCAAGACTTGCAAGAAGGTCCATCCAAGATCCAGCCGCAAAGCTGGTTCTAGGGCTCTCTGCTCTTTCTTACATAATCTAAAATAGCAATTCCTTTGGAGTCACATGACCAAATCATACTACATCTTACATGTGATTCCTATAACATAAATCATAAAATCATAGAATGGCTTGGGTTGGAAGGAAACTTAAAGATCATCCAGTTTCAAATCCCTGCTGTGGGCAGGGCTGCCGTGCACCAGATCAGGCTGCTCAGGGCCTTATCCAACCTGGCCTTGAATGCCTCCAGGGATGGGACATCCACAACTTCTCTGGGCAACTGGTTCCAGTGCCACATCACACTGAGTAAAGAATTTTTTCCTCATGTCAAATCTAAATTTCCCCTCTTTTGGTTTAAAGACATTCCCACTCACCTGCTTTTGTGCTCGCCCTGTGTATCTTAATATATTCCAGTGTAAGGATCTCCCCCTGGACCTCTGAAGCATTGCTGAGAAATATGTGTTTTATATCCATGAATTGTTCCCTTGTATCTTAAGAAGATATTAAATTCTGTGGTCTGATTCTGTGTGCAAAGCCAGCAGAGGTATGCCCATCCAAAAGTAGGATGCAAACTGTTAGTGTAGATCATTCTGTGAGCAAATGATGCTGCTGTATCCATGCTGTGCCATGGCTTCGCTCTTTTCATGTAAAGATAGAGCAAGTATATCATTTTAAAGTGTCATTTTCATTAGAAACGCATGGAAGCTGGTTTCCAAAAACCTTCAGTAGAGTGATGTAACATAGAACCGAGCATAGCCTCAGTACTTTCAGTTCCCTGATGCCTTCAGCAATTTTCTGATTGTGGGGTGCCCTCTCAGGAGTTCTCCCAAATACTTTGCCCTGTGGCATTTCAGCTGGCACCTGCCAGCAGAATCAGGCATGCCCTGAATCACAGTGGGAGACGCACAGCCATCTCCAATCCAACTCTCTCTGTAGGTAGTGTGGACCATATGTGTTCCCTGGCAGGTTACAGCTAGCAATGCTGAACATAGGAGCTGGCAGTGTTCTGCCCATTTTCCCTGAGAAACCCTAGATATCAGAGTTGCCAGCCACTGACAGGCAGGAGATTCGGCCAAGAGCCATCTGTTCATTCTTACTTTCTGCCACTGCCATTGCTGATGTCCAGCAAAGTCCCACAAGCCTGCACAATGGACTGCCTTTGGCCCCATATAAAAACTGGTGCTGAGAGGAAGTAATCACGGGGAGCCAGCAACTTTTTCCTTTGAAAGAGAAGAATACATGTGAGAGGAAATTAGTGAGAAGAGGAAGAACAACACGACCACCTACCTTGCTGGAACAAGGTGGTGTGTCACCATATGTGCATGCTCTGGGGCCTCCAGGGATGCCATGCTTGGAAGAGAGGCAACATCTTCATCCAGCAAATTAATAATAGAATTGTAAATTAAGGCTATAGTTTTAATTTTAATTACTGTAGAGTTAGTTAGAGAAGGGCCACGTAGCTGATCAGAGGTCTGGAGCACCTCTCCTATGACAACAGGCTGAGAGAGTTGGGATTGTTCAGTCTGGAGAAAAGAAGGTCTGGGGGAGTCCTTACTGAAGCCTTGTGCATACATGGGGGCTACAGGAAAGATTGGAAAGTGCTCTTTACCAGGGACTCAGTGGTAGTACAAGAGTTAATAGTTTTAGACTAAAAAAGGATAGGTTTAGATCAGATATGAAGAAGAAATTATTTAGTATGTGGCTCATATAGCACTCAACACTTTACCCAGTGAGGCTGTCCCATCCCCAGAAATGTTCAAGGCCAGGTCAAATGGTTGGATGGGAGCATGGAAATCCTGATCTTGTCGCTGGCAACCCTGCTCACAATACGGGAGTTGGAACTGAATGATCTTTAGGTTACCTTCCAACTCAAACCTTTCTGTGATTTTACGGTTCTGTGATATTCACACTAAAAACTCAGGGGCAAATGCAACTAGTGAAGGTGATATGACAGATTTTGCTAGCCTACCTAGTTTAGACATGATATTGCCTAAAACTAGCACATCATTAGACTTCACAGCTATGTGAATATACCCCCATTTATATGGCTCAAGCTGGGATAATGCTGTGGGAAGTTTTCAGGTTATGTTTTGAAGCAGGAGGCAATTCCCATACTGAATTCCCCTTGGAGATAGATATGTGCAGACAGTACGATCCCAGCAACCTGAAACCTTGCTTTTCGTATCAGCTTAATGAAGGAATCCTGAAGAGTGGACTTAAGGCAAAAAAATCATTTAATGGATGTGAACGTCACTCACATGGAAGTGGAAAAGCCACCTGTTCTGTGGTGGCAGGACAACAGGATTGCCCCCAAATGTCAGAGAAACAGCTGGTGACTGAAGGCACCCATGAGAGGTGGTTGCAGATCCATGGAACATCCTTCCAGAAATCCAATCCTTTGTGGTTCCTGAGGAAACCTCTGAGCCTTCTGGGAGAAAAAGTGGGATGTTAGGACCGAGCTGGCTGCAATTATTGCCTGGGGACACTAGATGGAGATGCCGTTAGGGATAGAGAACAGGTGAGGGGCTGTGTCACCAGCCTTACAGGAAAAACAGAGGGGGTAAGTGCCTTCATCTCACTGTTATTGACGCTGTTGGCTTTAAGTTTGGCTTAAAAGCTTTCTGTTTTCAGATCCCATTACAGCTCTATACAGCCATTAGTTAATTAAGTTATGTCACCGGAGTCTGTTTAAGCTTGGAGATGCTGTTATTCACTGCCAGCTCTCTCAAGCTTCCCCTCTCCTCTCTCCACTTCACCCCTTGCCACTGACAAATTTGGAAAATACAGTAAAAATCCAGCCTTGAGTGGATCAAAAAAAATTATTTTATCATTGATGAGGCTGATCCAACACAGTATCCCTGCACCAAGATAATCAAATCACTATTTCTACACGACTATGACACCTACATCTTTCAAATCCTGAAGCCATCACTAGAAACTATTAATTTCTTCTTCCCCCTCCAAGAATGCCTCTGACTCTCCCACAATACACTGCCTAGAATCTGGAGTTTGCCTGTAAATAGAGGAAACCCTCAACACACACTAGACCGAGTGCTTCACAGAGGAAGGCATTGTATGTCCTCCACAACACACAGGGGAAGAAGCAAATTGGCAAAGCAAAAAAATGGCTGTCCCCACCTGTTTGCCCCAGCTCATGTGCCAACACCAGCAGTTCTTGCTGGAAAACAACCTCTTATGATCTCTATTACCACCATTTCTTGCTTGAACTATGGGCCACCTCATGGCATGTAAGCTAGCAGAGCTCACAGCGAGTCCAAAAATTCAATCAATGGCCCTGTACTAACAGTCCATGCAGCTGATGGATAGAACATTTGTAGCATACTGACATAATAATATGACTCCCAAGACCTTGCACATACCTGTGTTCAACAATGCACTGTCTGACTGCACTACCTTGGCTCTACATTTGATTTCTGTACATCACACCACGCAGCCCAGTATCAATCTTAAGGTCCTAGCCTGCTTATCACTCATGCCATAGTCCATATTATCTTATCATTTCTCCCAGTGAGTTTGTTAATTATAATTAAAATGTGAAAGAGAATCCATGTGAAGAAGCATATGGAGCACATGCAGGTGGTGGTGGAGACATTTTGGAACTCTCTGAATCCTCGAAAGAAAGGATTCAAAGTGCTGTGCTGCACTTGTGTGGGAAAATGTGATGCATTGGCTGCTCAAGACTCAGACAACTTAGGATTGATTATCACCATGAGCCACACCCTCCGCCAGTATCAGCTATTTTTCTAGGAAGTCATCTGCAGAGGGCTGTGAAGATTGAATCAAACTATGAATAAGACTGAAGTATTAATTACTACTACAGAGAAAATATGAATCAATATGAATGATGAAGCATGTATTTGGCCACGTGGCATAGGCAGCATTTGACTTCTGTCTTAAGGGCTAGAGATTACTTCAACATCCTTTCAAGTATGATGATCCTTATGAGTTCCTTCTAATTCAGGATATTCTATGATTCTGTGATTCTATGATTCTCTTCTGCCAAGAGCTCCACCTAAGGATGCATGCAGCCAAGTAATGCTAAAGCATGGAGTCTGATGCAAAGCAAAGAGCAAATTCATCCAGACCCTGCACGAGCTCAGTGAGCAGACCTGGTACAACCTCTGCTGCTTTTGAAAGATGAGCTTTTTAATGGAAAAAAAAAATAATAGAATTCAGAATAAATTAATGCATTCCATTGATTGAGAGCAAAGTACAGAGTGAAGCCTTACAGATATTTACCTTGCTTTCAGTGGCTGGAGATTTTACAAGCCTGGAGTGCAACAGACAAAATTGGTAGAGCTGAAGCTGCGGTATTTTTCTTTTAGCAGGGAGATGTTTCATTCTTCAAAAGAAGGGAAGTGATACAGTCATCACCAGATGATCTGGCTGCATTTTAGTCTGTGCAGAAACCGAACCCAAAGGCTACTCAAGCAAAGGAAAGAAGAAAACTGCTTCTGACAAGTGACAACATGTTGTACTCAGAATGCTTCTTATCAGAACATGTAACAATTTAGGAATTTGCTTCTTACATTTTCTAAGAGCGTATTTTTAGCATCACTGACTAAATTAACTACCTTTTCTCCTTCCTCAGTGTCTTTATTGAATGCCGCTGACAGCAAGAAAGTGGAAAAATCCAGTGCTTTTTCCTTATGGGACACAGCCCAGGGTCTTCATAGTCAAACACGATGCAAAGTCAGTAGTCTTTGTCAGGGAACAGTCCTTATGAAGTCATGAGGTCACAGCAATTATGTGATGGGTCTGAAATGAGGGGAGAAGGTGTAAATATTCCACCACTGGTTCAGGAATGTGAGTTCAGGATAACAGACTTCACCAAATAGCAAGAACTAGCAAAATACTGTATCTTTAATCCAACCTTAAATTAATTTGCAGAAAGTACTGGATCCAGCTGAAAACTGAATGCAATAGTGGAAAGTGGAGTGAGTGCTTATCACAAGACACATCTTGGTCCTCAATCAATAAGCAGCTTCCAGACTGTCCGATCATTATGGCCGGATCCACAAGGAGGTGTCAGCTCAATTTCCAGTACAATGATGAAATTTCAAATCCAAACATTCTTGTGAATTCTGGACAAGGTGCCTACTGATTTCTCAAAGTGAGTTCAAGATCCCACAGGACCACGAAATTCCTGAGATGACGACGAAGCTGAGAGTCATAAACAGTTCAGTGTAACTAGTGCTACTCTCTGTTTAAAGACTTAGGTAAAACTGTGTCAGTGACTCTTAAATAAAGACCTAGCACTTGCAGACCTTTAGACAGATTCTTCTAGTAGTACAAAACTACTGAGCCTTGCCATACTCTTCCTAGCTAGAGTCAAAATGCAGAAGGCTATATAGTCTACCTCCCTGCATTAATAAAATATAAGCCAAAAGCTCTGAAACCCAAAGGCTTAAAAGTTAGGCACTGCAATCAGTGTTCTATCTTAGACCTGTCATTGAGTTCAGTAGTATGTAATGACTAGATGAAAACACCCATGCTTCCGCATGAACCTAAGCACTGTCTGTGTGGACATGAAGTGTTTGGATGAAATAGCCCCTGGCATGGATTCCATCCTCAGTTCCTCAGTGGTTGAAGCTCTACCATTAGGTTCTTCATTCTTGAGGGCAGGGGGTAACAGCTGAAATGGCAACAGGAAAAGATTAAACACTAGGAAAGAGTACTTTGTCAAGACACTATCTGACAGTTTTTAGTGAAAACATGCCCAGAAGTGTTCAATTAGGTGAATTAAGACTGAGGCTCTTGTAGCAAGAGAGTGCCCATGTCCCTGCACCATGAACAGAGAGTAGCTTTCTCCTGACAGATTTAGATTAGACGTCAGGGGATAAAAATTCACTCAGAATGTGGTGAGGCACTGGAACAGGTTGCCCAGAGATGTTGTGGATGCCCCATCTCCGAAAGTGGTCAAGGCCAGGTTGGATGCCCCGGGCAGCCTGATCTGGTGAATGGCAACCCTGCCCACAGCAGGGGGTTGGAATCTTTAAGGTTCCTTCCAGTCTAAGCTATTCAATGATTCTATGATTCAGTGAGTTTGGGAGCTTTTCCAGACCAGTGAATATGCACCCTGAGCATTTCAAGTATAATCCAAGGGCAATCATCTTTGTGGCACCAGCATAGCAACACAATGAGACCCATCCACTATGACCACAGCAGGATGAATGATCAGGTTGTGGCCAGACATTCTGAGATATTATTTACTGCAGTCATGTGGGTCAGTGTGAGATTCTTTTGCCCCCTTCACATGTAAGAAAAGCATATTTCTGGTCTCACAAGCTGCTATGCCAGTCCAGGAAAGTGGGGATGGGGGAGCTGGGCTGTGTCAGTACACCTCCCATTTCCATTTTGTGGTTGCATAGGTTTTGATACACTTTCAGTGTGCGATCCCAGAAGCAGTTGTAGGAATGAGGCGTTGGTAGCTCAGATGTGCAGACTTAGGATGGGCAGAAGGAAGAGAGAGAGCTGGGAGGCTTTGTGTCATGATACTCATCATGTTCATAGTGCCTGGTCCCAGAGCCAGACTACAGTCTGAGCTGGGGCTTCGGTTAATTACTACCTTGAAGAGATGGGCTATGACAGATAATATCAAGCCCACAAGCACCTTGATGCTCAGCATGCAAAACCTCTCATGAGCTGGGTTTTCTCAGGCCACTGTGCAAAGACTGATCTCAGAGTGAGTGCTTTGCTGTCTCCGCAGCCAATCTGACCCCAAATGCTCGCTAAACGCAGCACCAAGTGCCCTATTTTGCATTGCCTGTAACATCCCAAAACAGTGTCTGACTTCTCAATTAGTCTGAGAGAGGACTGTAAACTTGAAATCCAAACTGATGGACTGTGAAATCCATATCACGTTGTCACCCACAGCACACTCTCCCTGCTCTGCACCGATCTATAAATAGACTTTCATTATTAGCAAGCAGACAAAGGCAGCTTGGAAGACGTTCCACTCTGGCACTACTCCTGGCTTACTGATTTCTTGTTTTCACCTTGATAGAGGAGTGAAGATGGGGACAAGCAGGGAGAGGCTGCTTAGCAGAAACTGAGCTTAAATCATTTCTTCCCCTAGCCAGGATTATGTCTGTGGTTTGGGTTTTGTGGTTTTGGTTTTTCTTTTTTTTTTTTCTTTCTTTCTTCTTTTTTCCTTTCTATTCTCTCCCCTGGAGCCAAGAGAATCAGAATACATTACCTCATGCAACAGAATACATTACACCCACCTCCTGTGGTAGGTCATCTGTTTAAGCTCCTGGAGTTTGATTACTAGCTCCCAACAATGTAGGAAGATGTTCTTTGTTGCAGCAATTTGAATGGCTTAAGGGAGAAAACAACTTGGGAAATACGGAAGGACTTGAATTTTCAGGCAGGAGGCAAATTCCAACCTGTCAGCCTCCATTCCAAATTCTAGTCTTTGGAAAGACTGAGACAATGAGTGCTTTTTTGAAATCCTGAATCCACAACTGAGTGACTGATGCTACCCAACAGCAAAGAGCACTTCCACGGTGAGAAGAGATACAGATGCTGTGACCCTGAGGCATAAATCAGGGAAGTTCAGAAGATTTGTGCTCTTCAGCCACAAGATACATAAAACAAACCCTTTGTGCATCTTTTCTTTTCAACAGTCTAGTCATCCTTTAACAGAAAAGAAACTCACACTAGGAGCTGAAAGGAGCAGAATGGTTAACTTTTCTTGTTCATTCATACTTCAGGTCTAAATGCCAGCTCTGTTCTACCTACTGGTCCCTTATGGCATGCAGCAATATTTCTGCCTGTGGCTTTTACATCAAGGTCAATTAAACAAGGCACTGTCTGACCACTATTTGTACAGTACGAATTTCTCAGTGAAATTGCTGGATGTAAAATCCAGGAGGATTTACATCTGGATCAAATAGGATTACATGAAGTTCTGAGATAGCTGGTAGTGTTCATTTGCTCTGCAGACTGCTCTTCTTTATCTCAGCTTTCCTTGAAAAATGAAGCAATCCTGTAAATACTCATAGTTCATAGAATCATAGATGATAGAATAATTACTGTTGGAAAAGACCTCTAATATCATCTAGTCCAACTATCAACCCAGCATTTTGTGTGTGCTGCCTGTGAAGAAGTTCTTATCCACAGAGCTATTTTTGAGGGTGTTGCCCCATTGATATGTTTTTGCCACAGCATATAAATTCACAACTTTCCACCCTCTATTGAGCCCTGTCAATCATTTATTCCTCGTGACAAATTTCAGTTCCACAGCTTCTCTTAAATGCAGTTAAGATAGTCCATATGACTTTTCTGGAAATTATATCTATGGGCAAGAGATAGAGTGGAGTATGTTGTACGCAAACCACTGTAAGCTACATATATTAGATTTTCAAAGCTTTGCTCTTTGTGCTTCAGTCTAATATATCCTCCATAAATGGTAGCATATGTAAATCAAGAAGATGGTACATTTCAGCTTAGGAGCGCAGAGTATTTGAAGCACTGATAGTGTTGGAAAGAAAATGTTAAGTGTTGTTACATCTGAAGCCTTGCAGAGGCTTGGGATAGCAGTTTTGAGAAAGGAAACCTATCAATCCATCTTCTTGAGGTGGTACACGGGTACTTAGTGATCAAAGAGTCAAGCTGACTCTGATTCTTCCTGCCAGAAATGAGATAGATGGTCACATATC
>JAOWBP010002052.1:75362947-75393270 GCA_028571105.1 Tragopan temminckii
CCTCTTTTGTAACTCCTAAAATGATTAGGTCAACCATGACCTACTGGTCATGATCTTGGTGATCTTTAAAGTCCTTTTCAACTTAAGCCATTTTATGATTCTGTGATTCTATGAGTGAGGGACCTTGTTCTGTAACATTGGAAAGGAAAAAGTTTGTTATACTGTATATCAAGAACATGTGCATTTCTCACTGAAGTTCAGAAGTGATGCAGGAATTCTGCTGTCTGTACAGAAATATAAGGAGGAGTAACGGGAGGAGATGGGTTTTTCTGTAGACTGTGGACATCCAAATGACAAGATGTGGTGACAACAGGGAAAATTAGATATCAAAATATTTGTTAGGAAAACATGTTAGGATTCAGTCCATCTATAAAATCCTTGACATGAACCAGGGACATATATAACATTAAAGGAAATTATGAGGAGACAGAGTGTTCTGGAATTGGTTCTGTGTAGTGGAGAGGAACTGGTAGAGAATCTAAAAGGAGAAAGAGACTTAGGAGGAAGAACTGTGAATAACTATTCAAAGAAAAAGTAGGGAATCAGAAAAAAAAGGATAATGGACTTCCAAAAAAAAAAAAAAAAAAAGACTTCAACAAAACCAGGAAACTCTTGGGAAGATAATTTGAGGGACAAAGGAGTGCAGAAGAGCTGGCAGTTGCAACAAGAGAGTGTATTAAGGCACAATAGCAGCCTATCTTGGTACAGCAAAAGGACAAAGAGCACAGTGAGAAGCCATTATGGCTACATCAGGAGATCTTTAGGGCTCAAAAATAAACTAAGCAAAAAAAAATTGTGCAAAAAAGACAAAAAAGAATGCATGATTAAGGATGAGCAAGGAAAAATCAGAGAGGGTTTGGGACAAAATGAGTGACAAAGTAAAAAAGCAAAGAATATAAGTAGCGATAGAAAAAGATTTTTTAAAGCACTAGAAGTAGCAAAAAGAAAAAAAAAAAAAAAAAAAGGAAAGTCCTGGTTTGTTACTTACCACAGAAGGAGAAAAAATAGTACATACTGCAGACTATGCAAAAAATTATGAACGGCAACAAATTTTAACAAGAGAACAAAAGAACAAACTCAAATAGAGCATGAATAGGTTGAAGGACATGTAGGTAAGATAGAGAAATAACAGAATTTACAATGGGATTGCATAGGTATTTGCCTAAGTGATCTCTGAACCATTTGCAATTCTTCTGAGGACTTGCAGAAGAGAGGAGAGATCCCAGAAGACTCAAGCAAAGGAAGGAGAGTACTTAAACCATGAGGCCAGTTTACCTCGTGGTTAATACATAGACTGATTCTAGAAGAAATGAATGGACTGTCCGTAGTCGCCATGGTGAAAATCGCGTGATAGGAAACAGCCAACAGGGATTTGTGAAGTACTTATCATGTCAGTTTGATCAAGTTTTCTCTTTGAAAAAGTAGCTAAATTGTTGGATGAACAGGCAGTGGTGGATGTAATTTCAGTTAAATCTAGTGAGGCTTTTCTAATTTCACATAATATCTTATAAGCAGCCAAGAAGAAGATGATTTAGCTGAAATTTCTAAAATATGGATTAATCATTGCAACATATATATCCCCACTCAGGATGCATTTTCTTGTGGCCCAACAGGACTGAACATTCAAATTAATATTAGTTTGTCAATAATGAACCAACTCATCTCATCTGTCTTGGGAAAGACAGTCAGCAGAGCAAGAAGTTGTTGCACATTAACTGCTTCATAAAAACAGCTGTATGCTGTCCTTTTCCCATTGGTAAATGTGAGATAACCTCTACAAAAGAAGAGTACATTACTCTGCCTTGGATGGGAACCTATGACTTGATGATAGTTCAGGAGATGCAAAAAAAGAAACTAACAGCCTCCTATGTCTGCCTCTCTGTATACATGTGATCAATACTCTGGTGAAGTTTATGAAGGTTGTCCATCCATTAAAACCCTTCTCTTTAATGGACTCTGTAAGTATAGACATGGCTTCAGATAAATGCAGCATTTCAGTAGTTAACTGAAGTTTGCTATCAAACTCAGAGGGCATTAGAAGGGGTCCTGTGGGGGTCTTTCATGGATGTGGTTCATTCAATATTTTTATTACTTCAGATGATGGTGAAGAAAAGGCTCATAAGATTTGCTGATGAAGTCAAACTGAATGGTTTGCAGGCACCCTAGAGGACAGGATCACAAACCAAAACGATCTTGACATATTGAAGAGTTGCTCTGATAAAATCAAAATCAATATGTGCTCTGATTAGAAAGGAGAATTCAGATTCAAAATGGGAAATAACTGGCTAAGCAGTTATACTACAGAAAAGAAGTTTGGGTGAGAGCTGACCAGTAAGCTGGTGTTGCAGAAAAAAAGGTGCATCTAATTCCTGACTGAATTAACATACGGAACACACAGAAGGTAACTAGAATTACTCTCCTTTATCTTGGTGGTGAAACCTCAGCTGCAGTACTGTGCCCAGTATTGGGCATCGCTCTAGGAAGCAGAACAACTGGGAGAAGTCCAGAGGATAAAAGCAAGGATAGCAGATTTAAAAATAGCTTATAGGGAACTTGTTCAGGAAAGGATGGCGTGAGGGGGATAATATCAGTGGTCATCCAGCTTATAAAATGTCTGTTATGTAAAAGGCCTATGTGGAAAGAGAAATAAAAGAAAAAAAAAAATGAAAAATAAGCAATTTACATTAGAGTGTTGAAAGTTGATCGTGAAGAAGGGCATCAGAATGCTCTCAAATGATTTGGGAACTTCCAACTGCAGACTTTTTAAAGAAAAGGCCAGACAGATATCTATCCCTGGTGAGATCAAGACATGTTTAAACCTGATCCGTAGGGAAATAATTTTTCCAGTCCTCCACCCTGGGTAAAGGAAAGTTCTTCCTCTTCCTTCTCCTCCATCTCTGAAAACTGTATTTCTACAGTCATAAGGGAGCTCTCTGATAACAGAAGATGTCACAGAGATTTGGAGAAAAATGTGGAGACAAGAAGGAGCTCTCACACATTCTAGGTCTGGCCAAAGGCTGGATTCAGAGAAAAAGGAGGCACTTCTCTGCAGCTGTGAATCAAGTAGCAGGTAGCCAAGATTTAATCATCCCTGACATCAGCATCTTTCAATGGCTCACTCTGGTCAGCTGTGTGTTGAGCACAGGGATGATGGGCACCTCTTCACTCAGCACACTGTATGTTTGGGGTATTTTTCTAATCTTCTGGATCATTTGTTTATATGGCCTTGAGAAGCTTGATGGAGGGAAAACAGGGAGTCAATTGCTAGGCCAGAATGGGTAGTTTCTGCACCAAATACATCCTTTATTCCTTGAATTCAAGTCTTGGCACTCTTTTCATACCCTGTGGCAAAAAGGATTAGAAGGACAGATGAGAATGTAAGGAAGTTTTCAATTGTAAAATCCTCAGAAAAATAGAATAAAATAAGCATTCAGTGAATATCATCTAGAAATGTTATTTTTACCCAGAAAATAGAGAATTGCTTACTTCTGCATGTCTAGTGAACATATTTTAGATAAAATTTTTCTGTTTTTGTCACCATCACAACTGCTACTCCTGTCAAATTCCCCCCTTTCACTGTCATCTCCCTAGAATTATCCAGTTTAGGAGCAAATATAATCCATTTCCCAATAGGTATCACGTTGTCAGCAGAATAGCATGATTGAAATCTTGTGCATGAATGGTTCTTGCTGTACTATAAAACTTCCCCAGTTACTTTCTCCCAAGAGAAAAGAGAGCCAGCTTCCTACTTCATATGTCTGCATTCATATCTTTTCCCAGACAAAAGCCATTACATCAAGATCTGTTTGTTCATACATTTAGAGAATCAAATTTAAGGAAAAGGTGAAAACTATTGTATTGTCTAAGGTGTGTCTTGATCATTAAAGCCCTAAGTCTCAACTTCCAAATCCATATAGTCCAAAATAATGCAAAGCATATGGCTGCCATGGCTTCTTCTCTGATGCACTCCAAAGGAAAAGTCCTGGGAATGTCAGAGGGATTAGGGTTTGGATGTAGGGTAGGGGCTGGTTCATTGCACACTGCTCTGTGATCATTCAGGCTTTGCCCTGATATGACTGAATCTTTCATGATCAACTCATAGTGGTGAAGGGCATCATCTGATCACAAGTCTACAAAAAAAAAACCAAGAGATGAAATAACAGACGGACACAGTACACATAAGAGCTGCTCTTGAGCAAAGCAGAAGGCTTGGCCAGAGTGATGAACTCTTCAGAAAACAATGCACAGTTCAAAACTGTGGCTGGCAAGAGTCACAGTCAATGTGGAAAAAATAGTTGCATTTCTCAGTCAACAAATAAATCCCTTTGGTATACACTGGAAAGCATTTCATTTACTCAGAAAGAGCAACCAAACTCCAAAGAAGACCTTGCTGAGGTAGAAACAGACTTGTGGGCACACAGCACACAGGAAGTTCAAATAAATGAGAGAGGAGCTGCTTCACTCCTTATATGCCACAGCTGTGCCAAAACAATGCAAAAGTGTATGGAAACAGGGAAATGGACACATAAGTCTTGTGAGAAAAAAATAGACATAGAACTGTAGAATCATAGAATGTCCTGAGTTGGACATCTTTTTTAAGAAAGTCTGCTCCATATCCTTCCCTGGCACCGAGGTCAGGCTGACAAGCCTGTAGTTCCCCACATCCTCCTTACAACCCTTCTCGTAGATGGAGGTCACATTGGCAAGCCTCCAATCCTCTGGGACCTCTCTAGTTGACCAGGAATGCTGATAGATGGTGAAAAGTGGCTTGGCAATCATCTCTGCTGGCTCTCTCTGTACTTTCAAGTGGATCTCAACTTAAACTTTAAGGACAACATCACAACGTATTTTATTGGAGACCAGAGCACAAAAAGAGAGGAAGGCACCTACTGAAGCCAGAAAAATCTCTTGCTAATGGGGTACTGGGTTGAACTAAGGTAGCAGATGGATCTTCAGAGCATCTCCAATTTGCTTTCATTCAAATGTTCTGCATGGGAAATAACCGGTGTGTTAAGCAATGCTACATGCTGCTTGGATGAATGCACCACATTATGTCGAAGATAAATATGCATATATTTAACACAACTCAACAACTTTCACAGCACATGAAGCAGTGATGAGGAAACTTCAATTAGCATTTAATACGGAATAATCAGATCAATATCTGTGTGAAGTTTTGCTGGTGCATTTACTATTCACTGGATTAAATTTACATGGAAACCATATTATGGTACTTATCCTTCACCAAATGAGTTATACAAAGACTTATATACCCTGATGTGATATTTTGAACTGCTCAAGTAACACTGATGACTTTACTGAGTAGACATGAAGGCCAAAGAGTTCCAGAGGTGACCAGCATTTTCTGGTATATCAATTCCAACACCAAGTTCGATATGTCTTCAAAAGGACTTGAGCCTATGCAGTGTACCAAGTCTGCTCATTTCCAAGAACAAATCAGGGTCTCCCATTCAAAACACGGTCTCACCTCATAAACCAAGGCACCCAGATTCATCAGCAATTTCAAAAATCATCTGGACCTAAAATAAATAGGCTTTAAAATAACAAGATGAGTCTGAAACAAAAACAACTATAAAAAGCCTGGCAAAGAAATCTGCACTCAAGTATTGTCTTCCTTCCAAGTGTGTGTCAGCATGGATGTTTTTCTTTGGATATGAGCTTTTTTTTTTTTCTCTGATCTGATTCTCAGCACTTAGGAAAGCTGCCAGCAGCCAAGGAGCATCCTCGTTTCACATGCTTACCTTGAACTTTATTTGATAGTGCCTAAACTATTACATAATTTGATTGGATTAGGAGGAGTGCACTGCAGCATTGCATCATTACCTGAATTTAGTTGACCTCTAGGGAAAATGCACTTCTGACATCTCGATCAATCCAGCCTTGTGATTTTAGCTCTGCCATGAGAGACGCCAAGGGAAGCTCTAATACCACAGCACAGGCTGAGTTCTCGTGCAGAATGTGTCCCCTGAGAGAAGATGGATGGATGCTGACCTGCTTGCGTGACTTCTGCAGCAGCCTTGTTTTCCACAAGGTGACCAGTCCCAGCACAGGAGAGAGATGCAAATGCAGCAGTCAAGCAGCATGGGGAGAGGCACAGGAAGAGAATGGAAGAGGAAGAGAAGGCTGTTGGTATGTGAAGTCATTTTTAATCAGGTGAGAAGCTTTTTCTATTTATATATACACATATTTCCCTTCAGACTCTGAAACAGCTTTCATTTATCAAAATATAAAGGAGATACATTAGAAGGGAAATATTTATTCATATGATAATGAGACTGAAGCAGCCTCTTAACACATGCAAGGACAGCTTGTTTTTCCACGGCTTACAGCCACAGTGCCATGGTTAAGGCCTTCAGAAATATGCACTGGTGTTGACCCCTTCTCAACCATACTAGCTAGGGGTCTCAGCATAAGGGAAACACTTTTTGGTCTATGGATGGGGAGAGATAAAACAAACTGCCAAAAATAACTGTCGTTTTCCCATGTGTGCGCATGTGTTGAAGTCCCTCTCTGAATTTGAGGGGTGGGCTTAGCATTGGTGCTTAAGCCTTGTCAACAAAAGCTGCCTTCACAAAATGCTGGTGGAGGAGGGTTCTTGAGGCAGACCTATGCTGGGTTTGCTTTGGTTTGCTCTTTCATGATGGGTTTCTTTTCTCTCTCCTACAATCTAATTCTTTACACTTGTTTTCTTGTAACAAGGTGTTTATTTATTTAGGACAAGATCTTATATTTATTAGGACAAGACTTCACAGAGAAGTGTGATTCAGTGGAGCAGGCTGAAATGAGTGGAGCACAGAGAAGGGTGAAGGATCATTTAAGTTTCTCATTTTATGAGTGGGGAGATCTTATGGGAACATCACAGCCATTCATGTCTTTCCAGAGCAAGACTTCTGCTGTGTCACCTGCAGAGCCTCCATGGGATGCAAGACTCCAAAGTGCAGTAACATGAAGTTTCATGGCATCCTGAACTCACTGTGGGTCAGAGCTCACGTAACAAGTTTTGCTTTGCTATTTGCTCCAAATGAACCCTTGCTGGAATGGGCTGGATGGAGAAAGAACCTAGAGGAATTGCCCAAGAACACTGCAATGATAGTTTTGAAAATAAACGTGGCAAAATATTCCTTGAAAATTGCCTGTTGGAGGTGTAAGTTCTAACTGATAATTTTAAAAATATTTTGAAATTAGTTTTTACAAAGCCCAGTAGCCCAATAGAACATGCCACAGTGTTTTATAATGAAAAATGCTACTTATCCAGGTGCATGTGTCTGTAAGATGCTTATAGAAGCAATTAATTATTTACTAAACCTGTAGCTGAAATATAATGAAAAATTCATAGAAAGCGTGACCATAAACAGGCTAAGCTAGGAAGCACTTCAGAAGATGAATTAAAAAGAAAACTAAAAGCACCTCATTTCAGGCCATGTAAGCACCTTTTCACCCACCAGCTCATGCTGAAGAATGGAAAAGATCTTTTATCCTATCAGTTAGGACAAAAGTTTACAGTTTGCCATCAATGAGAAAAGAATCCCATCTCTTTGGAAGCATTTTCTTGATGGCATTAGATAACTTTGCAAAGAATAATCAACTTAGAGAACCTTTAAAATTATCTACAGATCCTACTGCATAGCCAGTAACATTCCAGTGTGTTGTGAAATAACTTTCTCTAGTAAAGTATCTTGTTTTCACACAGCACTCTCAGATATCCCCACATTATGGTATGTAAAGTTACTTCACTGATTCTCTATGGCACCATTAAACCATCTGAGTTCCCATTTAATGGCTTAACGGGATTGTTTTGTTGTATATAATCTAATTCCATTTCAACAGCAGGTATGAATTGTGTAAGTCTCTGGATTTACTATCCAAAAGTAGATGAAAACCCTGCCCATAGCAGGGGGATTGGAGTTAGATGAATTTTATTGTCCCTTCCAGCCCAATCTGTTCTATGATTCTAAAGAAAAAGACTCTTTTTTTTCTTAAGAAGTGGTGTGCTATCAGTTCCTCTTTACAATAACCCAGAAGTAACAAGCTACTGCTAAATTCTTGCTTGACTGTCTTCACCATCAAATCCCATTTTTGTCACTGGCATTGTCTGAAAAAAAATCTACACCAAGTGGAGCAGTCCTAGGTGAATAAAGCAATGGAAGGCTGATGAAAGCATTGTAAGGTTATTATGAGAAACAGAAAAAAAAGTGTAGATATATTTGCGATAGCAAATACATTTCAAAGGCAAAGGTTACTTCTTCAGAAATACTTCTTTTCTATATCAGGTGAGCGCAGTACAAGTTCCAATAAGATTGTGTTCAATGGCTTTGATAGGATACACAGATGATACTCTGACTCAGGTTCCTCAAGGCTAGAAAAACATGTAGGCTGCCTTGACCACAAAAATTTAGTGTCTCCTTATTTAGTGTCTCCTTATTTCTCCTTATATTCCAGGCAAGTACAGAAGACAAAGCAAGGCAACCTGGCAAATCTTGAGATACAAAGAATTTATGGACAATGTTTTCCATTCCTCCTGCTCTTGCCCAGAGATGTGGTGGATGCCCTGTCCTTAATGACTGTCAAGGTCAGGCTGGATGGGACTCAGAGCACCTTGATCTAGCTGTAGGTGACCGTGTTTATAGGAGGGGAATTGGACCAGATGACCTTTTAAGGATGTCTTCCAATTCAAATAATTCTATGATTCTGTGATTCTAAGTGCTCTGAGGGAGCTGGTTTTCACAGCAACAGTAATATTATTAGGCTTGTGCCCAGTTTTTCCCAAAAATGCTTCTCAAATGCTGCATATTGGTACACATTTAGTACGTCTGTATTTCGCTAAATAGCATTCATATGAAAATTAACTAATTTCATCTACCCATTGGTATATTCTAACAAAGAGGCTGTATACTCTTCTAAGTAATGTACTAAGACACTAGGAGGTACAGGAGGAATATGAAATACCCGTATTTAAGACAGTATCACTTGATTCACTCATGCCCCATTATTTTGTTTCTCTTCTCAACCTGCAATAGTCACTTGCAAAAAAAATCAATAGGCAGAGGTTGGTGATATCCCTGGAGGCAGGAGCAAGTCTGTGTGTATTATTTTTTCACTCTCACTTTCTTCGAAATCCTTCTATAATAAATAAAGATATCAGTTCTGTGATAAAAGAGGCTTCACACAGACATTTTTTTTTTCCCTAGCTCAGTAAATCTGTAATTTAAACTATTTATTCCCCTGGAGTAAATAAGAGACCTCCGCACAAGGAAACTCTACACTCATGTACTCATGTATCTACATCTTCCTGAGTGTTCAAAGCACAGTTTTAAATGAAAAGACAGGAAGCTTGAAACCAGGCTTTCCACATTCTTTGGAGGTGTCTTCCTCAGTGCATTGTATAGTTATTTGGGATAGAGCCATTTCATTTACTTCTGTTGACACTGCTCTGCTTTATGGAGCTGAAATAGGACCTAGTGATCAAGAGAAAGGGAGAATTTCTCCATAATACTGTAGTTCAGGAATGCACTTGGGATGCAGGACACTTTCTCCTAGTTCCTTCTTCAATGAATAATTAATTATTTATGCAACATGGAACAGCTTCAATATGTGTAAATGAAAGGGACGCATCTTCATTACAGAAGAGGCTGGAGTAGCTGCTACTGAGCACTGTTATAAAATGCAAGTGAGGCACATTCACAGCAGCATGCCAGGAAACAGTAATCATTTTCCAGCTGCAGTTTGGCTGGATGTAGTGATTCTGCTTTTTTTTTTTTTTTCTTGGACTTCAGTCCAAGAACTGTAGCAAGTACAGGCAAGAGGACAATGTCCTATCTCTAGAAAAATCTCTAATTTCTTTCTTTAATAAATATTCTTTCCATGCTTAATTCTTTTTCATTTTTAGTGCTTTAAAGGGAGTTGGTTTTACTGTGTTTCTTGTAAGATTGTTGTACAACAACAGCATTAAAGTCTCGTTTTCATCTTTGTATGTCTGATTGTCAGCTTACATCAGCCGCTTCTGGTTGGCTTTTTTTCACTGTTCTCCCTCTGGAAGGCTTTTCAGATAACTTAGCTGTTTCAGAGTCCTATCACCACCACCAGTGATTTCTCTTCCATAGCCCTTGATTAATGTCCTATGAGGCTTTATTCTCCTTCTTGGTGATGTGATGGAAACCCTGACTCACAGCTCACATAGTCTTACATTACACCTTCTGTAATACCATTGAATCACTCCGGTTATAATTGGTTACCAGTTCAGTATAACATCAAAATTCTCCTTAGGAATTTCTTTGTATGCCTAGCTCCCTTTAAAGATGAATTCTAGAAAATGTTGTTCTTTCTATCTTTTCTGCCTAAACTCCTCCCATATTGCGAAGAGATAGCACTATTCTTCCAAACTGTTGGGCTGAAGTATCTTCACTAGAATAAATGTTGTATACTTCCCTCCACAAAATTCCTGTCCACTGACAAGATATAGTTTGAGCTTGCTTTTCTGACTCCTTTCTCATTTGACTCCCTTCAAAGCTGTTCAAATACTCAAATATTTCCTCCTCCCTTGAAAGCTTTCTGTACCATCCTTTTTCGCTACTTTGCTGTTTTCTCTCCACCTATTCCTTCAGAGTGATGAAAAAAACAAATGAGAACTCACATCTCGGTTGGTTTTTGACAGTCAAATGTTTGCAGAACACTAGGTGAGGCCCCATTCAGATTCAGGATCATCTCCCCTTCCATGTTTCTGAATTAGTTAGATGATGCTGCATTTTATTCCTTACTTCCTTTCTTGATTTTAGCACTTAAATCTCTGTTTGGTACACATTCATGCAGCACTCTCATCTCTAAGATCTAGGAATGATATTTATTCCATTTGCCCAAACATTTCTTGCTTTCTTTCCTTTCTCCCCCAGCTAAAAAAAAAATCTTGCTAAATACCTCTTAAATTTGTAAATGTATATATTCAGTCAGCAAGACTCAGTAAGGAAGACCGTAGTTTAGAAGTAATAAAAATATGAAGATATTTCAAAAAGAAAAACAATAATAGCACTAGCCATAAGCATCTATCTGTGATTGGAACATAAATCAGAGAAAGCCAGCAAGAAGTAAGACGGCATGAAACCTCTTTGCCTTTTGAGATTGGATTAAATGATCATTAAAAGTCCCTTCCAACTCAAACCATTCTAAGTTCCTATAATTCTTTGTCTTCCTGAATGTTATGAATACATTTGACTACTTCCAGGACTTGTTCTCACCCCTTTCTCTTCTAATATCATAAAGAATAGATGTAGGATGGACTACAGCCCTGCAGCCAATGTGCACAGTGATATTCCACCATCATGAGAGAAAGGTGAGTGGGAATGATAGACAGGTGGGAGCAGCAATTTATGCCTGGAGACACATAGATTCCATTAAAACAGAGCTGATCACCCATTCATTTTCACCTGAAGGGAAGACAATTTGATCACCATTGACGCAGTCTAGATTTGAGCAAGTGTTTTAGAAAAGAAAACGTTCTGGTGTTTATGAGCTGTACCCTCAGACATCCATCTTTGAAACTGAAAGTTATTATTTGTTCCCTTTTGAGCTTGCTGGTTTCTTAATTCCATGTTGCTCTTATTGAGGAAGGTGCATGCAATGACAAACTAGAGCAATGCAAGCACTTTATGCAAAGGAATGTGGAGCTTTGCTTACCTCCTTGCTTCATCTCTTCCCTCATGACATCTGTTAAAAACCTACCATTCTTCAGGTATATCCTGACATAGAGAATGAACCAACCTGACTTTCGTTTCCAGAGTGGTCCTTTGTTTATCACTGAGCAAAAATGCATTTCTCATCTGTGTCAATGTCAGGCACGTCTGGCTTCTCCCAATATGATGCTACTTCTAATGAGATCTTACTCCATACATACATTTTCAGAGGTAGCTAACTCATGATCTTTATCAATAGGCACTATGAACTCAGAACTTATTTTCACAGTTGTGCTGCAAGTCGGAAAGCAGAATTGGTTTTCTTCATTCTTAAGCAGTGCTTGCCTCACCGCCTGTCCTGAGGGAAACGATTAACCTTTATAGGGCTGGCATACAAGTACGATGTGCAACTTGTGTGTCACATTATACAGGGGTGTTAGTAGCTAACAGTACTTTTTGTGTGTGTATGTGTGTTCATATCTACCATCTCCATTTCTACACATGTACATATACACCTTACTTTTAAAGACATTTTGTAACCACCAGACTGTTGCAACATCAAGTGCTGCTTAAATATGGAAAAAAACATCTGAAATGAGGGTTTCTGTGCAACAATCATAGAAGACAATCACAAAGAATAAGTGAAGTTGGAAGTTGGAACAAATCTCTGTGGGTCATCTAGTTGAAACCCTGTGCTCAGAATGGAGTCAGCTAGTGAAGGTTGCTCAGAGACAAAGTTCAGTAGAGGTTTGACCAGCAAGGACTAAGGCTCCACAACCTCTTTGAGCAATCTGCTCCACCGTTCAACCTCTCCTACAGTAAAAAAAGCTTTTTTTTCTCATCTCATCCTCATCTGGCTACTTTGAAATAGTTTCACCCTTATCTTATCAATCTATATTATCTATATTAATCTAATATATAACCTACAAATCTTATCAATTTATACTGTACCAGGTGCTCTTCCAAGTTTCACAACATGCATGCAGATATTTCATCACTATCACTAACAACACCAGCAGTCTTGCCTGAAACATATGCAGACGGTGGGGAAGATTAATACTGCTATCAAAACATTTTTGTTAAATCTATGAACTGTGTGAAAAAAAATAACTAATTTACCTTAATTCACTAAAACTTAATTAAAAACTTGGGTGCTCATTGCCCAGAGCAAGTTAGCATAAAATTCAATTTGTACTCATCTGCTGAATACTGGCAGACTGTAAGACAGTCCCTGAAATTTCTCACTCTTCTAGAGTCTACTGGTGCATGCCATCATTGTTATGTAGTTTGCTCCAAAAGTAATGCCTCCTACATATTTCCATGGAAAACTGCAACAGATACAAAGAGCACGATAACACTATTTGATAGATCAAATTCTTGGCTACAAAACACTATTTTTCGGCATAGTCACAACCATAAGCTATGCATTTTTGCCAGCAATAAATGGGAGCCTGTATGCTGCACTTGTGATTATCTTCACCAGCAGAGGTGACCCACTGTTTCTGTTGACACTGCCGAAAAATAACACCCACTGCCTCACTGTGCTCATAACCACTCTTTGTCTCCAGATTCACAGGCTTCCTCAAGAAGGACACACATATCACATAATATATTCTGCATACGGGTGAAACTTCCTTTTGGAACAACTTAGATGTCTTTTTTGCACAATCCACACCAATCCACAGTTTAGTTCCTGGCGTGTTTTAAAATACATGTTTTAATTCCTAGTCTCTCTGGCATCAACTAAAGAAGTATCACACTGCATCAATTTAATTCATCATTTGGGTGTTCAAGAAACATGTAGATGTGATACTTAGGGACATGGGTTAGTGGGCAATATTGGTAGTAGATGGACAGTTGGACTTGATGATCTTAGAGGTCTTTTCCAATCTTAATGATTCTATGGTTCCATGAGTTCAATATCCAGAAGAAGGAAATAAAATGCATTTCTCTTATCAAAAAAAGTAACTGAACAGATCTGGAATGATCTAGGAGTTGGTAAAGCCACTTGGAAATCATATTTTTCACTGATATCCTTGTCTAATTCTTTTTTTCTTTGAATTTTAAAGTATGGTCAATCAGGTAAATAGTTGTTCTTCCATTAGCACTTCCATATTTCGTTCACTACAAAGTACAAGCACATGTAATGTTGAAAAGTGAGAGAAATAAAAGAAAACACAGATTTCAACATCAAGAAGCAGATGCTTAGTGATGCTGGGAACAGAAATGAATGGATGAAAAGACTAAATGAATGAGCAAATGACTTCATAAGATGCTTAGGTAAACTGGTGAAAGAAATGACAACTTTAAATTAATTAATTCTCTTTCTAATCAGTTCTTGCTATACAGGCCAACCAATTACATTTACCCAGCTCTTAATAGATGATTAATTACATTTTAGCCTGCCTATGAAGATATTATACTATTATAGATTCCTTTGGTATATCACAGTCATGCTCTTTAGCTGTCAAGCACTGCCTCAGGCTACAGTCTCTAGTTGTGTTAAGATTGTTATGTCTGAAATGTTATTCAAAAATAAAGTCACGGAGTAAACAACACTCTGAGCTGCTCAGGACACCATGACACTTTCCGTCGTTTCCCTTCTTGTAGCTCTATCCCAGCAATTCTCAAGCATGGCAAATGATTTGTATAGGCGTGTTAAATTCTTCCATAGAGACTTACACATTACCCTTTTAACTTTCATTATTCAAAATGATTCTTTTTATGAAACTTTTCAGACCTCGTGTGGCAAAGAGTCCCATCAAGCATTACTGGGGCCAGCTGGGACCTGCTGCAGTTAGTCATTCACAAAATGTGTTAAGAACAAAAACACGACAGCTCTAATTATTATAAATGGGTCATTAAATCTCTTTCGATTGCAATGTAAAATACAATCTCTGAATAGCAAGCACCTCCTGGAAAAAAAAATTCTTCTCCAAAGTTAAAAAAAGATCCTTTCTGATCTGAATGTGATAGAAGGTGAAATGCATTTTTCTAATGGATGCTAGTGTTATTAAGACAGTAATAGCTGTTAATGTGGTGAGGTCTGAGATGAGACAAGTAATACTTAGAGAAAAGGTAATCTGCAAAAAGGAAAGGCAGCCTTGGACTGACACATTTCAGACCTAGATTTTGCAGCATTAAAGCTCTTGAGGGGAAGGATGAATAAGGTGACCTTAGAGAAATCTCCAGCAACTTTCTGAAAGACACTCCTTGGAGAGGAGTGCTATTATACATTGCCAAGGGAGCTGGATAAAGTCCCTTTCCTAGGAACACTTGAAGAGACATGACATTGTGTGTGCACATCAGCCCTTTCAAAACAACTAAGGAAAAACAGTGCAAAAGGAAAACAGTCCAAAGGGAAGAGCCGAAGATACAGCAAGCAGCAATGATTCCAAAAATGCAAGAATAGACCTTTTCTGTCAATTATTCTGTTCCAAACTTCAAGCACTAGACTAAGAAAAGACACTGAGAATGTGTTCTAGGGGTGAGATTCCAGGCCAAAGCTCCTGTTTTAGTACACAATGTACACAACATACCCCAGACAACACAATGCGGACTAAGGAATCAATTATGCGTTGATTCACATGAGCCAATGATACAGAGCATCACTGAACAGGTGTTTTTCATCTGTGATGGGGGATATCTGAGACTCATGGTCTGTAACAGCAAGGTAAAAGAAGTTTCCAAATTTAAGCATAAATATCTGTGGTAGGTAAAAACCAAAAGCTTGTATCCAAACTGTGCTGACTGCAGTAGTGTCAGCAAGCTATTTTCATATATTATAAATTCACATTAAATAACTTCCTTGGATGTATATGGTCCCTAAAATAAAGGGGCTTATTCTTCCTCCACGAATGTCCTTCTGTAAAGTTTCCCTCGCTCAACAGAGACAGAAACAGAAGAGCTACACGTAATTAATTCAGAATGAAAAACACGGTGAAGTATTCCCTATGTCTGTAAAGTGAAGGCCTGATTCAGCAATAAACACCAAATCTTTGTCCCAGACATATGTATGCCCTGTAGCTGCTGTAGGTATGTCTATGCCCGTGGTGAGTGCTGTTCAAAGAAAGCAGAAGCCTTGCAACATACATTTGATGTCAGTTAAAAGATGACGTGTGACATGCAGACCCCACACTCAGCTCTCACTTCTTGAGAAAAATCAAAGGCTTTCACCATCATCCTTGTGCTGACCTCCATCAGTATCTGAAGAAAGATTACTTGAATTAGCGGAGCTGACCAAAGCATGTAACAAAATCAGTAGCTTATCTTCTATCAGAGATAATCATAAGTAATGAATCCAAGTTCAAGCCCATTCACCAGAACCTTTGAAAGGGCAAAGGAAGAAACTAAATAAATGGTGCAGACATTAATAAGTGATTTCACAAGAGCTTCCATTCCAGCCAATCAACTGATACTACTGAAGCATAATGTCCAATTAAACATCAACATGAAGCAGTCTTCTATGATGTTGGAATAAAAAAAAGATGTTTTATGTCAGCAGGTCCAGTTCCCTTATATTCAGAGCTACAACGTACCATGTGTTCATTAAACAAATCTGACAGATCTTTCCCCATTCCTCCTTCTGAAAATTTCTTACACCTCTAAAAGTAGCTTTCTTTCAATTTCCAATCTAAGTGCATTTCTGATTATTTTATAGAAATTTGCTCTCTCTCCAAAATTGTTACCTATGAATAATCCTGGAGAAGAAACACTCGGGTGGTTAAAAAGTTATTTAAGCTAGAAGACAATCTCGCCACCATCTAGGCTGTGTTTTATACATCTGAGCAAGTCAAACTCTTTCAGTCCCTCCACTCCCATGAATCTTCAAATAACACCTCTCTGCAAGTTCCAGTTTGATTTCGCTTGCATTCAGCATAAAGACAGCAGTGCTCTCAAATAATTCCCTATGTCTACCAGGCAGTCTCAGCAGATATATCCAGGGATGTATGTACTCTTTAGTACCCTTTTCACAGTTTCACCTTCATGTTTCATTGTTAATCTGCAAATAACCACGTTGTGCTCCCCTGTCATTTCCAGCTGATGAACTCTATGTTGCCCCGCATTTTTCTTATTTATGATAGACCCATCTTCTTTTTCACATAGAATGCATTTTTTCTTGTCACTTACCTTAATGTTATTCTCACACTCTCAATTTTATCCCAAGCTATTAATGAAAATATAAATGTGATCAGTCTTAAAGCTCATCTTTGCAAAAATGTTACTTACACCTATTTGTGCTGATATTACATTGTCATCACAACCAGTTAGTCACTTCTCTATAAGCCTCTCAAGTACTGCATCCATCTCCATTTCTCCAGTCACACTAGTACTTTCCATTGAAGGGCAGAAAATAGCATTTACAACATCTAATGCTTCCCAAAATAAAGGCACTGAATAAACTTATACAATCCTAACCTCAAGCCCAGCTTATGTTCTACCCCATTTCTCATTTGAATAATCAGATTTTCAATTTTAACTTAGAATTTTACATTCTATGAGATTAGAATATGCTTCTCTTGTTTTTTCTTCTTTATTGCTGATATTCAGATAAGCAAAACGACGTAGGAACATATCTTGTGAAGAAACAGAAGTATGACAAATGTGAGTGAGAAAAATGAAGTGTATGCTTCTTACTGTAAGAGAACTTAAAATAAACCAGAGAATTCAGTCATTCAAATGACTAACAGGTACAGTGCACAGAAGATGAAATTAATTGTGGGGTATGGAAAGAATAAATATTTTATGATTATTTGTTTTTGTTTGGTTTGGTTTGGTTTTGTCACTTTCATTCTGATTTCTCAAGAAAATAAGACTAAATCCAGTGTAATGTTTGAATAACTGTCAATCTGTATCTGTCTATCCAGAAAGTATTTGGATGTGGAAGAACCTACGAGTCACTGCAACTTGGCCTCACTCTTACTAAATGTTAGAAAATACACTTCTTCTCATGAATTCACAGGAAAACTGGCTTTACTCTTCCTAAGTCTAGTTATTTTGAGAAGGGATTAAGTCACAGTGTCATCACACTTCTATGAGTGAAATCATGCTGAAAGATGTGCTGAAATACATAATTTTAGTGGAGAATGTTATTATTCAGCTAAATCTAAATTTACTCTTGATTGTCTTTGAGCTATGAGCTCATACCTCAGTGTTGTGAAGGACATCAGAAAGAAAGTCAGGCTGGCAATTAATTTCTGGTGAATAATTTATTTAATAAATCTAGATACTTCCCCTTTGTGAATTGTGCTCTGTGAGTACAGAAGAATACTGTTTTCTTTAATTCGCCACATTAAAAATTCAGTTGAGTATTTTCTGCAAATAATTTCTGAGTTGAAAAATTAGGACATTATTTCAACAGTCCACTGATTACAGTAACAACAATTATCTCATGATCAGTGGGTAACATTCCTCCTCTCTTTGTTATATCCATTGCTTGTTTTATTCCAAGCCTACAAAGAGCAGAGATCTTCTCTTGTTTTATCTTCATGCACGGTTTAACACAACGGAACTAAGCACTCTACATCTCACCATAATATGAATAATAATTCAGGCTATGATCAGTGTTGTCAACACACATCAATCTCAGCTATTATAGAGCTCCTGTAAGACAGGCAGCAATGCACCTTACCATATCCTAATAACACCTCCATTAGACACAAGAATTCTAAAATCCCCACTTATAGAAGAAAGGGCCATATACAGAGTGCTTATGTGGTACATCTGTTGTAGTGCTCAATGAAAATAGCATGCTTCCTGCAATCTAACATAGGTAACCCAACCAGTGTGTGTTGATAGGAAAGATGAAGCATCTAAGAAATGTGATTTAGAGCCAGCTACAGCACTCATGCCCCCCACTGAGACTTTTAGAATGCTGTGCATTGTCATCTAATGCTCCCAACTGTTATCTCATCTGCTATGGGACAAGGATACAGGACCGATCATTCACAGAATCACAGAATGGCCAGGGTTTGAAGGGCCCTCAAGGATCATGAATCTCCAACCCCCCTGCCACATGCAGGACCACCAACCTCCACATTTAATACTAGACTAGGCTGCCCAGGGCCCCATTCAATCTGGCCTTGAACACCTCCAGGGACGGGGCATCCACAGCCTCTCTGGGCAGCCTGTTCCAGCACCTCACCACTCTCTCTGTCAAGAACTTCCCCCTGACATCCAACCTAAATCTTCCCTCCCTCAACTTCAAACCATTTCCCCTTGTCCTGTGTTCCCTTCCTTCCCAACCTACTCCAAGGATTTTTAATACAGGTGAGATAGGAGGGCACAAATAAACTGAATTGTCACAGGAAACTTGTAGGAGAGCAGAATTGAGAAAGAAATCTGTAAAGAAGCTTCATTTTCCTGCACCGCTTTTTGCACAATTCACTACATCTAGTGTGCATGCTGCAGTAGAGATAATATTTGTAATTTGATCACAGAGCACTGAAATTATAGGAAAAATGCTTTTGGAGGCAGACTCTCAGATTTTGATAAGAACTGTAGACAGGCACTCCATAGAAACATCCTTTAAAATATTTCAAGTCAGCCCTGAACCTGGCTGGAAGCAGAGTCCCAGTGCCTGGACGAAAGAAGCTGTGGAAAGGTAGAAATTTGTGGGCAAAACTGGAAAGATTGGAGCAATCAGCACTATATGGAAATCTTAATCTGGAGATGCATCAAAGCAAGAGGCAGACAAAAGATGCAGCTGGAAATCAGAAACTTTCTCTAGGAAGAACAAATGCTCCACATGGAGCAGATCTCCACATGCAGCCATGGTAGAGCAGCGGATGAGGCCCAGAGGAGCCGCATCCCATGGAGAGCTCCCACAGGATCAGCCCTGGGTCAGAGCTGCAGCCAATGGACAGGAGCCCACGGTGAGGCAGGAGGGCTCAGGGAGATGCTACTCATGGGAATCCGTGCTGGAGCAGTTCCTGAAGGATGGACCTCATAGTATGGAGCTGTGTTGGAGCAGTGCTTGGAGAGGTGCAACCTCACACTGGATCAGTCCAGGAAGAATGGCATATTACAGAAGCGACTCACATGGAGCAGGGGAAGAGAATGATCATGGAGGAGTGGCAGAGACAAAGTGTTACGGAGGGACTGTAGCCCTCAATCCCCTGCACTGCTCAGGGGGAGAAGGTAGAAGAAGGTGGATAGAGAGAAGGTGTTTGTATTTTGCTTTATGATGCTAATTGGTGAGTGACCTCCTTGTTCTTTACCTCAACCCTCAACTTTCTTTTTTCATTGCATTTTCTGCTTCTGTCCTTTAGAGTGAGAGAGCAGTTTGGCAGTACTTTGCTGCCCATCAGTGTTGAATCAACACAGATCAGTGAATACAGAAGCACGCAATCATAGAATTCTTTGAGGTGGAAGGAAGGACCTTTACAGGTCCTCTAGTCCAACTGCCCTGCAATGAATAGGGAAACCTACAGCTAGATGAGGGTGCTCAAAGCCCAATCCAGCCTGACCTTGAATGTCTGCAAAGACATGGTATCCACCACATCTCCTTTAAGGACCAAGAATAAAGGCTGATAATCAGATCTGGGGTTAAACACATACATGTTTTTTGTGTAAATGCTATAAATTGAACAGTTTAGAAGAACTACGCTGCCTCATTTAAATGCAGATTTTGAATTAAACTTGGGGGAGAAATGTCATCTATGTACCAATGTACCAGTATGCTCATCTACTAGAAGGTCTGTAAAAGCAAATACAAAAATGGAATCACTGCTGTGGAAGATAATACAGGATTTTTATGTAGCAAATTTGTTGAACTCAGCTCCTGCAAGTAGTTGATGATATTAATCCTACTGAAGCTCCAACAGTGCATCTGCTAATGAAACGCGCTGCCCGGTTTTTCTGCTGCGAAAGCAATGGAATCCATATCATAAGTCCAAAGTATGGCTGCTTTCTCCAGATATTCCCAAATCTGGTCCTCTTTCAAGTACTTGTAAACAGCAGAGTGATAGAACAGTATTACTTCTTGTTAACCAGAGCATGTATAATTCTGCTTTCATCAAAATATACAAATGAAGGCCCCAAAATGTACAAGTTGGTATCCTTTCATTGCTTTTCAGTGCGGAATAAAACACTCTTCCCTTTTTTTTCCTGAAGAAACAGTCATTATGTTAGTTGGTCCTGGCAGCTCCAGTCAGAGCCACCTACATGACTCTGTTCTATCCCACATAGTTTCATGAGCTATCAACAGAGTATTCCTTTTCGCTTTGTATCAGCAAAATGATATCGCTAATTGCAGCCAGGCAGCCCAAACATTCTGCCACCCGGTGTGGAGAAGAATACACAGAGATTTGAGGACTGACTCACAGGAGAGGCAATAGAGGCACTTCCACGTTCTCTGCAGGCGGATTATTGTTGCAATCATTTTCAGCCAATAAAGAGATTTTCCCGTACTTCACACAAGCCAAAAGTGAACCAAAAGCTTCTGGCTCTGCAAAAAGTTGCATAGACTGCTAGTGGCTAAATGAAGCACGTCAGAGAGCCTAAAGACATGGCTGTACCTACACGAGTCCAAAGAACACATCATGACTACCTCCTCCTCACACGATGAAAAACAATTCTGGAGCGGTTTTGGCAACCTCACTCTCTTCCAAGCTTCTTCTGATTTTGGGTCAGTACCCAAACTCCCCTTGAGCTGTGCACACCAGCTTGGGGACTCACCCACAGTCTAGAGTTATTTTCTGTGTGAACAAGAGGTTGGTAAGAGAAAATACACAAGCTCTACCTCTAGGTATAACTGTACTAGGGGTGAACTCTACATGAGACATCTTTATCCTTTTGTATGCAATAAATATTCAAGCCACATGTCTTTGATGCACTTGGTTAAGGTACTTAACATTTGAGCATATACACTGAAAAATCAGGTTGGTACTTTAGTATTAACTCATCTCTATTTTTAGTCTTAACACAGCTATATAACATCCCCAGAAGCCTGACCACCCTGCTGTGATTAAATACCATACTTCTACAGTGAACTGCCGCCTAGATTTTACAGCAGGTACATTTATTTTAAGTCTCTGATCACCATAGTAAATTCTTATTTTCAGTCTAGGCTATTAAAACAGAAGAGCCATTCTTCTCCTTTTTTCTTATTTAACCATGAAAAGAAATTGTTAATGGTGATTTACATTTTTATTGGAATTAGTGGAAGGACTTATATAAAGTTAATTGGAAGTTTTTATGCCTGTCACATCAATGGAAGTTGCTGGGACACTGAGGAAAAGTAATTCTGAGGTGCTAAAATATTGTGACTTGTCAGTGAGAAATCTTGTAAAAATGTAAGGTCTGAAATAGCCAGGCAGAATGGACAGGTGATGAGTGCTGAGGTGGAAAAGAAACCACAAAAGCATGCTCGTGACATATACAGTAGTTTTATTTCTGAATTTCTATAGAAATATTTTAAGTATTTAAATATTTATTATTTGCATTATAGTAATTCACAGAAATCTCTGCACAGTGGGAGGCGGGCAACTCAGAAGGAACAGAGTCCAAATAGGCAAAACAGAACATTCTGAAAGAAAGTATTATTAGATATTTATTGTTGGTTGAGACTCTTAAACTGAGGTGTTACAACATAAATAACTAAGCGTCAGGAAAGTACTCAAGCTTCCATTCCAGCTGATGATCATCTAGACTACAAGCTGATGGTGACTTGGTTTCACCAAGAATTGTACTATGTCCTGGGTTTTGCTCAAAGTAATGCTGGCCAAAGCTCACACTGTTGTGTTGCCTCGACATAGTAATATACCTCAGATGATCCCAGGCATCTTGTCTTGTCTTCACCTTCCTCTTAAGATGCTTAATATTCTCCTCTAGTCCCTCTCTTATATCTGATAGCTACACACAAGTGTCTGAGATATATCTCAGAGATGTCTCTACTCCACTGAGTAAACCAAGTAGACAATCAAGTAGACAATTGATTTGACAAGTGAATTCTATTTCTCCAGTGACTGTCATGGCGGTTTCAACAGACATATCATCCGTGTACAGATGCCTTAATTTGGAGCAAAACTCTACTATTAAGGTTCCATTCGTGGTTTTACGTTTTGAAACTTGGTGTTTCTCACATAAAATATCAGAACAATCTACAGAACATCTCCAGAGTCACGTGCTCCACCACATTCTGGTTGTCCTGTAGCAATCACAATTCATCCATTGATTCTCTGCCATAACAAATAGCCCAGCACAGAAGTCTTGATGCTGTCAGCTGCTTCAAGCAGGCAAGCAGATCGTGTCCCAGGTGGCTCATTTATTTTGTGAATAAGGTTCAGCTGCCAAAACACAGCCTTTGGGGTCACTTTGGTGCTGTGGTCTATCCTGCTGTTACTCCAGAACTGTGCAAGTTGCAAGGCAGAATTACATGCTCTTTGTTCGTAGTAACAGTCTGCCCAAGCTCTTACTCCACCAAACCAAACACGCTATGACGGAATTTACCCAGGCCAAACATAATGAATTAAGAGGATTTTCACAGACAGCAACTATGGCCCAGTGACTAGGGTTAGGGTAGGGCTAAGTACGAGTTCTGCATTTCATTTCCATCTCTGAAGTGATGAAATTGCCCAGTCCAAAAGGATGGATCTTTTCAGCCTGTACAGCGAGTCTGACCCCATACGATCACCAATTTGGCAGAAATTTGACCAAATGACAGGCTATGATAAAAAGCTGTATATGGGGGGAAATTCATAGCACAGCCCACAGCACCAGAGACTAACTATGCAGTATGCTGGGACTGGTGTGCTTTTTGCTACTGATGGACTGAAAACTGAGCACACAGCTGGTGTGTGTTATTATAGCTTATTATAGCCCAAAGCCTTTCCTCTTCTCTTCCATCTAGTCCTCTTGTTTGTGTCATCCACCTTTTATGTTTCATCCATCTCAAAAAAGGCATCTCATGGTAGGCACTGCCATTTACTCCATATTTGTACAATTGCCATGAGCACAGCTGAGATGTCTGAACACCAACTCTCTTTATATATCAGTTATTACTGGTGGTTCCTCCAGGCACTGTCCAACCACAAACATCTATATATTAATGCATCCCAAGCAAAGTTTTAGGGCAGGAAAAAGGAATTTAATCACCAGTTCTTCTGTTTTGTAATTACCCTGCCTAATCTGCTTTCCTCTGCTCTAAAGCTTATGAAATATGGGGTAGCTCCAATGCTCAAAGGATTATGATCTACACAAAATGAACCCTCGCATTCCTCGTTCTACTGCAGATGTTAAGGTCAAGTGTATGATCCAGAAATGTTAGGGGGAGTTGGAAGGCCAAAAACAATCTAAGAAGTAATAAAATCTTCTTTTTTTTTTTTTCAGTTGGAAAATAGCAATCTGAAAAATACTGTCCGGGACATTTTTGCTTTACAGGTTTTTTCCCAAGAGTGTCTGCATTACAGGCAAATGGTTGGTAATGATTTGTGTGCATACAACACTTCTAAGTAATTAAAACAAACCTCTGTCTGCTGCAGAATGTGAATGTGCCAATAAACTAACCCAACCAGGCCAACTTTGCCTAGGCTCAGTAAATTTGCTGCAGATTAATATTCCCTTGGAATGGCCAATTGAAAGGCAAGAGTTCTAGGAAGCCAGCTGGCCACCCACTTGAGGATGGAAGAGTAACTCTCCTGCTGATACAGCACTGTGTGTTGCCTACCCTGGCCTGAGCGCTTGAAGCATGTGGCGTACTATCAAGTTTTATATGAATTTTATACATCAATTATTGTTTGCAGAGGAAATGAGAATAGTGACACGAGCTGATGTGGCACTGCAGCTTCCTACATCACTGTTCAACTTCTTTGCCTCTAAAAGGAGAAGATCTCAAAGTCTTCCCCACTGGCATAGCTGAGAGATGACTCAAATTGATCAGATCACAAAACTTAGGTTTTTTTTCTTGGTGAAAGGTGATCACTTCTACCCAAGAGATTTATCACTTAATCTAGAACTGCATATAGCTCATAGCAACATTGAAAGGCAATGGCAGAGTTTTCCTTTGTTGGATGCTGCCACTTGACAGAAAAGATAAACTGCTACTATTAACACGTGCCCTGGGAAAGGGTAACAGCTGATCCTGTAACAGATGTTTTAAATATTTCAGCCATAGCCTGGAGATGTCAAGAGGAATACTTATATTAGCGTAGTTTGGATAAAGTCAATGTGGAAGATAGGAGGATGTAATATTTCCTAGGTAAAGTGTTTGAGCACGAAAAGAAGTGAAAGGACAAAGTGTGAATGTGTGTGCTTGTGTGACAAATGTTTTCCAAATAACACTGAACTGGCTTTTTGGTCACTGTTATGAATAGGACCCTCACAGACAAACAACACTCTACAGAAATTAAATGGAAAGCTTTCATCTGCATGACATAGCAGGAACAATGCAATGTTTAATGATCTTTGCTAAGTATTATGATTTCTTTACATAGGAAAGAAAGGCTTTCCTCTCCCTGGGTATTTGCTATTGATCTTGCCCCTTGTCTTTTTGCCCAATTTGGCATGCATTTGAAATTGCTCATTCATGTGTCTCACAAGCTTTGATGTCTGTATGGTTTTGAGGAAATTGCAAATTGCTGTTGTAAGTGCATTTTCTGTATTCTGCTAATTGCCTGTATTATGCCAAAGGACAATATTAAAGGAAAATATCCTGTGCACAATTATGGAATTGCACAGAACTCAGCACTCAGATTAGCATAAGAAAATAAGTATGTGTTTTTTTAGTAGCAAATGTGATAGAGAACAGTTACCCGGTCAAAAAATAATTACTTAAAATATGCGTATGAACTTTTAAGATCAAATATAATGAAAAATTAGGGAGCAACAAATTTGTAACTTTAAGAAACATTGACAGAAAATTTGAAGAGATTGATTTTCTTGACCTCGAAAGAAATGTTCACCTTTCAGCTCTTTCAACACACATCTCTAGCAGGCATCTCTGATAAACATGCTGTCATTGCCAACTTACATCTACTGCAGAAGTTATTTAAATGCCAAATAATAGTTATCAAGGTTATTATAAAAATACAGGACCTAAGTTAAATCGCTGTCCCCATTTTCTTCTCTGCAGTTGAATTTCTCACTTCTTCCTCTATAGTTACCTATTTATTCACACTTCTTCCTTAGATGTTGTAAGGTTTATTTCAACTAATTAGAGCCACTAAAAGTTAGGCATAGCTATCTATGTAAGGCATTTAAGCTCCTGCTGTTTTCAACAGAGGACTTATAGAAAGATAACTGGCCTCCCAAAGATAATTTACCCAATGATTTAAAATGATGTTGTTTTGATGGGATAAATTGCCCTTCAAAATTTCCAGATTCTGTGTTGTCTACAGGACAAACACAGAAGAAACCCTTATGTCTAGCTTCTAAATGGTTAAATTGATTCTAATCTCTGATTTTCTCTCTATTTAGGTCCCAAACTACATGCTGCTTGTCTTATTCCCTCATCTCTCCACCAATTATGTATCCACTTAGGAACTGATCTCCTGGTTAATCAATTCCAGTCCTCCATCATCACAGGAAGTCATGTCACATCACCCCAGTCATGCATTTATCAAGCTTCCTTTTATAAGTAGTTATGTCATCTGTACCTACTACTCCAAGCAAACAGCTGATCTGCATGAATCTTCTTCCAGTAAGACTTCTTCTAATTCTATGCCTAACAATATTCATTATCAGTTTATACTACATTTGTCCTGTAGCTTGGATAGTTCCTATCTCTTCCTGGAATTTACCTTCTTGTAGATATTAATAAACAATAATTACATCCTCTACTAGCTTTTATTTTGCTAGTTTGGACAAAGCAAGCCTTTGGTGTTTTTTATTTTTCATGTAATTTCTCTTTTCTTCCATACCTTCATACCTTCCATACTTCAATACCTCTCTCCTGAATACTTTTGATGAGAGAGGTACATTGCATTCCACATCTGTTACAATAACATTAAAATTTCACTCTCTGTACAGAGAAATACCACCTAAAATATCCCACTGTACTTTCTGCTGAGGGACTTGCTCTAGTGGGTCACAGCCATTGTGAGCTTGCTAACAGGTCTTTCTTTCTTTGTTTTCTGCTAAGAGAGCTTCATATTATGACAGACCTCCAGAACTGCTAAACCTTTCTCCAAATTTCATCCTACATGTATTTCTCCAGTCTTTGTGGCCATTAATTCCTGTTTTATGCTAATTTAGTACTCCTCTATCTTGGTAATGTATCCCCAATTTTTTTGTCATCAGTGGCTTCTGTTGCCACTGTCCTATTTTTGTGCCAGTAACCTTAGTGAAACAAAAAATAATACAAGTTGCAAAACTTAGCTTTGAATACAGCAATAATCTTTCTCATCTAACGATCTCTTTTTAGCTCTCAAATTCCACTGTAATAATTTCCTAGACTTCTCAGTTCCTTCACGCATCTTTATCTTACATCTTCATAATTTTCTATGCAGAAATATCTTAAGCTTTATTGAGGGCTGGAGAGTTTCAGTTCTGGAAAGAATGTGGGCTTTAAGAGCATCAAACCATGTATCCTTTATAGAAAAATATTATATAAATATTTTTACGAAACATTAAAAGAAGAGGTTGTTTGCGTATTGAATACATACTGTGTAGAACCTATAGCCATTTAGAAAGATTTTCTGTTTTTCAGATGACATACTAGAGGAAGGAATTCATATATACTACATAGGAACTTCGATTTTTCCAGTGTGGAACAAATGTCAATTCATCTATTAGAGAATATTCTGGTGCCTAGAACAAAACAGAACCTGTAAGTGCTTCACCAGTCAAAATCAAAAAATTATGGAATAATCTAGGTTGGAAAAGACCTTCAAGATCATCAAGTACCACCATCAACCTTGTCAAATTTCATCACTAAATCGTGTCTCTTAGTGCTACATCCATACATCTCTTAAATATCTCCAGGGATGATGACTCCACCACTTCCCTGGCTGACCAGTTTCAGGGCTTGACCACCCACACCATGAAGAAATTCTTTCTAATATCCAATCTAAACTTTCTCTGGTGCAACTTAAGGTCATTTCCTTGTGTCACCTGAGAAAAGAAACGAAGTCCCATTTCACAGAATCACAGAATCACAGAATCACCAAGGTTGGAAAAGACCTTCAAGATCATCCAGTCCAACCATCCACCTATCACCAACAGCACTCACTAAACCATGTCCCTCAACACAAAATCCAGTTCAATACAACCTCCTTTCAATTAGGTCTCCCCTCAACTTCCTCTTCTCCAGAGTAAACAGTCCCTCAGCCACTCATCTTAAGCATTGTTTTCCAGTCTTTTCAGCAGCCTTATTGCTTTCCTCTGCACACACTCAAGCAACTCAATTACCTTCTCATAATGAGGGACCCAAAACTGAATGTAATATTCAAGGTGCAGTGTCATCAGTTCCGCACAGAAGAGGACAATCCCTTCCCTAGCCCTTCTGCAGTGCTATTTCTGATATTGAATCATCTGTATCAGTCACTTGAAAGATGATTAATTATATACCTTCTGTAGACAAATACCATAGCCTGCTAGTTTAGATTACACTTGTGTTAATTTTACCAAAAGAATTCCTGGACAAAAGGAATTATCCTCACTTTATTTATTCATAGTCCTACAATAGCCTCCTTTTATCACCAATCAGTTTTCTCAGAATTGCACTCATTTTAGTATCTTAACCAACTTCAAATGCATAATTCTCATTAATATTAAATTGTACAAACTGAGCCCAATTCTTTCAGATCAACTCTATAGAACAACTGACTGTCTTCATTTTTCATGTTGGATATTTGTTGCAAGTTCTTCCCTCTCAAAGTAGGACACAAAAGAAATCTACCTTAGTCTTTTTAATAGATTTATACTAGGACTAAGTGTGTGTCAGTTATCCTAAAAAATTACCACTGAATTTTGAGATAATTTGGGTTAGGAAGGCTCTCTGGAGGCACCTATACAACCACCTACTGAAAGGTTGTCAAATCAGACCAGTCTGCTCACAGTTTTCTCCAGTTAGGTTTTAAAAGACTCCAGGGATCAATTAATTATTTGGCTATGGGATATGTGAGCTACTTTAATCACTGGATCTCAAATAATAGATTTCAAATAATATCTAAAGAAAAAGAAATCACATATGTAGAAATGTCTTCCTCAGACTTTTCCATGGTGGCCTACAGCCCCTCACTGGGAGCAAAGGGACATTGCTGAGTTCTGCTCTCTGTAACAGCAACAGAGCATGAGGGAATGGCATGGAGCTGTGCCAGGAGAGGGGCAGCTGGGGGTTAGGAAAAAGTTCTTCAACAGAGGGCAGCATGCATGGAACAGTCTCCCCAGTATAGTGGTCATGGCCCCAAGCTGCTGGTCTTCAAGAAGCATTTGGACAATGCTCTCAGAAATATGATTTGAATTTTTCCTTATCCACTCACCAGATAAGGAATTGGCTGGATGGCTGCAAGAGAGTTGCGGTCAATGGTTCAATGTCCAAATGGAGATCAGTGATGAGTGGCGTTTCCCAGGGATCGGTGCTGGGACCAATGTTAGCATCTTTGTAAGTGACGTGGACAGTGGGATTGAGTGCACCATCAGTGAATTTGAAAATGACACCAAGCTGAGTGATACAGCTGTCATGCAAGAGGGAAAAGATGCTATCAAGAGTGACCTGGACAGGCTTGAGAGGTGGGCCAATGCCAACCTCATTAAGTTCAACAAGGCTGAGTGCAAAGTCCTGCAGCTGGGTCGGGGAAATTCCAAACACAAATACAGGCTGGGCAGAGAATGGCTTGAGAGCAGCCCTGAGGAGAAGGATTTGGGACTGTAGGATGATGAAAGATTCAGCATGAGCCAGCAACGTGTGCTTGCAGCCCAGAAGGCCAACTGTATTCTGAGTAGCATCAAGAGAAGCATGACCAGCAGGTCAAGGGAGATGATTCTGCCCCTGTATTCTGCTCTAGTGATACCCCATCTGGAGTACTACATCCAGTTCTGGGGCCCCCGACACAAGAAGGACATGGAGCTGTTGGAGATGGTCTAGAGGAGGGCCGTGAAGATGATCAGAGGGCTGGAGAACCTCCCCTGTGAGATTGGCTGAGAGTTGGGGCACTTCAGCTTAAGGAAGAAAAGGCTCCGGAGGGACCATATAGAGGTCTTCAAATATCTGAAGGGGGCCTACAGGTAAGCTGGAGAGGGACTTTTTATAAGGGCATTTAGTGACAAGACAAAGGGAAATGGTTTTAAATTGGAGGATGGTAGATTTAGACTAGAAATTAGGAAGAAATTATTTACTGTGAGGGTGGCGAGACACTGGAACAAGTCGACCAGAGAGACTTTGAATGCCTCATTCCTGGAAGCATTCAAGGCCAGGCTAGACGGGGCTCTGAGCAATGTGGTCTAGAGGGAAGTGTCCCTGCCTATATTAGGGGGATTGCAACTAGATGATCACAGAGTCATAGAACCACAGAATGGCCTGGGTTGAAAAGGACCACAACAATCACCTAGTTTCAACACCTCTGCTATGTGCAGGGTCACCAACCACCAGACCAGGCTGCCCAGAGCCACATCCAGCCTGGCCTGAATGCCTCCAGGGATGGGGCATCCACAACCTCCTTGGGCAACCTGTTCCAGTGTGTCACCACCCTCTGGGTGAAA
>JAOWBP010002052.1:75393652-75442721 GCA_028571105.1 Tragopan temminckii
TAGGATAGTAAATTAACTTCTTATAAGACAGACCATATCCCATGTCTTCACATCATTGAGAGGACATTATTTCTGCCAAATATCTTTCTTTTTACTTTCTTAAGCCAATTAAGCCAAAAGTGAAAAATTGTCATGATTATACAGGCTGGCAATAAGGGTCTTTGTCTTGGAGATACCTTTTGACAAGGACAATTTAATATAAAGAGACCCCATACCAAAATCTTCCTGTTGCAAATCTCAAAGCATTTCCTTATCCATTACTACTACATTAGCACCTCTACAGGTTCAACAAAGGAGGCTGAGATTGCTTCCAGCCCATGCTGACTTCACACTGTAGTTAGGGTATGATCCCAGTGGGAATTTTTACATCCATTCTCATCAAACCAGAGGATTCTTTGAAGTACAAAAGGCTTTGAGCAGGCAGTTGTGCACCATTTATCTGAGGCTTCCTCAAATGGAATGGCAGATGACCAGTCTGCACCATCTGAAAACAAGTATCTCAGACATTACTTCAGATAGTGGGGTGACTCATCTGTCAGCAGATTCTGTCCTACTTCAGTGAGTTTGTGGCTTCAGTAACCACAAGGAAACTGGAATGGTAAAGGAGAGGAAATACAGACCAGGGAGCTTGCAGCAGAGCCTGTGATGTAGCTCTCATCTCTTTAATGTATAGGACATGCCTGAATATTTTTTCTACCCATTGGGATGATTTTCATACCCACATTCTGTATCTATTACTTGTTTAATACTGTCACATCAGAAATACATTCTTCAAATGTTCCTATTAAGCTATTGGCAACATTTAGTGTTCTACCAGTAGCGATGCTGCAGCAGAATTACCTGCTAGTCCTGTTAATCCACTGATGCTTTGACAGCGAGTGTATTACAAATAGAGCTTCTTTTTACAAAATGATTAAGCATGACCTGAAAGTCCACAGCTTTCCAATTCCCTGAAAACTTACAATTTCCTTTCTGAATGCTGCAGCGTTTAAGGCCAGAAGAGTCAACGACAGTCCATCCTCTCATCCATTAATGGCATGGATGTTAAAAGATTTTGATGTCATTTCTTTTATCCTCAAGCTTATTATCTGACTCTTCTCCTTTTCTCTCTTCAAACAGGGGATGCTTTGTAGAGCAGTGCAGTGGGCAGGCAGGGGACATAGGAACTGTTACTGCTTTTACTATGGACTTGCTCCACAACAGTAGTAAAGTCACTGAACATCTCTATGCCTTGCAATCAGGGGATGCCCTTTAGACATTTTGCAATTGAAAGTTTGTTAAACATGCTGAGCTGCTCAAGAAAATCACCGTAACCTCTTCCATCTTAAATTTACCTCTAGCTTTAACAAGACACTCTTTGCTTCATTCCATATTACCCAGTGCTCCAAAGCTTGAGCAATGTTATTCAGCTACTATGCTGTGCTCTGGGAAGAGCTGCATTTCAATGACACGCAGATCCCTGCACCATTTGGAGACCACTGTAGGACTTTCCAGATGGTAGGCAGAATGCATTAATCTATGTCATGAAAATTTAATTCATATGAAGGTAATAAATTGTTTATGTATAAAATAGGCAGGACTAATACATTAGCATGCAGGATTGAATCGCACCAGGATGCAGGCACACACAGCTCACAGTGAACTCAGTTTTTTGGCTGCTAGAACAAGAAGCAATTGAGCAGAATTATTAAGTGCAGATATGCTATTTGGATAGAATATGCCAACACACCAGCTACTGTACTGCTAAAACAACCCGCCCCTCTCCATAGTAAATCTAGTTCAATCATAAGAAAACAGCCATGATTTAAGAGAGAGAAAAAAAACCACTGTGTAACAGCATGGGCTTGCTGCTACATTTGCATTGACGTCAGAGCAAACAAGATTAAATGAAAGCAAGCACCGCTACAGAAATGTGACCTTAAACACAGTCCCAGAGTTACAGATATTGCCAAAATCTAAGCTGTAACCCCACCTGGTCTGCTGATGTAGCCCCAGACATAATGTCTTCAAGAAGCAACTGAAGATCCCTACAGCAGCTTGGCATGGTGGGAACTTCACTTGCCTTTGAGGAAAGGGCATATCGCTGTGGAAGGGAGTCAGAATGTGGCAGAAAGGTTCACAGTCCTGTTGGTATGACCCTACACAGGGAATCATTGAGGCTAGCATAATCTGCAGTGACCTCTTAGGTGCCATTAGCTCTGCTGGGGCTGGTTTGGCCACCACATCATCCAGGATTACAAAAAAGACAGAAAAAAAAAAAAAAAAAAAAAAAAAAAAAAAAAAAAAAGGGCTTGATCTCATTTTCTCAGTTACTCACTTTCTTAACTTTGCTTATTGAAGCCCTGACCTTTTTGAGATCCAGTCTCAGAAAGCCCAAGCCGCATAGATAACCAGGCCATTGGAAACAAAGATTAATGGCACCTTCAAATAGCTAAGAACAATTGCAGCTAAAAATCTGTTACCATAGGAGCAAAGCCCATTCAAGTCCGCCCATTCATGTCTACCCATTCAAATGCAGCATGATTACACAGTGACATTGCCAAAATCTGTACCAGTGCTCCCTGAACAGAAAACAAAGGAAAATAACCACAGGCAAGAAAAAAATTTCTCTGGCAAGAGAACATCATTGAAAAAAAAAAATGAAAAAAAAAGGCAGATCAAACGGAATCGTGGAATCATGAAATCGTCTGAGTTGGAAGGAAGCTTTAAAGATCATCTAGTCTAGCTCCCCTGCAAGGAACAGGGACACCTACAGTTAGATTAGATTGCTCAGGTAGATATGATCCCAAACTTACCAGAAATTGTGACTTAAACTGAATGAACGTATTTCACTTGACTTTAAGGACAGAATTAGCTGCTAGGCATCATTTAAACCTCTCAAAACCATGCTGGACCAGGGTGGAAATGATATAAGGACTTCACAGCATCTCAGTGTAGGGATTTATTTCTCTTTATATATATGGTAAAACAGATTCCACCTTGGATCTAACAATGTTTGTAAATGTCCATCTGTTCAAGCGGAATCAATCAGAATAGCAATTTCAGACTATGTTTGGAAAAAATAACCCAAACACAAAGTTGCCTCTTCATTCATGTTTGTGTATAGAGATGTTTTGTAATAGTTAAAGCATACTGGGAGAGCTATGGCACACAAGTCATGCTATAATACCTTTGCTAACCAATTTGTCTCAGCTAAAGAAATCTTGAAGAAGTTTCATTGTGAATTACTGAGAATTAAATTCTTATCCAAGTGGCACACTTGGGATTCCAACCAGATGCTCCTGTTACACAGTCACAGTATGAGGACAAGCATTGTGCTATGAGATGCTAAAATCCCCTTCAGAATTTTTGTGGCATACAAAGCTCATGGGAGCTTCATGTCCTTCTCCTCTTTTTTCAGGCTCAGCATTCAGCCAATATTTCTGGGAAGGGCAGGAGCATTTAAGAGCCTTTGGGTCTAGATTTCAGGATCCTCTATCAGTTTCTGATCCCTTTATGTAAAAAGGTGGGCTTTTTATCCATGCAGCTTTTTGGGGGCAAAAATCTCTGAGGAGATATGTTGCTCTGGTAGTGATTGGTTCAAAAAACAAGAACACATCTATAATAAAACTGTGCCAAGCAATTTTCCCCAATCCTGAAGAGCTCAAGAACAAGCTAAGCAGTATTATGTTTATTACTAAAAGGCCAGTTAAGGGTTGGTGAATTCTGCACTGCTTTTATTCTGTCCTCTCTTTGACATATAGGACAGTAATGTTGCAACAGGCCCTGTTTTAAGAACTTGGTGTAACTCTCTGAAGCAGAACTTGCTTTCCCTGTCTGCATGTGTCACTGGTGGTACCATATAGACTCTTAATGTAATTTGTACCAATGAATGGTAGAAGCAATTTTTGTTTCTTCTCACCTGTGAGGTACGAGATCTTAGCACTTCATGGTGCCTTGTGCTTTTTAGTATGTTCTAGTCTGTCAGTCCAGAGTCACTTTTTTTTTCAACGATTAGCAGATGACTTCATATACTCTGGATAGATAAGCAGACCCCTTTGCTTTACTCTGACTCTGTGCTCATCTCTTGGATGAGAGATAACCACTTTAAAAACAGACAAAAGCCCCACTGGAGGTGTAGCTCTTGTTCCATCCTCTATATCTTGACTTAGAAGCAAAGTACAGTCACTGGGAAAAGGAACACCTATTTTGCCAATCCTGGGAGCATCAGAATTCCTTATGGTTCAATGACTCTGCCCTTACTTGTCAATGAGCAGTCTAATTCAAACATGCTTGTAAGAGGGAGCTCTCTTCATTTCGATGTGGACTTTTGGCATTTGCTCCTGACTGCCAGCTTCCTGGGAACTCTGAAGCCTTTACTCACCTTCATACTTCCTTTTTTTTTTTCTTCTTTTTTCTCTTTTCTTTTTTCTTTTTTCTTTTTCCTTTTCTATTTTTCCTTTTTTCTTTTTTTTAACTTATGGGAATAGCTTTGGACTCGGGAGTTAAGATGGAAAAGAAAATAGGTTTTCTCCTGAGAGTTAAACATATTTCACCACAAGTAACCAAAGCCTGTATGAATAGCAACTTTCCAGCATTGTGACAGGAACAGGACAGCCCTGTGCTTCTTCAGGAAATCACGGAGTCACAGTATCAAGGCATTATAAGGGCTCGATTGGACCTCCGGAGATCATCTAATCCAACCTTCCTGGTAAAGCAGGTTCCCATTGCACAGAAAATGTCCAGGTAGTTTTTGAATATCTCCAGAGAAGGAGACTCCACAACCTCTCAGGGCAGCCTGTTCCAGTGCTCTGTCCCTCCCACAGAATAGAAGATTTTCCTCGTGTCAATGTGGAACTTCCTATCTTCCAGTTTGTGCCCATTTCCCCAGTTGTTCTGTCACTGAGCACCACTGAAAAGAGTCTGGCCACATCCATCCATTTGACTCCCACCCTTTATCTCACTGATTAGATCCCCTCTCATTCTTCTCTTCTCCAAACTGAATAGTCCCAGCTCTCTCAGCCTTTTCTCATAAGGTCTTTATGGCCCTCCGCTGGACTCTCTCTGGAAATTTCCTGTCTTTCTTGAATGGAGGAGCCCAGAACTGGACACAGTATTCCAGATGTGGAGTCACCAGGGCACGTTAGAGTGGAAGGATCGCCAACCTCGACCTGCTGGCCATGCTCTTTTTAATGCATCCCAGGTTACTGTTGGCCTTCTTGGCCACAATTGCGCACTGCTGGCTCATGGTCAGATGTTGCTCTTTGGTGAATTCACAAGTCCTTCTCCTGCAACATGACTGGCTGGGCATGGACATAACTCCAGTTCTTCTGTAGAGGATGGTCTGCAGCTAAAGAGTAAGCGTCACAAGCTTCTCCAGTATGCTCTATGCCACTAGTGAATTTCATTATATTATCACAGACCTTCCTAATACGTGATTGTTCTGCCCTGAGGTGTGCAGCACAGCACTCAGAAATTGCTGTGCCAGGCCCTGCGAAATCCCTACAGGTCCTAAAAAAGCTTGATCCTAAACCATTTGCAATCAATGAAGATACTCTCCCTGATTTCAACAGAGGCAGAATAAAAGGGAATGTTTTCCAAATTCCTGCACACACTTTTACAAATTGCATGTATTCATCACCCAAACTAATATAAGGCTGAAGAATAATGAAGGCAGGAATTTAGATCACACTTTTTAAAAGCTTCTAAAATTCACTATTTCCACACCCAGAGGGAAAAGTTGCAAAGTTTGGACTTCCCCACACTTCTGACTATTGGTGCTACATGTACCTTGATCTGACAAAAATACTTCTATTTCTGGCGATTCTGCAAAATATATTTCGTATTCATCCTCAGCTTACTGAGTGATCCAGTTCAGGCACGCACAATAAATTGTCTTTCTCCTCCTCTCCTTTTATTTGTAAACCCACCACAATTTCTACTTGTCCTGTTCATCATATATTTGCAGCCTCCCACTGATATCCCTCCTGGGCACGGGGCAAGCCTTGTGGCTAAGGATCCAGTGCTAGATGATGGCACAAAAAGATCACTGCACACATGAAAACAGTTCCATCAAATTTCCCGTAGCGGAAAAGGGTGAACACAGAATCTACCCCCTTTCTGAAATTCATGGAAGGTTGCAAAATAAGTTGCTTGTAGAGTCTTGCATCCTCCTGAGCTTCTGGAAAACTGATGTATTTTCCACATTAAGTAAAATTGCACACTTGGTATCAGTAGAATTGGGCTCTGGGCTCTGTCGAAAGCACCTTTGACAATTTTATGTCCGGCATAAAGAAATCTCACTACTAATTCTATCCCCCAGAGACCCCAGACCACCCAGATTCTTCCTACTAGCATGCCATAACCATCCGCTAGTCTTCTCAAAACCTTGCTCTGTCTCACCAGAGTTTCCTGATCCCTGCAATTCACTCATGGAGGAGACAGCTTCTCTCCCCAGATCAGATTTGGGAAGACTTTTTCTCTGGCAAGGGATGCAGTTGACGGCCTTAGCCATCAGATCGATGTGTCTTGGGACTTTCAAACCTCTGTGTCCATGTTACTTATTCCAATTTACCAGCCTACTGCCTTACCTTGTCAGAGTGCTTTGAAAGGCAAATCCTATCAGAGCATAATAGGAAGGGAAGTTAAAGCTATTAGTACATAGCACTTTCTTAACAGGTCAGAGGTCATAGGGGATGCTCTCTAATCAGCTTCAGCTCCATTTTCTTTCTTTCTCAACATCTAATAACAATCTGTTATTAATAACTAAATATCAGCTCCTCCAGAGGGTTTTAGGTATTAGCGAGGCATCTGATAAGTAATGCATAAAGGCACAAGTAGGTATGAACAGGCATTGCAGAGCCTTGACTGTGGAGGAGCAGTGGCTGCTGGTTCCCCATCTCTAGGAATATCTTTAGGGGAAGGGCTCCACATTAAATAGAGTTATCCGCTGGCTGTCCTTCCCATCAGTTTTGCTTCCAACATAAAAAAATACAGAGGCATAGAGAAACCTAGCATGACTCAGGAAGGCACATCACACCTACTAAAAAGAAGCTTCACTGAAGCAAGCGATGGAGTCACCATCCCTGGAGGTTTTTGAAAAACATGCAGATGTGGCAATGAGGGACGTGGTTTAGTGGGCATGGTGGTGATGGGTCAACAGTTGGACTTAGATCTTAGTGGTCTTTTCCAACCTTAATGATTCTATGCTTCTGTGATTCTAAGTATTTGTTATGCTCTGGTCAGGTATCAGCAAGAAGTCCTGTTCTTACCTCCTCCATGGCCCTGCTCAATATTCCTAGCTGGATTCCTCATCTGTCTTCTTAAATGGCTTACTTCAGGTCTGAACTATTACTCATTTCCTATCCTTTCCAAGTCACCATACTGTCTATACGTGTCACTTGGCAACTGGATGCTATGCACATTTTTTCTTGATAGGACAATTGGTAGCATGCATGTCTTATCATCCTCCATAAACCTCCTGCTCAGGGCTGTTTTTAAGCATTTCCTTCCAGAAAGGTTAAAGGAATTAAAGGGGATACAAAGAGGCTATCGGCATCATTTGAGACAATCTTTAGCCATTTCAGAGCAATGAATAGCACTTTGTATACTGGAGATGTGTGTAAACTGTATGGTGAATATGCAGGGCTTTTATTTTCTCTTGCTTTTTCAGATCAAAATTGGGCTTAAGCTGCACATATGAGTTTTAAATAATGACAAATCAAGTCCTCCTGGTGTGCTGCAAGTCATTTGTTCCAGTCTCTCATTGCAATCTCTCATTGTAGTTTCCAGAAAATTGTAGGGAATCAACAGAAATCTCAGCTCAACCAAGTGCTCTATCTCAGGAGAAAAGTAAAACCAACTACTCTTAGTGTGGCTCTTGCATGGAAAGAGGACTAAATAACCATCTCCATAGAATGAAGGGTAGCATCAAATCATCCTGTCATAAAACCAACGTACTGATTGGAAAGTGTGTCTTGCTCTTGTTTAATGTTCTCTTGCTTCTGTCAGAGACTTGTAAGAAAACGTTCCCAGAACACTGCTGTCATATCTGTGCTGTGATAGCAGCAGCAAAGTTGGCCTCACAGTGTGACTGAGGCACAACCAGCCTGCTCTGGACTCATCCAAGAAGCCATACAGTACCACACACCTGCAAAGTCACCAATAGGCACAGTATGTCTCACAGCATGGTCCTGAAGATCTCTTCATCCTAATGAGCTATAAAAAGTTTGCATTGCTCAGGAGGAGAACATGCCCTGCACTCTGCTACACACAGTTTCAGTCACAGCATCATACCTCTTGCCTTTCCATATTTTTGTGTGCTGTTCCAGGATTTTATAGCACCAACGTGCTAGGAAAGCAGCATGACTAGCATCTCTAATAGCAGAACAGAAATGTCAGCTTTTTTCCCATTTCTCCAACAGGCATCTGAAGTGCTTTCCTCATTTGAAAAACTACCCACTAAGAACCAAGCTCACAAATTCCCTGAGCCTAATATCCTTCCTTTGGGCTTTTCCCCATTTAGATGCCTTCACATGTAGGAATAAGACCAGCAGTTTCATCTGTTTCCCATTAATTGCCTTGTTCAACCCTTGGATCTTCTAGATCTCCTTAAGGAAATTAGGCAAATCAGGCTTAAAATTCTCCTGGAACCTTTCCCCAGCAGTGAAAAGCTGATGGTGGTTGTTATTTTGTATCTTGGCTTTAGAGCTCCTTATGTGACTGGATAAACGAGTCTATTTTAGTAGTAGTGATTTTCTAATCTATCAGAAGACACTAGGGATTTCAACAGAGAAGGCAAATTTTTCAGGAAAAGCTGAAAACATGCTTTATGTATAGACAGAATTCTAAGAAATGTACTAAGAAGGGATGTAAAAAGGTTTTACTGCTATCAGTTAAAAATTACATCTAATTTTGTACAGGTCTCCAGAGTTGGACACCCATCCTAGAAGACTGAATAGGAATAGACATTGTCGGAGATGCAGCAGTGCTGGGGGGAAATGCTTCATTTTCATTCACATCTACAGGCTTTTTCCTCTAAAATTGATAGTAAGCGGTTCTTCAGAGAAAGATACCAAAGACCAAATGGGAACGTTGCATAACTGAAAATGGTCCCTGCAGATGAAGGTATCCATAGAGCCTAGACATTCTATTTCAAACTGTGAAATTATCGCCCTGCTAGCAATGGCTAGAAGATCTGGGACTGCGAGCTTATTTGGCATCTTTTGCCAGACTTTCAATTTTTACATGCTCCAAAGACCACTGATTCTGGTTTACAACCCCTGTTAAATATCTTGCAATACATCTCTTCTAGAAATTGTTCGGTTTCAGCCATTCTTTTAAATAGATGCTTCCATGAGGAAAGATTTCTAGTCAGTTCTTGCTGAACAGTTCATTGTTTCTAATCTCTCCACTGCCATTACTATGACAATCAAGTGACTGTGCAAAGCCTCGACTAGAAAATATCTTTTTTTATTTGATTAGCTCCCAAGTTTGGTCTTATTAATAGTCTCATTCCACCTGTGCTCTGCAGTGATTCCTCTGTTTAGCATTAGCTCATGGCTTGTTCTCAGTTTCCTCAGAGTAACATTTTCGAACATAAAAATTTCTATCCATTTCCCTAAGCAGACCACTGTACAATCAATTAGAAGCCAACAGCTCCCACACTTACCAGCCGGCCTGGCAGTTCTTGCTTTGCTCGTTGTTTTATCATTCCTGAGAAGTGTCTCCTCCTATCAGTGAGATCTGGTTACTCTGTGGTGTTCGAGCTGCTCTGGCAGTGTGTGTGGAGAAGAGGTACCTTGCTCACTCAGGAGGACTGAAAGGCTTAAAAACCCTACAGAGAGATAAGAAGTGGGAGATTAGTGTCAGCGTTCCTGTGGTCACGTAGGGAGATGGGTCCTGAACAGATTCTGTGTGCTAAAAAAATTACCAACCCAATCCAATCCAAACGTGTTTTATTCTTCTTGCTCCATTACAGAACAATATTCTTACTTCAGCTTAAGTATCCATCTTAAAGTGAGTTATCCTTCTCTTACTAAGTGCTTTTTCATCCTTTCATTTTCTTATGTTTCATGCTTGTCCTTCACATTCTCTTTACTCTTTGCACTACTGCTTACAGCCCTAAAATCCTCAAATCATGCCTGTCCCAAAATTAAGGTGTTTATTCCTAAAACAATGCCCTGAAATCTGTGTTTCAGCATGTAAGTAGAAATTATCTGATTGCAATCAGGATCACTGATGGGCTTTCTGGGTATACTGAGTTTCTGAAAGCCCTGTCATTTATATTACATCCAAATCATAGTGTATGGTAGACTGCTTAAGATCAGTCTAGTAGCTTACAGTGAGATATGTGAAGCAAGAGGCATTTCAAGCCATGTCAGCCCACTTGGATGCACTGAATCTGCACATTCACTACACAGAGCAGAAGATTCTTGTTAAGAAGTTTCAGTCACATTGGAGGTCTTAACAACAGTCCTAAGCCTGGTCCCTTGAGACCAATCCCAGGTATGTGCCTGAAAGGAAAAAGAAGAAATTGAGAAATCGAAGCCAAAAGACAGCCCAGCTTACCAGATTTAGGAGATGGTGACAATAGAGGTATGGCTAAATTAGTTCAGTTAGCAGATTCTGTGAGAGTGGACCCTGTGACCAACCACTGAACAACAGAAGCGTTGGATACCTTGAAATTGCGAAGTGATGGCTGGGAACAGGAGAACAGATCTATGCTATGTCTCCACTGTGACACCAAAGCTGCTGTCTTAAGCTAAGGTTAGCAAATTCTTAGGATCTGGCTTCCTCTAATTGCATCCTATGAACAGTTTGTCCTTGTCAGCAGCCCTTTTGGAGGCACTGGGTGAAGCCATAGTCAGTGAGTCTTCATTGTTAGCTGGTAGCACTCTGTATGGCAAAATGAGCATCCTAGTTTAGGCCTGCTTCTTCCAGAAAGTTCTTAAATCAGCAACAACATGATGTAATTTTTGACTGTTAATTTGGAGCTGCTTAGCTGCCATGCAGTCTCACTTATGCCTAGACCTACTTCAGTGTTTTCTTCCTGTGTCTCACCATCTGCAATTTTTGCTATTCTGTAATATAGCCCCATAGTGAGGCCATCAGAATTACCTGACACTCTGGACTGTGCAATGTAGCACTCACAAGTCTTCTTTTTTTTTTTTTTTCAAGAGAAAAGCCTAATTTCCACACTTTTTCATCTATTCCACAGATTCTTGATTGGAGAAGACGCAGATGTTTCCCATTTGGCCAATGCCAACACATCCACTGACAGATGCTTGGCAGCATCAGTGCTTATTTTCAGCCTCTCATCAGATGTACTGATGAACGTCATGTTCACAGTACTGTTGTCTTTGATATTTTTCTAAGCTGTTCTATTGTGGAAAGCAAAGCTATTCACAATTTTGGTTGTTGTGCAGTAACCATAGAGTGGTTCCTGAGCCTATTTATATTTCATTCCTATCTTGAACAACAAGAGGATTGGGGCTTTTATCAGAACCAGCAGGAACAGATCAATTCAATTCCAGGCATCCAGGGAAGAAACAGGAGAACTTCAGAAAGACGCTGGAATTTAATCAGGTTAAATCTATACTTGAAATATACTTGGGTAAGTTCTTGTATACTGAAGCCAATGTACCTGTTGCACACCATGTCTATGATAATACAGTGTCTAGCCTGCAAAAGAGGGTGACTGCATGCAAACTGCCTCCTTTCCATGGTCCCTGGAAGTTCCTAAGTGCCAGTCTGTGCCCAGGAACTACGGACTGAAGGCATGTCAGGGAGCATTCCAGCACTTCAGTAGCACAGACATCCTACTGCCAGTGTCCCAAAATATTCCCTGATGCTGTTGGATTGACTGGAGCAAGATATATATCAGAGGGTCTGGGTGTAGAAGATAATCTGTTAGCAGGGATGGAGGTTACAGCATAAAGATAAGGATTTGAGCACTGTGTTAGTTAAAATGTGGTCTGCCCAGCCCAAACTGATGGTCACTACCAGACTGTACAAGGAGAGAATTCGGTTTTACAACAAAGGGTGATTACCAATGTTACTGGTGTCATTGGTGACACCAGCAACCCTCTCTTCTGCTTTCAAGAGTCCATGACCTCAATCTGCAGTGACTTTATTGTTTTTGTAGGGGAATACTTTTCAAGGGGAGAAATGAATATCTGATGTTTTCCCACTATGCTGTTTATTCTTGGAGGGCAACCATCTGCCCTGTGAATATACTGAGTATACTGTGAATATGATGAGTATCATCATCCCTGCTGTGTTATGCGTGTTTCCCATCTAGCACTGGGTAGCAGGACTGTCACAGGGAAGGAACCTGGAGGAGCTGTAGATGTGCATCAGCTTTCAGCGGTAACCATGATAAACTACATCCAAACAGTGTGGGACAGTGGAGATAGTATACGGACCCTTAATATCACTCAGATTATACCTGTGAACATGATTTCATGTAACTGCATGAGAAAACTCTATGGGAAAATCCAGACCAGTGATACTGTTGTGTTTGTTGTCCATGTGTAAGACAAAATGGGAATGAAAAATTCACACTGACCAGTTCTCAAACTTTTGCAAACAGATAATGCAGGACATGGAGCCAAAGGAAAAGAAGTGACCTTTTCCAGTGACAGCAGGAAGGTTAATTGCAGCCATTCGGGCAACCCAGGTGTCTTCCAGCTCCCTAGCTCTTATGGATCATGTTTCTAACCCTTTGGGCTTTGCTTTCGTCTTGCAACCAATGTATTCTGCTTTGATTTTTTAGCCTGACTAAGCCAGATGGCTCATATTAACCATATAAAACACACTCCTGAACCAGTCCTATCTTTAATGAGGTGCCAATACTTCTGAGGAGTCTTGGGGCTTTGCTCTCTCAGAAGGACAAGAATCACTCCCCATAGAGTCATAGAATGGCTTGTGTTGGAAGGGACCTCAAGGATCATCTAGTTTCAACCTCCTTGCCATGGGCAGGGTTGCAAATCACTAAATCAAGCACTACATCAGGTTGCCCAGGGCCCCATCCAACCTGGCCTAATACCAGCAGGATGGGGCATCCACAGCCTCCCTGAGCAGCCTGTGCCAGTGCCTCGCCATATAGGGCAGCACCTCACATATAAGGCAATGCTAATACTGCTTAGGATAGATTCTTGCAGATTGTGATGGGCAGCGTCTGGAAAGGTTCAGCAGTCCCACTGTCTCTTAAAAAATTACAAACCAAAACATGATAAAAAGAGGAAATAAAACTTTTCCAGAAAATAAAACTATAAACTCTTCATTTGGCTGTAAACACGAATATATGAGCTAAGCACAGCACTATAGGAATTAGTTGTTTAAATTAGTTACCTCTTTACTTCAGGACTTTCCATTGACTGTGCCAGGATCCATTCCACGGATAACATGGTCCATAGGACAAGTCTTTCAACTCCCATGAAAATGGGCTATTGATTTTTTTTTTTCATTTAAAATACTTTTCTATCTCTGATGTATTTTGCTGCTGTTTGTCTGAAGTCCACTGAGTTGCACTGAAATGAACAGAGAAGAGATATGTGCTTACAGTTTGCCATAGAATTGCTTGGGCTGGAAGATTTCAATACTAAAAACAAGCAAAAAATGCCTAAGCACATTTTTTTAATCGCTTGCTCTGTGTAATGCAGCTCATGGGAGTAAAGTAGCTTGTGAGTCAACATTATGTTTAAAATCTTGCTAATTCAGAGCTTGGAATGGACTTTCTGGCTTAGGAGTCAAATAAAAAGTATTGGTATGCACCAATAGATCATCAAGACCTTTGGGGAACCCCTGCATTTTAAAAGTATAAACTTAAAAGATCCAAAAAGTATTCAAAAATGGCAGCCAACATCTTCAAAGCAGCGCATAGGTTTCCTGGAGGTTCTACCTAACTTAACTGTTTCAAAAATATCAGTTGCAGCCCACTTCCCCATAAACCATCAACTCATGAGCTCTCTCTTAAATGCTTTTGTCTGCACATACAGCAATAGTACAGTCATGCTTAAGCTTCTCATGCCAGTGCCCGGTTCTGACTTTTCACCTGACTTCAAAAAACATCAGAAATTGCCTCAAGCACAGTTCTCAAAAATTGTGTGTGTGGAGGAAAAAAAAGGTGTCTATTGAGAGAAGATACAAAGAGAAAAAAGAGGATTTGTTTTTTCAAAAGAAATAATATACAAAATCTTGTTTTTTAGTATGGATGAAGAATAAAGGAAAAGCAAAAGAAAAATGACAGCGCAGTCTGAAATACAATGGAGATGAAGGATAATCAGCTTATGGGTTGCTTTCATACAATAAATAAAATCATGCACAATTTCAGACACCTTCAGATCTCACTGTCTTCGAACAACATCCCTTTTGTAAGCAGATGCTCACCCAAGCGGACGTATATTGTTTTCTGCCTTCCATTATGCATCACTGTAGACATCAGGGACAAATCCAGTCAGAGTCCTCTATTCTTATGAAGACGATAAATAATTTTAACTGCATCCATTGCATGCAATGTGCTGAATTACAGAATAGTTACAGTCTGTACACAAGAAGGCTATGTGACCTCTTACACCTAGAGGTGTTCAACTATGAAAATACGCACACATAGCCTAAATTAATACATGAACGTTTCACTCAAAAAAAGGAATACCTTAATTTTCCTCCTTCTTTCTTTGGTACTACACTCATTCTTTCAGCATCTGGCTGTATCCTGCAGCTGATCTCAAGTAGAGTTGAGGATGAGTTGCTATGAGTTGTCCGAATCCTGAGATATCTGCCGTGTGCAGTGTGATATTTGTGATGAGGGTTTCTTCATCCTCTCTTCTCAAACAGATGTAGGCCATAGTTATATGACTGCTTGATAGCTGCAGTCATAACAAGAGTTAAAATCAGCTCAACCTAGGCAAGTAGAGGCAAATCCTCAGTGTGATCTGACTCAATCTTGACTGTCAGATCAAGGCAAATATTGTGACCTTTAAGTAGTAATAGCAGAGATCATAGCTACTGGGCTACATAGCTTTACTGTGATACATATGGCAAGACTTCAGTCCCCAAACCTTCTCAGCTGGCTCTAGAAGGAGACACTTGGGTTGTTGCCACGGGCAGCTCTTAACCATCTGATTAGAGCTGACGTTTCCCACCTCATGTATCATCCTGGCTGTTTTTCCAAACCTCCCTGGGGTTCACATCACAGCTGGCTGCTCCTTGGCTGCTCTTTTGCTGCTTGAGCCTAGTTCTTTACTCTGTATCTCTCCCAGCCATTGGATCAGCATGAAGTTTTTATCATCTCCACGCTTTCCAAGTGTCTGACTGTAGTCTTCAATCACTGCTAACGACCAGCTCCAGCATCCTGGACTAATTATGAGGTTTGCAATGCTTACAAAATTTTGTCAGAATTTTATTCTACACTGTTGTGCTTTCTACTACTTTTAGCACTAATTTCAGCTTCTTCTGTAATAAACTTGCGCACACTGTAATACAGTCCCATGGTTTCTTCGTATCAAAAAGCAGTAATTTTTATGAATTTCAAATCCAATAAGGCATTTGGATGTGGTGCTCAAGGACATGACTTACAGAGGTTTGTTAGAGTTAGGGCAGTAAGGTTAGGCTGTGGCTGGACTTGATGATCTTGAAGGTCTTTTCCAACCTGAGAGATTCTATGTCTGTATGGTTCTATCGAACTCTTTTTAACTAACTTCAGTCTTTATGTGATCACAGACTACTATAAATCAGACACTGCATTTTTCAGCAGTTTATTTCAATCGTGCTTAAAAACCTGGAGTTATTACACAGAATAGCTCCCAAAGCCTTTGACCAAGAAAGCTCTCACTGAATGGAAAGGCTGATTACATGCCATACTTTGGCTCACTAAGTGCACGTGAATTGAAGCTGACCAAAAATCAACTTTGTTATCCTCAGCCTATTAATTTACTGGTGTTTGTCTTTACAAACTGTGGAATCACAGAATATCCTGAATTGGAAGGGACCCACAAAAATCATGGAGTCCAGCTCCTGGCTCCATGAGGGACCAGCCCAAATCCAAACCCTATGTCTGAGAGCGGTGCCCAAAAGCTCCTTGAACTCCATCAGCTTGAGGCTGTACCCACTGCCCTGGGCAGCCTGTTCCATGCCCACCACCCTCTGTTGAAAAACTTTTCCTAACCCCCAGCCTGGCCTTCCTCTGACACAGCTCCATCCATTTCTCTCTGTGTAAGGACTGATGGAGATTCTGGCACAACGTCACTGTTTCTCCTGCCCACAGAGATTGTGGATGCCCCGTCCCTGGAGGTGTTCAAGGCCAGATTGGATGGGGCCCTGGGCAGCCTGGTCTAGTATTAACTAGCCTAGGATTAAATGGCAAGGCTGGTGACCCTGCACATGGCAGGGGGGTTGGAGATTTATGATCCTTGTGGTCCGTTCCAACCATGGCCATTCTGTGATTCTCCTCTGTTGAGCCGTAACTTCTGTCAGTCTAATATTTCAGTTTCATAACACAGCTCTAGATATCTTCCTCCTTGCCCTTGAGGAAGATTGCTGCCTTTTGCAGTCTTAATGCCTGCAGGACTCTCTGATGCCTGATACAGTTTCTATGAAATACTCAGGAGATGAACTTATCTCCCTAGACTGTACACCATATACAGCACTACTTATAACTGATATAGTGATGTCTCATTTCAGGTTTGACAGTTTCTTCTCCAGTGGCCTCACTAGGCCACATCAGAGGCTGTGTTTAGATAAAGCAGAAGGCTATAAAAATGACTATTCCTCTGTTTAAAGTGTTACCATGTTATCTTTTGAGAATACTTATTGATGCTGATGATTTGTAAAGCAGATACTTTTGCTATTATACTTAAGCCAAACAACTGCAAGGCGAAGAACATCTATGTTCTTAGTAACTAAAACTGCCAGCAAACTTGAATATATGCTCAATTACTCAGACTCTCTCCTGTTTTCTGAAATTCATCAGTTTCAGCTGGCCATTGTGATGCTCGGTGTCCATACAGGGCACACAGGAATGAAACTGTATTCTTATTCTTTTTTTTCATTTTCTTAGTGCTGTCTTAGGCACATCTTCCATGCCAGTAGTAACTAGCTGGAGTCATTATCCCTTAGCTTATGTTTAGGGTTGGAGTAGCTGGACATCTACAAGATGCATCCACATTACACCTGTCTGATTTTTAGTCAGATCAAGCTGTTAATGAACAGGCATAATTAATATACTGCATATTCAGCAAGCAAAATGTGTTTATTCAGATTAACTGTATCTTGGTCCTGACTGCCAAACGTCCATGTTCTTGATCAGTGTCCCTTCACTTCACTAGGAGGGCTTGGTTTACATCTGGGTGAACAGGAGATAGCTTCTCAGCATGAACCCCAAAGGCCTTTGAAAATGCATGTTGCAGCTTTTTCTGTCTCACCATCTCATGAAGGGCTGCTTTATGCTTCTAGAGCTTCACGTGATGTGTTTACATTTTTCACATCTTTTCACCTTAGCCTCAGTGTAGTTTAATTTTTATTTATTTGTTTATTTTTATTTTTTGCCTATCTTTTCTCACGATGATTACCTTCTTGGCCAGTCTACTTCTTCCTATCTTTCATTTCCTTTAGGCTGAGTCCCTGCATTTTTCATCACTTGCTGTTTTTTTGTATTGCTTAGACAAAAAGTCTGAGGTCTGATCACTGACCAACTCAATGCTGTCATTACAAAATTAGCAAAAGGCTTCTCCATAGATTTCCAGGGGGTACTGGTCAATCACCAAATGATCCAGGCATGGACAAACAAAGAGTTCTTGGCATCACCTGTCTCTTGTGCTCTTCTCCTCTCATTCCACTCAAATCTCTGCTGCCTAGGGAGTTACATAGGTTGCTCTGAAAGTAATCCCTCCTATACATTTCCAGGGAAACACTTCTGAAACCCACCACCCACTACCTCACTGTGCTGACATTCACTGTTTGGTCATCAGAAATATTTGCTAAATGCTGATTAATGTCAGTGGGTGCTATTTCACTGGCAGGAGGAATTCAGTGACATCCCTTTGCTTCATACACACTTCCACAACAGATGCCATTCTGTCAGACTGCCCTTTGCTGCCGTCTGTCACATGGTAACAAAATGTAATGGAATATTGGAAGGAAGGTTCAACTTCAAATGCCACACCACCAACATCCACCTCTGATGCTGTGGGCCCACATAATAAAATAGGAGACCACCTTCAGAGCAGCCCTCGTGTATAAAACTTTCCAAACTTATGCACTTTCTGTACAAGGTAATACATTCTGTTTGAAATTGAAATTACAGATGGAAATCATTGTCCATTCCCACTGGACTAATGCAGGATTGATTGTTCCACACAGAATATTATCCGATTTGATCATGAGGAACACAAATAAAAGCTCTCTTACTGCTTTTCCTGGGAGACTCTGCCACATCCTGATCAATGGCTTTGTAAGGAGTTTGAGCTGATAATCAGATTCTTTTTTTTTTCTCAGCTTTAAATTCAGCCTACTACTCTGAGTTACTTTTCATTGTATGGGCCTTAATCAATTCATCATTATTATTGTTGCTGTTTACATTAATGAAATAAGCAGTGGAATTGCTTGGCTCCAGTGCAATTATTGCCATTTTATGTGTGTATAATAAAAATCTCCCTTGTACTGAGGAGTCTATAATCTCTTTATGACTCAAGATAAGAGGCTGATGCAAACACTGAGGACTTACAAGACAAGGTGATGACACAACAAATCTATGTAACAAACCAGTCTCCAAAATAAGCAGTCTGCCTCTCTGAAACCTGTTATCTATTATTTCATTATGTAAATATTTAAAAGCCATTCAGGGTCATGACTGCTGGCCTTTTGTATTTATACACCAACAGTCTCTGCCCCAAGAAGTTCACAGTAACACGATTATCAAAGATATATATAGACATGTATGTCCTTGCCTCCTGCATTACGTTACTAGGTGATATTCATGCATCTTTCTGAAACTCAGCAAATGAATTGATCTCCAATGAGAAATTCAATCTGGAGTCGATCAGATTAATCCACACTGAAGTAAAACATAACTTTTGACTTCAAGTTACAAAAATGAAAGTTTGGAGAACCACGGAAACATAGAATTGTTTGATTTTGATGGGACCTTTAAAGGTCATCTAGTCCAACACCCCTGCAGTGAGCATAGACATCTACAGCTACAAAAAGAGTCATGTATGATCACTGTTCTGTCTACAGGTCTTTCTGGCATAAATGGAGTGTATTATATGTAAAGTCACCAACTTCTGTCATTTTATCAGTCTCAGGTTTTATTTGAGCTGTCCTTGGATTTCTAAGTCAGAGAACAAAGAATCTGACACCCTCCCCTTCAGTGGGGGAGTATCCTTCCTGAGTATCCTTTTCTGAGTATCCTTCTGTATCCCAAAAGCTACCTTTGCACCTATGAGGTCCCATCTTGTCTGTTTGAATAGATTCATCAGGCACCTGGACCCTGCAAAATTCCCTTTCAGCAGCCTGTAGCTGCATATATCTGCAATGACAAAAGCAACTGCCTTCTGCAGACAGTATTATTTTCTTATTGTAAGGTGCAAAGCTTCCAGAGCAATGCCTAACAACCACTCTCGAGTTAAATGCATGAGTATTAAGTGTATCTTCATAAATTTGCATCCTTTCATCCTTTAGAGTTAGAAACATCTCAGTCTGTCACCATATCTTTGTCTCCTGCCTTCCTGTGAGACAAGCAGACTGTCAGCCTTTCACTAACTCACATTAGCCTCACTTACTCAAACTCCTCCCTTCCTTTCAAGCACAGTTAAAATTTTAGGCCCCCTTTGATTTTTATGTCATTTTTAGCTTCAGAGGAGTACCACTTTCTAGCTGAATAGAGCAATCTCAATTGTGGATAATTCCTCCCTGTAATTCATGGCCAGCTGTTGCTATGTAACTCCTAAGCTACGTACCTGGAGTGCTTTATCTGTGTGATGGCTTTGTCTTTCTTGCTTGGTACAGTGCCTTTTTGTTTCAGCCTGACTGGAGAAAAAGAAAAAAAAAAAAGGGAAAAAAAAGGACTTCAACCAGGTTATCAATTTAATTGGAATTAATGGTGCATAGAGAAAAGGGCAGGTCAGCGCGATTTAAATAATATTTGAATAAGTTAGGTGCCTGCAAGTCTGTGGAGTCTGATGAAATATGCCATAAGGTACAAACAACCAATAGTAACTGTTTTACTGTTGGTAGATAGTACCAGAAGAGCAAAGAAGGGGAAACATTATAGAGAGAAAAATGAATTACTTATGAGCCAGCCTAACTTTGTTTCTTGGAAAGAAAATAGAACAATTAAAACAGTTGCTATGTAAGCACCTAAAGGAGAAGATGACAAGAAACAGCTAACACTGGTTGGTCAAAAAAACAGATTATTTTCATCTAGCCAAAGACAAGACAATTTACCTGGTGAACAAGAGGAAGCACAAACCATTGCATATTGGTTTTGGTTGGAACAGAGGGTTTTTACTTCATAGTGTCACGTATGATGCTTGTTTTGGTTTTAGGAGAAAAACAGTGTTGATAACACACTGATGTTTTTAGTTCTTTGTAAGCAGTGTTGTACAGAGCTAAGGCCATTTCTATTTCTCAGCTCCTATTAAGGAAGGGCTGTGGTGTAGGGTGGAGGGGACAAGTTGCTTGGAGAAGACAGAAGAAAGACATGACTTTAATTGGCCAAAGGAATATTTCAAGCCATATGATATCATGTGGAAGGAGTGTTTTGAAGGGAGGTGGGAGTCCATCTCTCTCTCTTCCGCTCTTCAGGGTGCTAGAATATATATATACGTCATAATTGTCATTATTTTCCTTCTACCTAGCTTAGTAAATAGTTCTATCTCAACCGCGAGTTCTGTCTTGTTTTTTTTTCTTTCAATTCTCTCCTGTATACCCCTGGGAATGGACGGAGTAATCAAATGACTGTGTGGTGCCACCTGACATACTGAAGTCCAACACATTGCTAGCTCTACTATTATGCTCCATTGCCATTGTGAAGTTTGCAACTTCAACTTCTTCAGTTGTGGAAATATATTTCTATAGACATTCAACAACCGCCTCCCGGTAGACCATGAATTTTTTATTTCATTTAAATTGTAATGATTTAACTTAAAAAAAAAAAAAAATTAACTTCATAGCCTAAGTTGACAGCTTATTGCACTTCTGAGTTAGTGTAATAGTGATGAAAGTACCAATGCTGCTTCTTTGAGGTCTACCTGCTTACCCAGTCAGTGGTGCCAAGGGAATGAACGCATCCTCAGCATCATAAACAGCTCTCTGGAACTGACATACTTCTTGGAAGGAGAATATTATCTTTCTGTGCAAGCAAAAAGAATGCACTTTTTCCTGGATGGAAGAACATCCAGAGGAAAATGAAACCACGCTCAACACCTGAGTGTGAACAACTGAGCTGAGCCTTGGATGCCCAATGGAGAAACAATCAATATACTTAATAGAACAGAAAGAGAGCAGCAGGTAGGGGACAAGAGTGACAGAAAGACCTCCATGGACTCTTAGTCAATGTAGTCAGTGGCTTTTGGTGAGTAATTTAGCTCATCCTATACCAGGTCTCAACTCAGTTCCCTATAGTTTAGTGCCTAATAACGTCTCAGATTGTTCAGAGGTCTTCCAGGTTGGGCTGGCAGACAAAACAGAGTATAAGGAAAGACTTTGCCCTTTGGAATTAGCCTCCAGAGGTGAGCTGGGGCTCCCGGGGAGCTTCAGCTTCAAGGAAACTTACAAGAAGGAGAACAGACTTTTTATATGGTCTGACAGTGGTAGGACAAGGGAGAATGGTTTCAAACTAAAAGAGAGGAGACTTAGGTTAGATATGATGAAGGAATTTTTTACTCATAGAATGGTGATGTGCTGGAAAATGTTGTCCAGAGAGGATGTGGATATCCCATCTCTGGAGGCATTCAAGGCCAGGTTGGATGGGATCCTGGGCAGCCTGATCCAGTGGTTGGCAACACTGCTCATGGCAGGATGTTAGAACTAGATTATCTTCAAGGTCCCCTCCAATCTAAGCCATTCTATGACTGTATGATTCAATACTTCTATACAGCTTTTTTTAGTTGCTTGAGTCTTGAGTTGCTAAGTTAAGATATCCTGCTGACAGACAGAAGCTTACCTGTAAGCACAAAAAGGTAGGACTTTGTTTTAGCTATATCATACCTTGTTAGCTCACAGTTTTACTCTTGAAGAAAGGCACTTGCACTTAATGTCAGCCTACAGAGTCCCTGCAGGGAACTGATGTGGAGAAAGAGATTTTACAGTCACTTTATTCTGTAGGTAAACCTTGTGACGCTGCTGCAAACAAGGTACATGGTATTCAGGGGCTTCTTCAACACCATAATTTCCATAAGGCCCTGGAGGAAATCAGAACCAGGCAGGGAGGAGACTCCAGCAAAAGAACCATGTCTGGCACTGCTGCTTAGCAGGGAGGCAGACAACGAGACAGCACAGAGCAAAGAAAGGAGTGGTAGAGGTGCTGAAAAAACATAGTTGGTAAAAGGAACAGTGAAATAATTGGGACCTATGTGAATGTGTTGTAGTCACCTCCAAGTGTCTGTGAGGTCGATATGTGGAGAATGTTTATCCATTGCTCTTTGTGTGCCTGGCAGGCAAAGAAAAGGTAAGAGTCTTACTTTTCAGCAAGGGAGAAGTATGTTAGCTACTAGGAAAGGAGAAGCAAACATAGCTTCCAAAAGGATGGATAGGAGAGCTCACATGCAGATTGCTTCCAAGGGCAGAGGATTACATGCTAAGAAGCTTCTGAGATGTTACACAAACTTGTACTAGTAGCAGCCAAGATTTATTTAATCCTGTTGCAGCATGGAAGGGTGACCTCTTATCAACCCTCCTGGTCCTATAGTTTGTTGTTTTTTTAAAACCTAATTCATACCTGGCATCTGAGCACTGAATTTGGTTGATTTAGACAGATGGAACATAAAATTTAACAAGGAAATGGGGATGCTCATGCTCTTCATCCAGAATAAGAAAATCACATTTCCAGTCTAATGATCTTTCAGACAGACTCTGTCATTCCTACCACTCTTTAATGAATACTGAAGGCATTGATGGAACCACCATCTCTACAGATCATGCCCATAAATCCTTCCTGTGGAGATGCCTTTTGCTCTGCTTCCTCTAGAGCAGAGACAGGAGGATCACCATGAGAAGACAAAATGTAGGGCAAGAAGTAATGGCTTTAAGTTGCTCCAGGGGAGGTTCAGGTTGGATCTTAGGAAAAATTTCTTCACAGAAAGAGTGGTGAGTTATTGGAACAGGCTGCCCAGGGAGGTGGTGGACTCAGCATCCCTGGAGGTCTTAAAAAAAAGGATATATGTGACACTACGGGACATGGTTTAGTAACATGGTGGGGGTGGGCTGGGGTTGGACTAGATGATCTCAGAAGTCTTTTCCAACCTTAATGATTGTATGATTCTAAGACATCAGGAAAATGCAGAAGAAATAATAGAATGTGGAGCTGGGTTAAAAAGAGGAGGAACTGGTGGAAGGAGAGGAAATGTGGAGATGCAGAATAAACAGTGCAAGGTAAAAGGTGATGACAAGAACTCTCTAAGGTGAGAAAGCAGAGAGAATACAGTAAAACTGTGTAACAACAAGGTTAATGATGCTGCATAAACACAATTTAGTGTATTTCACTTGGTGGTGAGAGAAATGAGAAGAAAAGCATTCTTTCCTTTCAAGAAGACCAAGGAAGAGTGAGTATAATGCACCTACCATCCACTGCTTTGTCAAGCAAGACAAAGTCTGAAGATGAAATTTTGTTATTATCATATGCAAGAGTGAAGGTGGGTGAGGAATGATCTTGCCCTGATTTTGGAGGCTTGTGTGGGTCTCACTGCAGCCCAGAGTAGCCTGCAGAGTGCGGTGCAGTGGAGGTGTGATGCTGAACTCATACACTTCTAACAGCAGAGGATTTTTTGTCCTTATGTAACTGATGAGAAGAAAGACTTCTGTCTGCAAGGGTGAAATGATTCATCTCGATTCAGCAAAGCACAGCCTTTGGGGCTTAGACTGCATAGCGTGATTGCAGGGTGTATACTTTCCAAAAGTGTATCCAATTCTCCAGGAAAACACAATGCCTGAAAATACAACCTGTGTTTCTGACTTGTGCCAAGCAGTAGCAGAAATGCAGATTTAATAGGTGACTGTCAGAGAATGGTCTTTTTGAATGGACAACAGCACACCAGGCATTGGGCTATTACCTTCAGTACATTAAGATGTCATCCACACAGCAGCACAGTTATCAAGTCCTACACATCAGCCAGTTTTTAGAGAGGGAAAAAAACATACTACAAAATAGTTACAATCTGATATTCAGAGATGGAGCAGCAATTAGTAGGTAGAGGATCATGGTCATCCTTGTTAGCAAAGCAATCTTTAAATCAGAAGATTCAAAATTCCATCTTTATTTGGAAATAGCCATGGTCTTCTAGGATGTCATCACAGACTGGGTAGATGGGAGGAGAGCAGTGGATGTTGTATACCTTGGCTTCTGCAAGATGTTAGGCACTATCTCCCAAAATCCTCATTACAAAACTTAGAAAATGTGGGATAGATGAGTGGATGGTGAGGTGGGTTGAGAACTGGCTGACTAGAAATGCTCAGAGGGTGGTCATCAGTGATACAGAGTCTGATTGGCAGCATGTAACCAGCGGTGTTCCCCAGGGTTGGTGCTGGGTCCAGTCTTGTTCAACACCTTTGTTGATGACCTAGATGAACAAACTCTCAGCAGGTTTTCTGATGCTGCGAAGCTGGGAGGATTGGCTAACACACCAGAAGATTGTGCTACCATTCAACATGACCTGGACAGACTGGAGAGTTGGGCAGGGAGGAACCTGATAAGGTTTAACAAGTGCAAGTATAGTTTTGCACCTGGGGAGGAAAAACCATGTGCATCAGTACAGGATAGAGGATGATCTGTTGGAGAGGACCTCTCTGGAGAAGGACCTGGGGATCCTGATGGACAACAGGATGGCCATGAGCCAGCAGTATGCAATTGTTGCCAAGAAGGCCAGTGGTATCCTGGGGTGCATTAAAAAGACCGTGGCCAGCACGTCAAGGGAAGTGATCCTTCCTCTCTACTCTTCCCTTGTGAGGTCACATTTAGTGTCCAGTTATGGGCTCTCGAATTCAAAAAAGACAGGGATCTCTTAGAAGGAGTCCAGTGGAGGGCCACAGGGATGATGAAGGACCTGGAGCATCTCCCTTATGAAGAAGACTGAGAAATCTGGGTCTGTTCAGCCTGGGAAAAGAAGACTGAGAGGGGATGTGATTAATGTTTATAAATATCTGAAGGGAGGTAGGAGGCAAATGGATGAGGCTCTTCTCAGTGTTTTGTAGCTGTAAGACAGGGAATAATGGTCTAAAGCGTGAGCATAGGAAGTTCCATACTAATGTGTGGAAGAACTTTGTGATAAGGGTGATGGAGCACTGGAACAGGTTGCCCAGAGAGGTGGTGGAGTCTCCTTCTCTGAAGATATTCAAGACCCATCTGGATGCCTACCTGTGCCACCTATTGCAGGGTACCTGCTTTAGAAGGGTGATTGGACTCAATGATCTCTTGAGGTCCCTTCCAACTCCTGCTATTCTGTGACTCCATGATTCTGTGAAATTTGCACAAACACAAGGTTTTCATTCTCAAACATAATCCTGTCATGTGTGTATACTGATCTCCCACTCATTGCAGTATTTCTGTACCAGGCATATGGATAGTACCAGATCATTCTCAATGACTCACTATTTATGTGCAAAATGTCATGAACATCTGAGAGTGTTTTACACCTGGAATGCTATATTTGGCAGCATCAACTGACTCAGTTTTGCTAGAAATGTTAGCAACAGTGAGAAAAATAAATGGCAATTTTAATTACATTTTGTAGATATTTTACTGCAAGAATTTTTATTTTGGCAAATAAAGACATCTGGAGTCTAAATATTTTACCTCCTCTGTTCCCACTGCATTAGAATGACAGGAAAGGGATGCTATACGTTGATATTTCCGTATGTATTTGCTGTGCTGATCACAGCTGATCAGGCACCACGGAGCAGGATAACAGACAGCACTGCACAGTAGTAGCAGGCATAGTCATCTTCTGCAGACAGCTGATATTGCAGAGATTGTAGGGTGAGACTGAGTGTACAAAGGACAGAGAGGATGTACTAACTGCACATGTTAATTTCTGTCTTCCACAGTATCTGTAGCCTGGATGCCAGGTCCTTCCATGGCTCCTTCTGCATACCCCAGCCATGCCCATACAGCACACTTGAAAGGAAGCTGAATGTAGACAGTGCACAGAGCTCACAGTTTTGCTCTCCTTCATTGCTAAATATACTGTATTACTCTAAAGTTACCATATATACTGGAGACAATCCATAAGGGACACTACTGTTGAAATAAAGTTGTTATGCCCCATTGCAGAGCATTGAGGAATACCCATTCCTCTCTTAAATTTGTGATCTGTGATGTTATTTCTAACCTGTAGCAGGGAGGTTGGAACTAGATGATTTTTGAGGTCCCTTCCAACCCAAGCTATTCTATGTTCCTATAATTCTGACTTAACCAGCTAGTAATTAATGAAAAAAAAAAAAACAAAGGCTGTAGCCAAGCATTAGAAAATTCATCAATACACGTCTTCTCACGGCACACTAAGGATTTTTCTTCTAAGAATGTAAGCTGTGAGATTTGAAGTCATCAAGCAGATGTTCTGACCCCATTTACTCTGAACACTCCTTGCCTTCCTAGAGAATTGCATCCCTGCATTCTCTAGGAACCACAACCTCTATCTTGACGTCTGCACCTGGGCTAGGTATTCCATAGTTCTCCTAAAATTCCTCCTTCAGATTCAGTGAAACTTTGCTTTAAGATTTCTGATATCAGATATCTCAGGGAAAAAGAATCTCACATGTGATTATGTAGTTGCATATATTCATTTGCTTTTTTAACTATGGATGTGGGAACAAGTAGAACTAGTTACTCAGAGTACTTGTTTGCAGCTATCTGTAAAATGAGAAACAGCTCTTCTTAAAAATATTCAACAAACATTGTATTAAAGGACAACATTTTCTTTTTTTTTTAACAGCAAATTTGATGCATTTAATTAGCTGACATGGAGGGGAAAAGACAGACATGAATGACAAAGCAACAAATTTATTCCTATTTGGCTGAGTCATAGCCCTAGCAGTACTCTGTGTGCCATTTACCTGACAGTGCTGCCAGGAGACCTTTTGCTAATTCTAGATTTTGGCTGAAAGTCTTCACGAAAAGGACATAAAGGCATGTGACAGACAGAACTTGCCTTGAGCTGGGTTAAGTCCTTAGCTTGTTAAACTCCATGGCTTAGCTTTCCCTTAAACAGTAACAATGCAATCAAAACAAGAATACGTGAACTAGGAGTTATACATCTGAAAATAGCATAGAGATGGGATAACTCCCCTATGCTCTCAAGATTCTCCATGTCCAGCCTCAAGGTGAGTGCTCAAATCATTGTAGGCTACTCATTGCCCCATATCTGAATGCAAAGTTGTTTGGTATCTTATATCCATATCTCTTTCCATCTGGAGGTTGGCATTTTTCCCCTCAAAATATACTGAAGGCTGAAGAAGAGGCTTCCCCTACAGGCTAAGGTTGGGGTGGGCACCTGTATCTGTTGGGCTTTTAAATTAGAATGTCATCAACAACCGCCTCTGCAAATACGAATACCTTTAGATGAGTCTCATACAGAGGAGGTTAAAGAGAAATGAACTGTCTAACATTTGCAGTGCTAAAATCATCACGGCTTTAGCACAGACTTGAATGTTATTCATCACTGCTTTCCTGTTACCATGCTGCTCATCACAATTTTGGCACAAACCAAACAGGACTGCACCAGGCAGTCTATGCTGACTTTGGTGTTAGCATGAGGTAAGGATTCTTCCCAATAAGCAGTTTGGACACAGCCACCCTATTCAGCAGCATAAGTTGTGCTTGGTCACTTGCAAGAAGGCCACAAAATAGTCTTTGGCCCATTTTGTTTGCTGACCTAAGGAAGTTGACTTGTCAGACCACATAATTAGAGTATTATCCTATTCATTGTTCCATTTAGTAAACAGAACAGTAACCTGTGTCTCTCCCCCAAGGCAGAGCCATAAGATACAGTCAGGAGGAGGATCTTGTTCCTCAGCCAGAAAATTTCCTTTCACCACTCTCCATCTTCTGGAGTCACTTCCACTGTATGAAGAGAAGTAGAGTGAAGTTGGAGATGAACCTTGCTGATCTCTGAAAGTCTGTTAAACTCACAGCCACTCCGAGGATCTGGTGCTACTTTTTAATCCATTTGATACCTAAGGAATGAAATGGATTTTATCATTTTGCCAAAGTCAAATACAGGCATAACAGAGTTCCCAAACCGATGCTTGTGGAGGAAGGCTGATGTAGTGCAGCATCCCAGTCTTGGACACAGCAGAAAACGAGACCTTCTGTATCAGAGATTTCCAAACTTAGGGAAGAATAAGGAGAAGAAAATATTTTCAGAGTTTGCCTTCTCCTAAAAACCAGCCACACTTGGAAGGGATAGGGTACCTGCTTTGTGTGAGCATGGCATCACATGCTACGGGAAACAAGAAGCAAACTTCCATACTTAAGCCCAGAATGACTTTTTGTAGCACGGTTTTCTAGCCCTGTGTGAGAAATAGCTGCAACATCCAACACAAACCGCAGGACACAGCAGACAAGCTCAGAAGAACCAACTTCTTGACTTCTGCCCTTTTGATCTTGGGGCACAATGCATCATTTCTCCCCATTAATGTGGATGAATGGAACAGATGAGTGCTTCATTGAACACGTGAGCCTGGCATATATGGTGACATCAGAATGCTATGTCTGACATACAACTTATGGGTCTCATTTTGCCCCTCAGTAGAATTAATATGCACAGCAGAAACTTACTCTTTTGGGCAGATACCCTTTCAAACCACGAAATCAGCCAAAAATTAGGGAAATGCAATCAGCTTTGCTAAAGTCCTCCCTTCTTTTCCACTACACTTACAATGGGCACAGTATTGATTTAAGCTCATTATTTTCAACCATCATTAAGGGTAAAGTGGAGAGGGATAAATTATTATTTTAATGTGAATATAATGACATGAAGACACTTTTAAAGTAGTTAGATCCAGCCTGGAGAGCGTGGAGTGTCTTTTTCCCATAAAGTACATGTGATGCTGACAGTAGTGAGGTTTGAGATTTACTGTTGCACAAAGAAACATCTACGGAGTACAGGTGCTTCTCTCAAACAGGACGTAGCTGCTTTCAAATTTTCTGCTCAGTCACTCCACAAAAGCAGCCTGGGATAGCCCGGAGGTGAGAAGGGCAGGTAGCATTTTGGTTATAGTACCCACAACAGGCTGACCCTAAAAGAGTCCCCTGAATTTACGCAGCTCCCTTCCTCTCTTCTGGCACAGTTAACTTGGGAATGTGTTTTAGCAGAGAGGTTTCTCAAGGCTTTAAAATCCATTCTCTTCCTGACACAGAGCTGATTATTGCAGGCTGATGACCACTTATTTAATGCAGGAACAGTGCTCTTGTGAGCTTCCATTTAATAAAAGTAATTTGGTGGTTGGGATATTCTAAAATCCTTGCATATGGCACTCTTCTTCTCAATCACATTGAGCCTAGTGTATTCACATTTCCCCATGGCCAGAAATCCCAGAGTTAGCACAACTCTGGGCTCTGTCAATCTCTGCAGAAGGAGGTGAGAGCATAGGGAAGAATCTTCTAACCCAAGCCATTCTATGATTCTATGAAAAGCCAGAAAGCTCCTCACCATCACCTTTGAGTTACCCGGTGCTATACAGGGAGAGAGATTGTGCCAAGATAGCCAAATGCAAAGCAGCTTCACCTTCAGCATAAATCAGTATGACAAATAACCTCATGGCAATGAGGTTCCAAGTTCAGGCTGCTGGTGCCACCAATCACTCCGACTGAAGAGCCCCTCCATTTCCATATTCTCAAATAAGTCAAGGAAAGCAAAACATAAAACCTATTGTTCTGAATTATTCCAGAACAGAACAGCCTTTGCAAAGCTTGGAGATATTCCAGTAAGAGATACTGCTATAGAAATGTAAGGTATTATCGAGAAGATCTAGTAGTTTAGCTTTGGAAATTCAGGCCACTGAATTGTAATCCTCAGCTCACTGGTCAAATCATAAACACCTCTGGATTTGACCATGAATGGCTTACAAGTTATAAATCTTCTAAAAAATTAATTGCTGCTCTTGCTACAGAGCAATTTATACAAGGGTTAGCACTTCTCATTGGTCAATCATAATGATTAAAGACTGAAGTAATGACCAATAACTCTGGGATTAAGGCTTAAATATCACTCCCTGGAAACTGAAGAAAGCATAAGGGAGCTGAGTGTATCTGCATGAATATTGAAGGTTCTCATCACGATGAGCCAGTAACAGCCAGTTAGGAAAAAGATTGTATGACTGCAACACAACATGGGGAAGGATCAGAGTGGAAAACACATGGAAATGTGGCGTGGAAAACACATGGAAATGTGGCATGGAAAACATGGGGCCCTGGGCAGCCTGGTCTAGTATTAAATAGGGAGGTTGGTGGTCCTGCATGTGGCAGGGGAGTTGGAGATTCATGATCCTTGAAGTCCCTTCCAACCCTGGATATTCTGTGATTCTATAATCTTAAAACGAGATCCAAGATGGCTTGAGCTGCATCCTCGATTTCTGTAAGTACAGGGACTGGTTGGCTAAGAAGAAACAGCTGTGGCTGCATTACATATAGGATGTTTTCTTCCAGAGAGCCACTGAATTCTTGCTAAAGCAGTTCACCTGTAGTGAGTCACAGTTCAATCAGCAGCAAAACTTTATGGGAGAAGTACAGCTATCTTGCAGTCTTGCAGGCATGGATTACAAGATCCATGAGAAGGAGAAGCCTTCTCTTCTCCAGGCTGAATAGCCCCAGCTCTCTCAGTCTATCCTTGTAGGGGAGGTGCTCCAGCCCTCTGAACATCTTTGTGGCCTTCCTCCAGACCTGCTCCAACAGTTCCATGTCCTTTTTGTGTTGGGGGCCCCAGAACTGGACACAGTACGGTCTTCAAGTATGGTCTCAGGAGAGCAGAGTAGAGGGGCAGAATCACCTCCCTTGACTTACTGGTAACGCTTCTCTTGATGCAACCCAAAATGTGATCGGGCTTCTGGGCTGTGAGAACACATTGCCTGCTCATGTAGAATCTTTCATCATTTGACACTCCCACATTCTCCTTTTCAGGGCTGCTCTCAAGCCATTCTGCAACCAGCCTGTATCTGTGCTTGGGATTTCCCTGACCCAGATGCAGGACCTTACACTTGGCTCTGTTGAACTGCATGAAGTTGGCATGGGCCCACCTTTCAAGCCTGTCTAGGCCTCTCTGGATGGGATCTCTTCCCTCTTGTATATCAGCTGCACTACTGAACTTGGTGTCATCTGTAAACTTGCTGAGGGTGCACCCGATCCCACTGTCCATGTCACCTACAAAGATGTTAACACCTGTCCCAGCACTGATCCCTGAGGAACGCCACTTGTCACCAGTCTCCATTTGGACACTGAGCCACTGATCCCAACTCTCTGAGTGGCAAGTGGTCCGTCCATCAAATCCATTTTTCTCCAATTTGGTGACCAAGATATTAGGCAGGACAGCGTCAAACACTTTGCAGAAGTCCAGGTAGATTACATCAGTTGCTCTTCCTTTATCCACTGACACTGTAATTTTATCATAAAAAGCCACCAACTCTGTCAGATATGACTTGCCATTGGTGTAGTTATGTTGATTACAAGCAATCACCTCATCTTATTTTCCATTCATCTTAGTAGTGCCTTTAGGAAGATCTGCTTCATGATCTTTCCAGAAACAGAGGTGAGACTGACTGGCCTGTAGTTCCCTGGACCTTCTTTTACACTCTTCTAGAAAATGGGAGTTACGTTTTCCCTTTTCTAGTCAGTGAGAATTTCACCAGACTGCCATAACTTTTCAAATATGGATAGCAGCTTGGCAACCTCATCTGCAGGTTCTCTCAGAATCCATAGATAGATCTCATCAGATCCCATAGACTTGTTCACCTTGAAGTTCTTTAGATGGTCTCTGCTCTCCTGAAGTCCAGATTAGCAAGCTTGAGGCACACCCTCTTTGATGCCCTAAGGATTCTGTACTCCATCATTCTGCAGCCAAGGCTGCCCTTGACCTTCACATTACTTACCAGCCCCTCCTCTTTGGTGAGGACAGAGTCCAGCATAGTACCTCTTCTCGTGAGTTCTTGTGCCACTTGGAAGAGGAAGTTAACATCAACACATTCCAAGAACCTCTTTAATTTCTGATGCCCTGCTGTGTTGTTCCTCCAACAGGTATCAGGGTGGTTGAAGTCCCCCACGAGAACCATGTTTCGTGAATGTGGAGCTGCTCCTATCTGTTTATAGAGCGCTTCATCCACTCAGTCTTGGTCAAGTGGCCTGTAGCAGACCCCCACTATGATGTCTCCTTCCTCTGCCTTCCTTTTAACCCTAACCCATAAGCTCTCTGGCAGCTTCTCACCTCTCTGGTGGAGCTTCATGGACTATTGCTGTAGAGGGCAACATCACTCCCCTTCTTCCCTAAAGAGTTTATACCTGTCTATTTCTACATTTCGGTCATGAGAGCTATCCAACCACATCTCAGTGGTGCCAATGTCATCATAGCCCTTTAGGCACGTGCATGCCTGTAACTCTTCTTGCTTTTTCCCCGTGCTCTGTGCATTAGTGTGCAGGCAAATGAGTTGGGCTCCCACTGAGGCTGATTTAGCAATTGGAGTTCCCTTATCCTCTACCTTAGTTGCTGTCATACTGGCCTGTGATCCAGCTGCAGGCCCGTCACCATCATCAGCCTCAAAGTGGGCTGGTTTGAGGATCCCCTCCCCCAGCAACTCTAGTTTAAATCCTCTTGATTAAATTGGAAAGCTTGTTGCCAAAGATGGTCTCCCCCTTCCCTGAGAGATGAACCCCATCCTCCCCCAGAAGACCAGATTCCTCAAAACTAGTTCCAGTACATAAGTAGTTGAAGCTCTATTCATGACACCACTCCCTTAACTATTTACTAATTTTCTTAATTCTATCAGCACTTTCCCTCCCAATACCCTTACCTGGGAGGATTGATGAGAAGACTACCTATGCTCCTGAATTCATCACTGCTGCTCCCAGCTTCTTGTAGTCCCTCCTGATATTCTTCAGGTTGCTAACAGCTGTGTCACTGGTGTCTATGTGAAACAGCAGAAGTGGGTAGCAGTTTGTGGACATGAAAGATCTGGCAGCCTGTTTGTCACATCTTTGATGCAGGCCCCTGGAAAGCAACAGATCTCTCTACTAAAAGGATCAGGATGGCAAATGGGTGCCCCTGTACCCACCACCATCACCCACTGCTTTTTCTTAGTTGTGGTAGTTGTTATGCAGCAGGGGGCAAGTCTGGCTTCTCCTCCTAACATCTGATCTAAATCTCCCTTCTTTTAGTGATTATAGCATGTAGGCTATCTGGAGGAGACATGCCTATGAGTAGCTCTTAAATGACATTTTCTCCACTAGGTAAAAAACCTTTATAAGGGATCTTCTCAGCCTTGCTGCTGAAGATGCCATTTCTTGGTGAGAAGATGACTGCTAATGGATTGTGATACAATTTTCCACTAACTAAAACATCTTTTCCTGGGAACCTGACCTTTGGGAGTACTTATTTGTCAAACATCAACAATAACAGAACAGTTCTGTAATTTTGTGCTTTCAAAAAAACTCAAATATTCCTTCCTCAGAGATATCTTTATTAGCCAGGGACAAAATATCTTCTTTAGCAAATTAATTGCATAATGTTTCAAAAGTGCCTAGAAGATTTAGAAGGCTTTATCTGGTCAAATAAATTAATATTTATTATAATCTAGAGTAAGAGACAAATGCTACCACAGGGAAGGTTATTTTGCACTCCCTTATTCACTAACAAACTTGATCTTCAGTTGAGCCGTGAATATCCAACTGGATGAGTCCAGTTTGCTGGACAATTTTCCTTTTGTACTTAAAGGATTCTTATGCAGAGAACAGTGAGTTGCTAAGGACAAATATGTTTTTTGTATTGTTTAGTTTCATTTTGTTTCAATATATATAATGCAGGAAGCAAATGTGAATATTCAAAGGGGATCATAGAGTCATAGAATCATAGAATCGTTATAGTTGGAAAAGATCTCTAATATCACCTAGTCCAAACATCCACCTACCTCCAGTACTGCCCACTAAAGTACACAGCTAAATACATCTACCCCTTCCTTAAACACCTCCAGGGGTGGTGACTCCACCATCTCCCTAGGCAATTTGTCCCAGTACCTGACCACTCTTTCTGAGAAAAAATGTTTCCTAATATTCAGCCTGAACCTTCCCTGGTACAGCTTGAGGCTGTTCCCTCTTGTTCTTCTGCTGTTACCTGGGAGAAGAGGCTGATCCCTGCCTCACCACAACCTCCTTTCAAGGGGCTGTAGAGAGGGATAAGGTCTCTCCTGAACCTGCCTTTTTCCAGACTAAACAATCCTAGGATGTAGCAAATAACCACAGGGCAGTGCAAGAGAGAGTGCAGATCCTCAGGAAGCATAAATAGCTGTAAATACACACAGACCAAAGCAAACAAGGTTTTGTTTAGATGCTAGCTCACTGCAAAGCTCATGGCAGGAAGAGGACATGCTATCAGCCTTCCATTTCACCTCTGCAAACAGTTTTTTTTTCCATCTGCAACACAACAGAAATTAATATTTGCCAGCAGCTGGGGAAGTGAGTTTTTGATTGCTGAATAATGAATGCTAGGTGGTTTGCTATGAACAAAGTGTGTGCACTGAGCTTGCTGCTGACATAGTTTCCCGGTGCAAGACAGAGGAAAAAGATCTGGGTGAGACATAGGACTGAGTACAGCAGACCCATTTTCATACCAAGTGGCTGTGTCAGATGCCCAGGGACTTCCCTTGCTCTTCCCCATGACTGCCAGCTTTCAGTAACCCTGCACTGCCCAGGGATCTTCCACCCACTCTGGGTACTGCTGGAGGAGTCGGAGAGCTTGAAGAAAGACAAAATGGAGAATTAATGAATTGGGGCAAGGAGAAGAAAATTTCATAGAATCACAGAATCATTTAAGTTGGAAAGAACCTTTAAAGTTCATCTAGTACAACTCCCCTGCAAAATACAGAGACATCTACAGCTAGATCTGGTTTCTTAGATCCCCTAACCTGACCTCGAATGTCTCCAGGGATGGGGTATCCACCAAAAATTTGTTTACTTTGCAAAGAAATCTCTTCACTGACTGCATAAAGATTTCCCTAAGGCAATGTAGTTTGAAGAGCCATAGAGAATGATCCTATTCCATGATTCTACATTCAAAGGTGGCATCACAGGGATTAGTTCATCAGATACTTCTTTTGGCTTACTGTAGGCCCCTCTGTGGTTTGATACCCAATGGGAATAACAATGTACTAACCAATATCAGATTTTGCACTGTGGGAGTTTCAAAGAGGCTAAAATAGATCATGGACAAACTGCACCTACAGGAAGAGCTCCTCAAAGGACTTCAAAATACCAGTACCTCCTCTTTCTGCAGGCCAAGCATCTCATCTCCTTGGCTATGTTATTTCAAGAGTTTTCTGAGCACAGTATTTTTGCCTGGAGAAACTGTATGGCTTCATGAGTTTTTCCTTATCCTCCTCCCACGTGTACATGGGGTGTCCCATCACCAGACCAAGGCATTATAGGGAGCACACAGAAACCTCTGCCCAGTGCCCAGCCTCCTGGTTTGCCCAACTGCTTTCTGGCACTTATTTAGATTTATACAGCATTAAGGAGACCTTTGGGAATCTTCTCTTCCTATTAAAAACATGAATTGGATGGAGTGGAACAGCTTCTGTGATGGGGAAGGGCCAGCAACCTGGGGCTGCAGGGAGATGGAGATGGAGAACAAGAAAGCACATGAACACTCATCTTACAGAAAGGTAAACATCTGAATCAATAACCTTCTCTCCCTACCCCCAGTCAGTACTCCCCCCAAAGACATCACCTACCATTACACACTCGATTTTTCAAGTTCTTCAGTGAATTCCCATCTTCTGCCCGGTTCTTAATAGGAATCTTGGTGGTTTTCAGACAAAAGGGGCTTCACTTTATGGCAGAGGGGTGGCTCAGGAAAGTGAACTCATTCCCAACAGTACAAGCTGAAAGAGCACGTCAGCAGCCATTATGTCCTTTTTCAGCAAGCAACTGGGCTGTGCTTTTGGTCCTTCCAAAAGTCTACACTCTCTGCTATGTAAAGATTTATAGCAGGGTTCAGATAAGTGGCAATGAGTGCTTTAATAATCTATCTGAAGCAATGCAGATACAGAGTGTGTGTTATGAGGTGAGAATGAAAGACCTCAACCAGCAAGACAGAAGAACCAGTTTGGGAAGAAAGTAAAAAGTTGGCACTTTCCCCTGTAGACACAATGAGTGAGGGAGAGGACTGCTTCCACCTGCAAATTGTGTCTCTGAAACTGATGGTAAAACACCCCAGGGAACTGTAATTATATTAAGAAGTGTACTTAATGAGCAGAAGTCTCAGTAGAAAAAAAAAATCTTTGAATAAAAGGCTATGAGAAATGGCAGAGTACAATTTTGCCCTCCAAGCCCCTCTGATTGCGGTTAAAAGGGTCTGTTGATGTTAGGAGTCAGTCTTACATCAAAAGAAACAGCTATACTCAGAGGAACAGGTATTTCTGCAAATTCTCTGCATTACAGATCAAGACGTGGTTGCTTTCTGGAATATGAATTCAATTTGCCCACACAAGGACTGGGAACTGAAAGGACTCATGATGTTGGACAGTTTGTCCAACATAAAACAAGATCCACAGAAACTCTTGGATGTCGAATGCTGTCAAGATGACCGATGCTTCCTTTGAAGTTCAAAAGTAGGTTCCTCTATAGCTGTAGATTGGAAAACCAAGAACGGGATTACTTTTTGAAATCAGGCTTGAGTGGGTTGGAGTGAACTGAAAGCCTGTTCCTATAAGCAAGTCTTTTAAAAATCACCCAGTGGTCACATGAGTCATCAGCACTAACATTCATGGGTGTAAGCCCCTGGTTGTATAAAAAGGAAGTTAAATATAGCATTGATTAGAGTCAAGAAACTAAGGTTAGTTTAATCTAAATTAATTCTGTATTTGGTTAAAGGGCAAGAACACATATCTTCTGGCAATTTCCCAAAATCATTATCAGCAAGACAGTAGTTTTAGAGATCTTATGATAATATCTTCAGACATAAATAAAATGTTTAAGGACTTTAATAGAAATTAAAGCATGGCCAGGGACATGAATGTAGACTCTTGACTCCTATTGACTTCAGTGAGTTGCTAATGTTCAGCAGCCAGACCTTGTTGTGTGATGGGATCAGACCCTCCAAAGGCAAAAGCCAATAAGTAAATTGCCAGCTGAGTAGACACACTAATGATTAGCTCGTATTAATGCAGTTAATAGCAAAGCTATTTGCAAAAGTGCTGAAAATCTATTTGTCTGGAACTTTTGAGGGGAATTCTTGAAAACAGGCACCCAATTTCTTTGAAAATTAGGAGGATTAGGCTCATAGAAAATAAAAATATACATAATTCACCCATTCTCATGAAGACAGAATGGGTATACAATTTAGCTATTCTCACTGAGTATTTCTCTACTTTGCTTTTAAAATCTAGTTGAAAAAAGACCCACCTTTTCCCCAGTTTTTACAGCTACAATATTTTTTCTGATCTGAATCTCCGTTATGATGATTTAAATGATGTACTTCTCACCCTATATACCCTGGGGATTGAGAATAGTATATTCCTTTAAGTCCTACATTAAGGTGATACCTTTTTTCAGACTAATTTCTTCCAGGTTAAGTAACACCAATTCCTTGCATCATTTCTTTGCTGCTGCCCCAGAAGGAGTAAATGTCACTTAATGAGTCTGATCAAGTCTCTTTATACAATATTTCTATACACCTTTTGTTTTCCAGTGGCAATAGTAAGTGAGGAGTAGTAGGAGTAGATTGGACAATGCTGCTATGAACTGATTCAAATCTCTGTTGGCCCTTGGAGAGTTTAACCACAAGGTATTGTGCTGTCCTGATGTCCTTTCCTCCTCACGCACCAGTGCAAACATGTATGTACACTACAGACTCAGATGCCAGGAGCTTCCAGCACTGCAGAGCTGCTGCCTCCCTTGTTTGCTGCCAAGTGTCTCTCCTGGCTCAACCCTTATAGCAGATTTCAACAATATGGTTGGAGATTTGGGCTTGGTTCAGGACTTGCCTGCTGGGTGCTATCTCTGGTGTTTGGTTGCTTAGTCACACAAAGCAAACAGGTATTACTGGTGCATGATCAGATCGGCTTTAAGTGTTTGCAATTAGTTGTTAGCAAAAGTGATTTGCTGACTAAGAATAAGAGTCCTATGCTCATCATGAATTGCATTTCTTATTGCATTCACTAATGAAGAAATTTACTTCATTCAAACTTTTCCTTTATAATGTGTTATTTGGCCTATTTTCTGATTCTTTTCTCATACCTTCCCATGTTTTCAGTAGATTTCAATCTATGTATGCAAGACTCAGAATCTTCAGCTGCAAAAAAAGACTTAGATAAAAGGAGAATTCTTTATATTTATGAAAAGCGACCAGTGCTCTGAAATACTGCAAAGCATTAGAGCTCATAGTCTATATTTTACAAGCTAACCATGTCTCAGTAAGGAAATTTACAACCATACTTGCCTGCCTGATTTGGCACTAAATGAAGTTAATAAAAAATCCCAACAAAGTAGAGTGGAAATTCTAGCAAGAGAAGATATCATACCCTCTATATTGCTCTGTGTGGACCTACCAAAGCACAGATACTGTTAATTACTTTTGCCTTGGGTGATCTGATTCATTATCATTAGCTCAGAAAAGGATGTGAGCTCACTGGCAATTCCTCAGGAGCAAGAGAATACAGACCTTTATTAACACATGCAATTCTTACTGTCTCTGAGGACTCAATTCTAATAGTCTGTTTCAATGTTGACACTTCTAGGCTAATCACAATCTCACTTGTGCTTCTGTATGTGCACAAATAACTGAGATTGCCTCATGCTGTTGTGTGAGAAGGTGCTTTCAGCTATGGCAAGGGACAGGCAGGTCTGCTGTCACTTCGAGCTGTTGGACAATGTCCATTCAAAGAGCCTGGGGACATGCACTCACACATGTTGTTGGGTTCCTTCTTGGTACAGCGACATCTGAAGATCCTAAATGAGAACTAAGATCCTTTGAGACAGATACTTTATGGACACACAGGAAGAATAATGTCTACCCCAGAGAGACAGTAAAAAGGAAGAATTAATGTCTTCTTTCATGACAGGGAACTGATGTATAACCCAGAACAGTAGGGGGATCATGGAATGCATGTTGACTGCACCACACAGTTTGATGTCATCCACAAACTTGCTGAGAGTGCATTTGATGCCACCATTCATGTTATGAAGATATTAAAGAGCACTGAATTCCTGAGGGACACCACTCATCACAAGTCTCAATCCCAACCAACACTGAGCCATTGACCATTTCTCTCTGGGTACGATCTCGCAATCAGTTTAATGTCCATCAAATCAGTCCACCGTCTTTCCAATTTGTCAAAGGCTTCACTGAAATCCAGATAGATGACATTGGTGGTTCTTCTCTTGTCCCAGTTATGCCACCATAGAAGGCCATTAGCTTGGTCAGGAAGGAATTGCCCTTGGTGAAGACATGCTGGTTATCTCACATCACCTCCCTCTCTTTCATGTGTCTTAGCATAGCTTCCAGGAGGATCTGTTTCATGAACCCTCCCAGGTAAGGTTGACAGGTTGGCAGTTCCCTGTATCGTCCTTTGAATCCTTCCTAAAAGCAGGTGTGACGCTGCTTTTTTTGCGGTCACCAGGGACTTCACATGACTGCCATGACTTTTCAAATATAATTGAGAGCAGATCAACAAGTCAAGCTTTTGGCTCCACAAAGGACCACCCAAAATTATCTGAGAGTGTTGTCCGAATGCTTCTTGACCTCTGGCAGCTTGGAACCATGCCCATTGCCCTGGAGAGCCTGTTCCATGTGCACCACCTTTTAATGCATAACCTTTTCATAACATCCAGGTTGACCCTCCCCTGGCACAGCTCCATGCCGTCCCCTCGGGCCCTGCTGTGTCACCAGAGAACAGAGCTCAGCGCTGCCCCTCTGCTCCCTGTGAGGTGCTGCAGCCGCCATCAGGCCTCCCCTCAGCCTGCTCTGCTCTGGGCCAAAAAAAAAAAAAGACAATCCCCACACACTTTTCCCTCTAGACCATTCACCATCTTCATGGCCCTCCTTTGGATGCTCTAGTGTTTTCATGACCTTCTTATATTGTGATGCCCAAACGTACACACAGCACTAGAGGTGAGGCCACACCAGCTGCTAAGGGACTTGCTCCCCTGTAGAGAGTGCAGTAGAGCAATTGTTCTTCACTTTGTCCTGAACTTTTCTTTGATGAGACTCTGACAATTACAAGTGAGACAAAGAGCCCAAGCAACGTCAGGCAATTGGTGACTGCACCACCTCATCTCGCCACACTCATCTACCTGCCAAGAACTTTTGATGAACTCCAGAAATTGTCATCCAGCATGTATTGCCATGGTGTTACTGCCATTGAAGCTAGCCTCCTCAGCAGGGCTAATAGCTATGCAAATGATATAGTGACACCAAGGAATTAAATGTCTCATGGGAATTTTTTTATAAAGTGTCTCCTACACTTATGAGAACCTGAGATGAGGACCAGAAAAGCAATGACAGCTCCTCTCTTGCTCCCATGCCATGTCTGCATGCCCAGCACTCACACTGCTGTTTCTGCACTGAAAGCACAACCCTGGATTATCATTTGCCAGCAGCTGTCTTATATGGATATGCTTGGCTTGATCACTTGTACAGTCAGCCTAAGAATAGCTTCCTCTTTAACATCTGATTTCTCTTAAAGGATAAAAATAAAACAATCAGAGCCTGGATATAAAAGAGCAAACTGCTGAATACTGCACCGCATGCATCCATGTTTAATGAGGGAAAATTTTACTTTATGAGGGGCCCAAGTTATTTGTATCTACCATATTTGGCCTCAAGATGAGAATCTAGGCTGCCACTTCTTGGTCTGACAGCTATAAATGACTTTTCATTTTAGTGAGATGATGATCCTAGATGATTCAACTTTTATCATCACCCTGGCGCGCTTTCAGCGCATGACTACTTTAATTCTGCAAGTCAATGCCTGGGGACGATCACAGCCAGGACTGTGCCTGAATGGATCTATAGAGATTCTGGGTATGCACTGAGCCACTCATTTTACCTCAAGGGCCAGCTATAGACCTTGGCTGGTGTTAGACATAGCTTGAGAGTCCTGAGTCCTTATCAGGCAGCCTAAGAGAGATGCTTTGATTAGGCATGCAAAAGTGATGACATTTCTGTCCAAGAGCAGTGTGGCCAGCCCAGTTCAGGCTTCCCAGTCTGACTCCATTCACTGCCAATAGAGGAGAGGAGTAGTTTCGATAGAGAGTAGAGAGTTACAATAGAGTAGAGAGGAGTAGATACAATACTTAGTCCAGGTACCTAAAATGTAGACTATAACCAGCATTTAGTCTCTTTCCTTCTCCTCTGTCTGTTTGCTGAGTTCAAGATGCGTTTCTCTCATACTGACTCCTCACAGGACATCTGCAATATATGGTGCAATTTATGAAAGAGTATTTTTTTTTCCTTTTTAGAAGCAAACAAACAAACAAAAAAAACTGAATACTCAAACTAATGGGAAATCAAATGTGATCATCATTTTGCCTGTGATAATCAAAGTGAAGGAATCACCAACTGAGAAATAAATGATGAAATCAGGATAATGCCTTTTTTTAATTATTATTATTATTTCACTCAACAGGCCTACAAGACCACCTGAATAACATTTTTCCTGATTGAAAAATAGCATAGAATGTGCTGGAACCAGACATGAATCAGCATGTATGCTAAACAACACAATTAAAGCCAAACCTTCAAATATTTGCTGGGGGCTGCAACACAAAAAATCTGAGTGTTCAGGGGATACCAGTGGCAGACTCCTGACAAAACCTAGCCCTGCAATGTTCCCTGTGACAGGAATGATGACACAAGTCAGTGAGAGCACTGAGAAATCATCAGCAATGTAAATCTGTGACGTAAAAAAGCCCCAAATCAGTTCAAGTCAAAATGCTATGAGATGGGTGTGTAGATATACTCCGCCTCACAAGCTAGGAGTGGAGAACATGATGCTTTGGGATTTGATGCTTGTGACTATGTACTTGATGCCAACAGGAGGACGTCCTAACACCTCCAATATCTTTCAATCAAGTCACATCTTGCCCCATCTCACCACAAGAAAGATACAACTAATCTTACCATCTGCATGGTCTTACTCTACACATTCATCACAAACGCTCAATCAAAATTAACAGGAGAAGGGAGAAGGGAGTTGTCATAATCTTTGCTGCATGCCCAGGGCACCAAGCCATGGATGAGCGCTTTGCCAGATGTTACACAAAGTGTTTGTGACAACACTGGAACCTGAGTGCCCTCCTGAGTCCCAGTCTGATGCCCTCAACAAGGGTCTGACTGTTCCTCTCTAAATGCATTATTTGGCGGCTTAGTCTAAGTTAGCTTGATTTGGTCTGGTAATTCTTCCCCCATTCTTTCTCTCTCTCTTTTCTTAATTACATTTGATTTTTCTTCAGAAGAGAATTCTTTTCTACAGTCATATTTTTATGGAAATTTTAATGAGTTGCTTGGCATGACATTAATCACTGAAGATTTAAAGTGTCTTTAAATTGTATTTTCCTTCCTCTTGAATGCCAGCCACACATTTTTGTTTACAGTGAAATTCTAGGGAAAAAAATCCTTCAGCCTATTTTCCTCAGTGCTAATTGGGGATTTATTACTGCTTCATTTGCTTACAATTGAGTCAAACAAAAACCTCCATCCCTTTTTTATGGTGCTGCTAATTGGATTGAGTGGGTTATAATGATATTACTGTATATACATAAATGAACATTTAAAAAATAAATAAATGAACATTAAAAATACGCCTCTAGGGACTGAGACTAAGTAGTTGACTTCATACTTTTCTGAAGCAGATTTTATAACTATTCTTACATAAATATGCACTGCTCATTTCTGCGCTCTGATTAATACAGGAACCAGCAGCCAAAGACAGTACTGCTGGAAAGGTCCAAGGAAAGGATTTGCCAGAGAGCCAAGGAGACTGAAGTGTCTATTCACAAGAGGATTCTCTCAGAAATTCGGCATATAATTTCCATGAATCCCAGGGAATGTGGCAGGTCTGGGTGCCTGTTGGATATGGTGCTGCAGCTGTCTTTATAGCTCACTGCTTTGAGTGCCTACGGAAGGGAGAACTGTCTTCAGCTGACCAGACCAATGCTTCTCATTAGTTATAAACTCAGTGTTTGTTTTGTTAAAATTGCTGTTTAAAACAGCTAAGAGATGTCAAAAAACCATTTGTCATACTTGGTGGCCATTTGTGGAAAGCATTTGATATGATTCCTGTCAATATAGCCAACCAAAAAGTATCTTGCTTACATCAAGATTAACCATTGGTGTTGATCTCCCAGTTTTCTCTCTAGAATGCTCTCTTTTTTTTTTTCTGTTTGTTTCACATTTCTTTTGATAGGTAGAGTTTTTCTTTCAGCAAATGTATTTTTAAGGAAAACAAACTTTCTATATTCATGGTGATTATTTAAGTCTCATTTAATTTCTACATAATCCTAGTGTTGACCTGGTTATATAGAAGCTTTAGAGCAAACACCTGATAAAGATACTGGACCTTTATGAGTAGAAAACTGCCCATGATCAGCTTTCTGTTTTGTATATCCCTTCTTGTAGTAACTGTAACTGCACTGCAGCTATTTCATGGACAGTTAGCATCAAAATCTGGACACATAACCATTGACCACAACTCTTTGGCTGCAACCATCCAGTCAGTTCCCTATCCACTGCAATATTTACCCTTCAAATCCATAGCTCTTCAATATAGAGATATGGATGTGGTATGGGACTATGTCAAAGACCTCACAGAAATCCAAGTAAATTACATTAGTTGGTCTTCCCTTGTATACTGATGCCAGCAATCCATTGTAGAAAGCCACCAGATTGGTCAGGCATGAGTTGCCCTTGGTGAAGCCATGCCATCTATCTTGGATCATCTTGTCTAAGGCATGTACCTTCTCATTGCCTCCAGACGAATTAGTTCCATGATCTCCTCAGGCACAGAAGTGAGGCTTGCTGGTCTGTAGATCCCTCTTGTGCTAGAGGGACAAGAACTGGACACAGTACTGCAGATGCAGCTTTACCAATGCCAAGCAGACGGCAAGGATCACCTCTCATGATCACTTAGTGATTCTTTGCCCAATGCAGCCCAGGATACCATTAGCTTTCCTGGCAACACAGGCGCACTGTTAGCTCATTTTCAGCTTGACATCTGTCAAGACCCCCACATTCTTTTCTACAGAGCTACTTTCCAACTGAGTGTCATCCAGCGTGTACTGGTGCCAGGGATTGCTCCTCCCTAGGAGAGGAACTTTTCATTTCTCCATGTTGAACTTCACAAAATTCTTACAGACCCATTTCTCCAGCCTGTCAAATTCACTCTGGACAGCAGCATGACCCTTTGGTGTATCAGCCATTTCCCCAGCTTTGTGTTATCTGCAGGCTTTCTGAGAATACTTCCTACCCAATTGTCTAGATCATTAATCATTTGAACAAGATTGAGCCCAATATTGACCCTTGGAGTACACTACACCGCTATAGCTGAACACCAACTAGACTTTGCACCACTGAGCACCAACGTCTGAAACCAGATGTTCAGCCACTTTTCAGCCCACTGCATTGTCTGCCAATCCAGTCTATGCGTCAACAGCTTGTCTATAAGAATCTTAAGTGGGATAATGTAAGAGGCCTTACTGAAGGCCTTCTTTTAAATCCCGGGTACTCTGGGGATGGCAAAGAAGGTACGTAATCTTTGTATAGATTTAATAGAAGAAGAATCTAACACCTGAAGAAGAAAGAAGTCAAAGGAGGAAGGTGGAGAATATTAATAGGAAACGGTTATTTCCTATTTCTCATCACACAGAGATTAAAACCACCAACTGAAATGTTCAGACAGTAGATTTAAAGCAAACAAGTGAAACTATTTTTTTAGAAAGATAATAACAAAACTTCCAACTTACTGCCGCAGGACATAACTGTACATAACAGTGGAAAATCGTCCAAGTGGGGTTTCCACACAGTTACAGAAGATATGGGAATCTGATAAGAACAATGATCCTGATGAATACTTTGGCCCAGACAGTCAGATTATTGCCTGCTCGACACTAGGAGGAAAATACTCCCTTGGCACTCTCAGTGTGTGAAATAACCTTTCTCTACACTTCCCCTGTGTCAGAGGCAGGGTTGAAACCAGTCAGGTCTTTGCAATCACTCTTCTTATGTGCGTTCTCATGTAGTTTTTATAGTTTTTATCCTTAAACACAGTAGATGAAGGACATTCTGTTGAAGTTTGTTTAAATCTAAAGGTCTATGTGAGGAGCTATTCAATTCTGGTCTCATGAGACAAGTACTTTTTTTCACTGTTGTTTGACCTGATTTTTTTTTATTTTTTTATTTTTGGAATGATGTAGTATATTTGTCAAAATACACCTTGAATATAAATGGAGAAATAATGTTGAATAAATTACAAGAAGATTAGCTTCATTGACTTTGTTTGTAATTTACTAAGGAATTTCTAGTAGAGAAAATCTATTAGTGACACTTTATATTTCACTGGAACAGTGATCTAAATAAGATGTAATACAGTACATTGAACTTTTATGTACTTACCTGTAGTTGCATAATAAAACATGAGTTATGACACAAGTGTGCTTATGTACAGTAGTTAATAGTCACTCATGTCAGTTTTAATAACATGCTGTGTAGAAAGATGCTGCCTGAGTGTTTTTAAACATAAAATATATTTAACGCGATGTTCACATATTAATCCCCTAGCTTGACACTAACTTACTACTAGGCCCTTTTGCCTTGGATACGTACACAAATTGTTGTTTGGTTATTGTAGGACTGCTTATCATAAATGCACTGAATTTTTTTCCATCCATGCTGAAGCATTTATATGAAAGCAATTACATATATCCATATTTCAGAGCAGTTCTGAGAAGCAAAGCTGTTATACCACGTCATGAAGACTGGCATGCCCCTTGGCCCTGGCTTCATCCTCTCTGATTGTAGGTGTCTAAATGCTTTTGTATAGGGAGCAACTCTGCAGAGAAACTTCTCTTGTCAGTGAGTGACAAGAGCTGAAGGCAACTGCTGTTCGCACTTCAGCCAAACTAAATTGCCTGTAAAAGCTGTCTTGTTGGCCCTACAAACTCAGAACTGAAGACAGCAAATGGGAAGGAGTAAACCTGGGACCACCACATTTTCAAGGCTTTGGTTCTGACTATATGCACCATCTTGATGAACCTAATGCTAGGAGAGATTGTAAAGATCAGTGCACACATGGAACAGCAAGCTTGTCTGGACATCAGCTTTGTTTCAGAGTTTAGTTGTGGCACTGAGTAGTTATCAGTGTGCAGAGTCCTGCTTAAAAGCATTGCTAACTGGTCTTGCAATTGATAATGAGTGAACCTAATGGGATATAGGCTCTCTGCAGGACTTCCACTGAGCCATACTTTTAGTTGCTAATTTGGATGGTTAAGGACATCCAGGACAGATTTCCCCTTTTTCCACAGTCTAAATCGTTTCTGCAGTGCAAAGCAATAGGATCATCTGCACGAGCAGGTATTCCTGAAAAAAACATGGGCAGCAGCTTTGTTCTGCATGACTTTTTCAAAAGGCTCTCTTTCAAAGTGGAGTCACTCCATTTAAATCCTTTGTGCTTCAAAAGAAATAAACTTTGTACAGATGGAGAAAACAACCTGAGAAGGCCATAAAAATAACTAGTGTGGTTCTACTGACTGGGATTCAAGTCAATGAAGTTTGAGCTGGAAATATAATGCAAGTTCCAATGGTTATGTTAATTATTTAAAGTAGTTAACCAGCACACTGTTTGACAGTAAAAGAGCAATATGCCTTTTTGACATTATACATTGAGTTCAGCCATGTGTTATGAGGATGAGATGAGGGAACCACTGAGTAAGGGTCTGCATGATTATAATGGTTCATCTTATTGCTTTGACTGCAATTCATTCAGAATAATGACGACATTCGTAGTGACTTCAGCAGGGCTAAGATTTCACGCTGTAAATTTATTTCTCTGACCAGCCACAAGCCTTGACCAAAGCATGATTTGATTCCTGAGCCAATCCAAACTGAGCATAGCTATGAATAAGTGCTTGAGGGCAAAAATTTAACATGTGATTGAACAACTAACACTTATAGCTAGGATGAGTCCACTCCAGCTGCTGAGATCACTACTGTTGCGTGTTTCTGTTCACCAAAATATTGTGTTTATTCCTAAGCCTGATGAATGAATTACACTGATGATACATATAATGTGACACGTGCACGATTATGCCTTTACACTGCTCCTGTCTACTCTCATGGTAATAGTTTCACCCAGCATACACACTGTGTGCACAAAAAGCTTTTTTTGCACATGTCATCAAATGATATTAAATTGAATTTGCACAAAGCCAAGGCACGGAGATGGTGGCACAGGTGCTGCTGGCAGGAAGTCTCCAACACCAGCTGAGCAATACTTGTGGTGTTGTTTTGAAGAAAAGATGTTCTCTCCTTTATTTTCACCTTTATTTTCAGCTTTACTGAAGCTAAGTGGCTTGATTTTCAAAGATGCTGACCCTCCCTGGCTCCCACTGACTTCAGCTGGAATGAAAACTGTGTCTCATCCCTGGGACCAGTAGGTTGACAAGCCACGAAACCGATTTCAGGCACCTGATTATATACTCTTTACTTCATCTTTCTCCTGCTGAAAGTAGCAGGCTTTAACTCCTTAGTGAGCTGATACAGAATTATCTTGGGCATTAATCACCCCAACCTCACCATGAGAGAGACCATCATAAGCCCCCAGTGAATATTTGTTCCTTAGAGTCTGCAGCAGCTCAATGACAGCAAGTTGGCCTTGTGCTAAAAGTTCAAGTGCCAAGTGATGGACCCAAGGACATCTTCTGGCCCAGTTGTAGATTTTTGTCATGACCTGGAGTAAATCATGGGGACTAGACATGTCTTGCTAGCTAACTTCATTTTACTTGAAAATGGCAGTGTAAAAAGACATTGTTTATTCAGACATCAGATTCTGCTCAGAGCTGTCACAGGTGGTTGGATGTATGGGCTGCCAGAACCACTGGGCACCTCCTTTTTATATATCTCATTGCAAAAGTCCACAGTCTTGCACGTTCCCAGGTATCATACACCTGCACACAGTACAGCTGCCTTCATCTCTTTAATCCAGTAGTCAGAGAACAGTTCCTCCCATACTGCACTGTGAACACCTTATCAAGATCAGTGTAATCTCACCAAGTCCCTTTGTTAAATGCTACTTGCAGAAAAACAATCTTCCCCCAAGACAAAGCTGAAGATGTCATTAATGTAATCAAAACTGTAACCACAGGCTCAATGTGTCCTATGGCCTTATCACATTAAGCAATGCAAATGCAGCAATGCAAATGCAGATAGATTAGGTGCGTCGTATTTCAAAGTATACACAGGAACACAAGCAACCAATATTAAACCTAAGAATGCATGAACACCCACCTTGTTCATGCCAAGGGCCAACCAGCGGTGGTAGGACCTGACACACAGGATAGGGCAGTGGCCTGTTTCCCACACACTACTGTACTGGCTTTCACCAGTTCCCAGAAGTGGGGAGTTTATCTGCATAGAAAACTGTTTTCTATTTCCCTTTCACTTTCCCTCCCCTCCCCTCCCCTCCCCTC
>JAOWBP010002052.1:75442821-75457214 GCA_028571105.1 Tragopan temminckii
AGTAACTTCATCTTCTATTCTTCTATTCATAAACAAACATGAATAATGATAAATAATTTAATCTCAGCTTTTTTTCCATTATCATGGTGTTAATTGTACATTTTACTGCTGCCTCTTTTCCAACACACAAGGCTTTACTGAAGATAACTCAATAATTGTGGATTTAGTACAGACACTGGTAGGAGCCTAATCAGCATTTCCACTCAATCTGAGTACATTTAGGAGTGGATTTTCCAGTGTCATTCACGTGTCGTCTTTTTCTCATTGTTTATATCTGAGAATATCACACTGGGCCTTACCAAAAGCCAGCAGTAGTCAGAAGGTACCATTACATCACTTTCCCTCTAACTACTAATCCATTACTTGCTCATGAAGATTAATACATTCATTTAATATGGTGTGATAGTTTGATATAACCAAGAATTTAGCAGTCTGAGAGCTTGGACAAGCTTCATGAGTGAGGATTATACCATACTTTTAAAAGAAGACATAAACTATCAAACTGGCACTAGCCAGTCTTTTTGTCATTGGAATGAAACACTTTCCCACAGTCACAGTATCCCACAACGATCTCCTGTGAGGTTAATGGTACCTTCTTTAAATATCAATGATGACAACTGTCAGACAGAAAATACTGTCCTGGATGACCTATGGCTCTGTTTGTTCCCTTGGCACAGATGGGATGTGAAAGAGGACCTTTGAAATGCAGTACTTTTATGGACTGGTTCACATTCCAAGTATAAATTCCAATACAGTTATTTAGAATACAGGCAAACATGTTTAATCCCTTCACCTCTTCACCTGGAGAGGGCATTACACTAACAAAAAAAGACAGACACATGCAGAACTGACAACAGCCATATGGCAGAACAGGTGCATTCATTTGCAGATCTAAAAATGCTCATCCAGTAGTCTTAAATACTAGTTATTTGGAACTCTGTTCAGGTCCCACATTACAGGAACGAAATGGCAAAACTAGACAGTATGCAGAGAGTTTTATGAGCGCACAGAAGTCAAGAAAACATGACCCAAGAAAAACAGATTGAAAGGAGTGGATAGTTTAGCCTAGTAAACAGGAAATTGAGGGTAAACATGGCAGAAGCCCTGAAATATGCAGAAGGTTGCTGGAATGAGAAAGGTAGTAGATATTTCTGCATAACCATCTGGGTTAGGTCAACAAACAATAGACTCCAGTTGCATTTAGGGAGATCAATTGCCAGAGGAAAGATGAATGTTCACAAAGCTATAGAAATAATGGAGTAGGTATGGAATCTCTATTCTTGGAATGTTTGGAGTGAATTTTTCTTGTTTGTTCATCTGAGATTAAAAAAATAACTAACAAAACAAATGCATTTAGGATAGTTTTGTGCGTACCGGGAACATAGATAAGGTGACAGACCATGAAAGTCCCTTTAGCCTTGTTTCCTGTGATTCACTATGTCATAATATTCACCCTGCAGTTGTGGCTCCCTGGCAATAATTTCATCCCTCTAGTGAATACAGTGGCAAAACTCATCATTTCTGTCAACTTAGCTATTGCACAGATGGCAGTGACAATACCAGTGCATCAGTACTAGGTAAACTTCCATGTCCGTTGTTTGTAACAAACTATAGACAGATTTTCCCCCCATTGGAAAGTTGGAAGAACTAGGATTTAAATACTTTTACATGTGATGAGACTGAAAACTGGAAGATTTCAGACCATGTTTCTGTATGAAACGATGTGAGTCCAACAGTTTCCAATATTGAAGATTTCCTTCTTTCCTCCTGGGTGTGCTCTGATTGACAGTTTTGAAGGCTCAAGCACCACAAATCCCTTCATCTGCCTTCTTTTGTTTCATCTTTCATACTCCTACTGAGACAAATCAAATCTATTTGCTTAAATGCATGCAGTCTTTTCCCTTAGGTTCTAGGGAAGGGGATTGACAATTTAACATGACCCAAAGAGAATCTATCCAGAATAAAAGCATTAAATACTAAATGCTAAAGCATTGTCAGTTTTTTTTTTGTTGTTTTTTTGTTTTTTGTTTTTTGTTTTTTTGGTTGTTTTTGTTTTGTTTTGTTTTTAATGAGAGTTAAACCAGAAATGGAGTTGGGGACGTTGTTACTCTTTTAATGTCAGCATTTTACTTTGCTATGTCATATTTGTCTTCCTTGAACTGCACAAAACTGTTTTTATTTTTAGTATCATTACGAAGTCCAAAGTGGGAAAAGAGCTGCTGTATTAATCAACAGCCAAAGAAAATAAATCTCTACTCTTTCTGCAAACATGCTGCTGCACGATATGTTTTCCTTGGGCAAATTTTATTCATGACAGAAGCCAGCCATCTGCTGGAGTGCTGCTGCAATAACCCTTTCTAGGACAGCAGGACAGAGACGCTTGCTGATGTTGAAAAATGCATCATTTTCTTCAAACTTAATGTTTGAGGAAGGGGAGGTTCAGACTGAATGTTAGGGAGAGAGGTCAAACTGGAACGGGCTTCCTAGAGAAGTGGTTGATGTCCCATGCCTGTCAATGTTCAAGAGACATTTGGATAACACCATCACTAATATACTTTAACAAATGTTTCACAGTTCTGGGAGCAAGAAACACAATATTCACGATTCTTAACACTGCCTGAGAATGATCAAAGTATCAGTGCATACCTTGAAATATTCTTGTCCATAGTTTTCCTCAGGGATTGTAAAATTAATTAATGAAGGGTATTTATTTTTGAGGTTAGGTCCATATTAGTAAACTAAATTGATCCAAGACACATTCCCAAGAGCGGAGACTCTGTTTTCTGCCCTGTTACATGGTCTTCCAAGCAGTGCCTGGGCCTCTGGGAATCAGTATGGGCCAAGAATCATTCCTAATACATACCCTAGGTGCAGTCACCTTCTTCTCACACGTAACAGAGTAAAAAAATATTGGTAAAAATATTGGTGAATATTGCACGTGTCACCAAGCCTCCACAATCAGACATTTAACTTACCTCTACAGATAGGGATATAATGTCTATGAATTAGACTTCTCTTGCAAACCAGCCTCTGCAGCTGTTTCCTATTGGCTGATAGTCCCTATATAGTTTAATTGCCTGACTCAGATTCACAGTCAAAAGAAGAAAATGAACTGAAATCTCAGGCTGTGTCAGGTCTCAGATAATCTACTCAAGTTTCATGCAGCCTGTTCATGACCAGAAGTAAGAATGCCTTTCTTCAGCTTTGTGGATCTGCTGATGGATGCTTATTTAATCATACCAGATAGAAACTGTAGCTCTGGTCACAAGTTTGTCTTCATTACTTGCCACCACGGCCTAGTGAAGAAAGGATCAAGTTATCTTGCCCTTTGGTAAGTGTAATGCTCTGCTCTTTGCTCTACAATTTGAATTGATATTTAGTAATGATCCAGGAAGCCACATCAGAAACAAAAGGTTGAATATGCTGTTTCAAGGTGAAGCTGATTAGCATCTTTGCTTGGGCAAAGAGGTGTATCCCGTAAGCTAATGGGGCTGAAATAATAATGGCTTGTGTAATAGTCCCTGGCAGGGACCTGGTGCAGCACTGCTCAGAAATGACAGTTTGATGATAGGACAAATTGGTTGATTTACCAAATGAATTACCTCTGGAAGTGCACCCAGACCTCAAGCTGTGATTTTTAACTTAATAACAAAGTTTATTTCCCACCCACACAACCCTGGATTACTTACATTTTCATTACCTTCTACTGACAGATCTCTGAAATCAGAAGATGTTGAGCAGTGAAAACCTGGAGATAGAAAAATATTAATTGAATTAAAGACATGAAAAATGGTGTTCACTTTCAAGAGGAAAAATAAAAATCTTCCATGCCTCTGTTCTTAAGAAGTCATGATTGTTGTAAGAGATTATGAAGATGGTAATAATCACCTACTGCCTGTGGATATGGAGTTTCCTTGAATGGATGTGTGATTCAGACTGAGCCCATCACTCAGTTTCCAACATAAGGAAAGGGGAAAACCTGCAATCTGAGCCATCTCTCACTGTGCATTTGATTCATCTCTAGCACAGTGTAGTACTATCAGAACAAATCCCTGTTTAGGCACCTGTCAGGATGTTGAAGAGTTATATCTGCAGAGACCTAAAAAACATTATTGCCTCAGAAACAAGTACTTCTAATTGATTCCCAACAAATACAAAACAAATTAAAAAGGCTTGGCCACACAGAGGCCCCTATATACATCTCTATCTATATCCTATGGATAGGGATATATATATCCCTATCTATATACATCTCAATCTTATTAGACTTTTTGGATTTTTCTTGAACTGAAAACCTGTCTGAAGCTTTCACATGATGCTTACATTCTGCCTTCTCTCCCTTACTGGGCCAGAAACGTTAAAAAGGCCTTTCAGAGCTTCTGCTCTTATTTCCATCAGTAACTTGCAAGAAAGTAAGTATGAGAAAGAAAAACACATAATGTTTTGTACCTCTAAGAGACCATGACTTGGATTTGCTTCTGGGTTTGACTGGAGACTCCATACATTCTTTATTTTAATGGAACCTTTTTCAGGTTCGTCTGTTATGATAAATTCCTGGAGACAGACGAACTCTTTGCAGTCTGCCCAGGGTAGAAGCCCATGTACTCAAGGAACAAAGGTAAAAGTACATTCTGCTAATGATTTTCCAGCACTGCTCCTTTTATTGACATTTCTGCTATAATTGTCTGAAAGCATGTCACCCCAGGGCCTCAGTGAATATTCAGAGGAAACGATTATGTTTAAAATCATGTCTCTAACAAACTGAAAATTAAGGCAACCTGTTGGTACAAACGGCCTGAGAGCATTAGCACATTGATCCCAACAGCAATCTCAGTGCCAGCTCATTTCTGAAGTTGCAAAGCTGTTTTCCATGAGTTTAATGTGCCCAGGTTACGTGATCAGGAAAAATCAGAGCCAGTAATTGCTCTCTCCCAGCCTCACCTTAGCAGATAGAAATGCTGGTTTACAATAACACAATTTTCCCTGCTACTGCTAATTGCTCTTCTGGAAAAGACTCTACTCTTCATTAAACTCCAAATCACACAGTACTACCAGGATCACAACCTCTACTGTGAAAACCTCTTCCCCATGTTACAACTGAGAAAAGTGCACAGAGTCTAGTGCAGAGTCTTTAATGTGTTATTACTGGCTCCAGAGTTGTACGTAGTGCTAGACGCAGTCTTGCACTGTGATTCTTAGAAATCATAGGTACCATAGAAATCACAGAAAAGGCTGAGTGAGGGACCTCAGAGGTCATCCACCTATCATCATAAAAACAGGGCCTGGACAAAATTGTCTAACATCTTGTCCAGATAAACCTTCTAGGTCTCCAGTGTTGTAGAATCCATTAGATCCTCCTTATCTTCACAATTTGAGGAGTTGTGAGACATAAAGAAGCAGAGAAAAGTTTAGAGCTAATGGAAATTGAAGTCAAATTGAGGACAGTCTCTGGAGAGTTTCTTAGTTTCCACACTTCTAGCTCTTACTTTTGCCTTCCTCTGTCTGTTGATGACTAAATTGTTGTTTCCCAGACAATAGTGTCTTTTTCTTTCCCCACAGAATACATTTGGGGATCAATGCCAACTTAAGGGCAATTGCAAAGAGAATTTAATCATAAGCAATAATAAAACCAAAAAATCTTATCCTGTTGTTCCACATCTTCATGTCTAAAAGCTTTTCTGAATGTTTTCTCTGTGTCTTGCCTTTGACTGTTGAGTTTTCCTGCTGCAGGCTGAAGGGAGGAAGAATAGAAAGCAAACAACTAGGCTGTCTCCAGTAACACTTCTGCACAATCTGGGGGACATCCATGACAAGTGGCTATTTCATAGCATTTCAAACTGTTACAAGTTGTGACTGGGATCCAATTATCTCCAGGATTTTCTCCTCACACTTCCAATGAACCACCATATATCCCTGTGGAGATTCTTGATATGAATCCTTTATAAACTTATGAATCCTTTATAAACAGAAGAACTGATCCCTCTTTTTATTTGTTTGCTAGAATTTTTTTTCATGTTCTCAATATTTGAAACTATTTTTACGAGCTGATTATGTCTCGGGTGCAGATTGTCACCCTCACTGCTTGGGCCCTTCACTACAAGAAGAATAATGAATTGCTTGCAAGTATGCAGATAAGAACAATGAAATGTGTGAAGTGACAAGAAAGCAAGACATACGAGGAGCAGCTGAGGGAATTGAGTTGTTTAGTAGTTGTAGAGAGTGATAAGGTCTCCCCTGTGTCTTCTCCGAACTGAAAAATCCCAGTTCCCTCAGCCTCTCCCCATAAGACTTGTGCTCCAGACCCCTCACAGCTTTCTTGACCTTCTCTGAACACGCTCCAGTGCTTCAATGCCTTTCTTGTAGTGAGAGGTCCGAGACTGAGCACAGTACTTGAGGTGTGGCCTCAACAGTACTGAGTACAGAGGGTTGATCACTTCCTCACTCCTGGTGGCAGCACTATTTCTGATACAAGCCAGGATGCCATTGGCCTTCTTGGTCACCTGGGCACATTGCTGGCTCATCTTCAACTGAGTGTTGACCAACACAGACAGAGTGTTTCTTCCACACAGTCTTCCAACCACTGTGCCCCAAGCTTTTATCATTGCCTATGGTTGCTGTGGCCAAAGTGCAGGATTCAGTACTTGGTTTTGTTGAACTTCATCCCATTAGCCCAGCAATCCAGCCTGTCAAGATCCCTTTGTAGAGCCTTCCTACCCCCAGGCAGATTGACACTTCCTCCTAAGTTGGTGTCATAATTGATCCTCACATAGTAATTCACTTTTCCATTATGGAAAATGTGTGACTATCATCATATTTCAGTCTGAATAGATTTTAAAAATCTAGAAGAACAGAAAGATTTGAAAAGAAAAGTGAAGCATTATATTCCCTAGGCTGCTTTTCTAGCAAATACTAGCTGGGCATTTCTAAACCAAAGATGCAATTATTCTTCAGTATACAGAAGTTTAAGGATAGAGCCGGATTTTTCAAGACTTAATTTCATGTCACTGTGTTTCTTAGTACTTTGATACAGTAGTTTATTGCCCTCTGAGTATAGTTTAGATACACTTTAGCATGACAAAAGTACAGTCAGTCACCAAAATGGATGTGTTCGTCCCTGTCCTTGCCTTCTTCATGCTGACATAAGCACTGCTAAAGTCATTCAGTGAATCAACACTGGGACAGATCCCAGTTGAAAACTCATCATTTTGAGGAATTTGCTATGTGAAATTTCCTGTTCCAGGTCACTGCACCACTATCTGAGAAGCAGTGCCAGCAGAAAGCAGTGGTGGGAAGGCCTAAACAGCACCAAAAGTCAGGGCAGCATGCATTTATAGGGATGAAAGAGACTGCAGCTTTGGGTGAAATGCTGCACCCAATTCCGTTTGAATTTCCCAGGCTTCAGCTCCCACTATTTTTTTTTAATCTTGTTTTTATCCTCTAACTAAAATTATCCTTCTCATGCATCCAAAACACAGCTTGTCACTGCAGCCGCAGGCCAAAACTGGGCCTTCCTGGTTCTTTTCAGTCTCATCATTTTACGTCTTTAAAGCAATACTGCGTCACTTGTTCCTGGACACAACTTTGCATTTATTTGGACAAAAAGAGTCATGTAAAGGAACAAAGTAAGTCATTCTCATGTATGCAATGGCCTTCCCACAGCTCCAGCTTATTTCATGTTATTCGTCCTAATTGACTGTCAATGTATTTCTGAGGCAGGAGTCCCATTTGGATGGCCTCAAATATGCACTTGAGGAACCTTCTCACATTACCTTTTCATGAGTGAAGGGGAGCAGCTTCTCAAGTGAGCCAGGCCAAACTCAAGAACCCAGCTGTTCAGTCATGCTGCTCTTTCGCCTCTTCTGTCAAACACAAATTTTAGTAGCAATGGTCTTCTTTGGAGATCACATTCAACATTTGGAACACCACTTTGCTGGGAACTGATGAGATGCAACCAAAACACATTGAGATTGCAGTTTCATATTCACAATTAAGTAAGTGCAGTGAGTCAGATGTGCAGCTGCATTTATGAGCTAAGTGACTTTCTCCCTCTGGCCCAGATATCGTGAGGAACACATATTCCTGCATTTCTTTTTCCTGGCTTAGCATCTGATTTTAATTCCTTACCTTCTGTTAACAGGTCAGATGGCTTCATTGTATATTTTCTGCCATACCTCTACTTCCGTTCCCCTACTTGTTTTTTCACTCATTCTTGTATTGACTCTTACTGCATTAGAAAAGCTTTCTGTGGTTTCTCTGATGCCCTATTCTCAATATTGTGCCTATTTTACACGGCATATGTGGTTAGAGCATTTGCAACTGTCAATTTGCTAAGCAGCTCTTTCTCTTTGCCTTAAGATATCTCCTTTTCTTATAAGACACTTTGCCTCTAGGTCTACCTTTAATTAATTAATTCTTATTGCCTGAATTCAAGTGCTTGCTGCCTATGGAGCCCTGTGGAAAGGTCTGGGTACTAGAGGATAGCAAAGTTATTCCATTTGATTTGTAAATGCATCATATAATAAAGAACTGAAATCTATCTGGGGTAACAGTTAGAGTTCATGAAATATTTGGAAGAACCTGACACCAGGCAATTGATAATTTAAAATGAATTGAACCATTGCAGTCTCAAAACAAAGAATGACCAAAAAGGTGAGCATAAAATGCAAGCAAGTCAAAACGAGGGCAAAGCAAGGAAGTAAGAGCAGCAAAAAGGCGCAAGGTAAAATCTTCATTTTCCCCCAGAAAAAGATTCTCAAGAATCATAGAAACCTAGAACATCCTCAGTTGGAAGTTACCCATGACGTTCAACTCTTGGCTCCACATGGGACCACCCAAAAATTAAACCACATATCTAACAATAAATTCCTGAAGCACCTCTAGATGCTGTGAGAACAATCAGGGTACCTATCAATAAAGAAAAAACGATGTACAATGTTTTGCAGTTTCTGGCATGGCTGGAATGTAGAAAATTACTTGACTGATTGTCTCTTTTGCTCTAACTTTGACTGTCTTTGTTATCTGCACATTAGAAGGAAAAAAAAAAGACAACAGAAGGCTCGCCTCTTGTGTACAATTAAGATTCTTTGTTTTTCTTTTCTTCCACCAATTCTAGCTCTAGCTAGAATTTTGTTTAAAGGCTTAGTTCTGTTTTTTCTAGTCATCATATATAACTGCTGATTAAAAAAAAAAAATCCATGCATTTTTCTAACTTCTGAAAGTTTATGACAGGTATTGCCATTTGGCTTTTCTGAAATATCAGCTTCTAAGATAATTTAATATCCAAACAAGATCACCTTTGCTAAAAAAACAAACCAGCCAATCAAACAAGCAAACTACCAGAAGGAAGTGAACATCCCAATTTTTGCTGAAAATGTCATTTACAAGATAATCTCATCCAGGCTGCCGGAAATCCAGAAGAATCACCCCATCCTTATCTCAGAAGAAAGAGCACATCACTTTACCCTCTGGGTGCTGCATCTGGAACTTTTTGTTTGATGGGGAATTCATATGTCACCACTTCGTGTACGGCCATTTTGACTCCAGATCATAGTGGTGACACCATATCGCATGACCAGTAAAGATACTATCCAGAAAACTGTCACCTTCACCATCTTGTTTGTTCCATAGGTCCTGACAAATTTGCACATGATATTCTTTCTGTTCCTGTGTGAGCATTTGCGGGACCCACCTGGTGCAAACTGCATGATATTTCAACATTGCCACCATCATTTCCAATGCACTGAAGCTGATATGCATGTCCATACAGAGTTCTCCTGTTGTAATTTGACAATTACATAGATGGTCAGCATGGATGAGCTGTTCAAGATACTAGTCATTTTCTGGTGTGACGATTGTGCATGGCATTTTTGAGTTGGCTTGTCTGTCACATTGTTGTTGCCACTGCTGAAACCCATTCCATTTTTTCCACGTGGAGGAGTTCAATGACACACCATTGCTACATATGCACTTCCATGTCAGATGCCATTTTGTCAGCCTGCTACTCCACTGCCATCTGTCACACAGCAACAGAATTTATTGGAATATTGGTGGGAAGGTTCAACTTCTGCTGTTATACCACCAACATCTGCCTCTGACATCAGGGCCAATGTAATAAAGTAGGAGGAATTTCTTTCAGAGCAGCCCTCGTAAGAATAATACTCAGTCTTGAAAATCACAGAATCACAGAATCACCAAGGTTGGAAAAGACCTATAAGGTCATCCAGTCCAACCATGCACCTATCATCAATTGTTCGCACTAAAAAGAAAAAGAGAAAAAAAGACAGCAGTGGTCTTAAAAGATGGCCAAGGATGAAAATGTAAAAAATGCAAGACAGCTGTTTAACAAAGACTGTTAAAACATAAGGATTGCATATTCCTTTCTTTACCAGGAAACTGGGAAATAACAAGCAGAGGTGTGTCTGAAGAAATCAAGGAGACTCAGACATTAGATAAGATTCATCAAATATTTTGACACCAGCTATAAGACAATGAAGCAGAATCAGTGCAAAGTGAAAAATTACTTTTATTGTATATTTTTGTACTAAATAATGATTACATGATTAGTAGTCCTATAACAGCATAACTGAGAGACGCATTGTAAAATATAAGAAAATATGTAAGAAAATACAGGTGGAATGACATTACAGATCATCTACCTTTTATTGTATCTGAGTGAAGGATTAGCTCTTCTGAAATCATTCTTGGCAGATATTTGTCTAATGCATTATTTAAATTTTCAATGACAAAGATTCCTATCTCTGTAAACAGCATAGTTTGCTGTTTATTGTCCTTAAATCATTTCTCCTTTTATAACTTATGTCTCTTTCTAAACTTTAAGCAATTTACTTTTTGTCCTGCCCACAATGGATAGGAAGAACATTTTCAGTCTTTCCTTTCTTCAGCAAACTTGCCACAGCTCAAGAAGACAGGGCTGTATTCTCAAGAGAAAATAGTGCTATTTCTTTCAGTCTTATACCAGACAGAATATTTTCTAATATCCTGCTTTTCTCTTTCACCCAATCCACAGCTAGATTTTCCCTGCATAGCCCACATCTGATTTGCAGTCCATGCTGACCTCAGGAATTTAGCTGGCACATTTCTAATACTGATCAGAGTAGGAGGATATTTACTGCTTCTGTGCATCTCAGAAATTAGGGAGACGTTCAACAGTGTTAACTTCTTTTCACATTGTGCTCCACTAATGTCTGTAGATACTCTTTTGAAGACTTCTACCTAGAAAGTCAGTCTAGAGCGCTTTACTGAATAGCTGTTGTGTCTAAATCTCTTATGCATGACCTGGAGCATGATATTCAGTCTTCATCCACCTGGATGATGTCTCCTAAGGCCATCCTTCGAGTAGACTGTCTCTTTACAAAGGAAGCTTCGTCTGTTTCCTCTTGCTGTGCTCCTCTTTCCTTCTGCTTTTTGGCCACATTCTCAATGAGCTTGCTTGCGTCACTGAGGGTTTTTTGTGTTCGCTGACCTGCAGATTTCTTCTTCCCTTCTCCCGCACTTGAATCCGTGACCTTTAAGGGTTTGGCTTTCCCCTGGTCTTCCTGCTGCTCTTTCATGTGCCTTACTCTGAATCGGCGTCGACAATTGCTCTGGTAAGGATCAGAGATGCTGTCAGGGCTGGTAGGCTCTTCATGTACATCCACCTGGAGAGTGGGAATTGATGCCTTAAGAAGTGTCCTGGGAGCCTCTTCAACACCTGGTTGCTTATTCAATTTTGAGCCTGTCTCTGGAGGCAAAATAACTTGAATTTCTCCCAGGGGCTTGCTGCTTTTAGGGGAAAGGGGATCATCTTTATTTTCCACAGCAGCCTTCTCACTCAGCTTTATCTTATGAAGGTTTTCCAGCTCCCCCTGGGCCAGATTCTTCACTCTTTTTACATGAGGCTCATTGCTGATGGAGCTAATAGCTGTCAGCTTCTGAGCAGCCATTTGGGCTTCTCTCTGGATGCTCATAATCTTTTGAAGCTGGGCTTCTTTCACTTCCACAGGAATCTCCAGAGGAGCCAACTTGACTGGCCTCTTCAGGGTAACATTCTCTGTGCCATATGACTCATTTGCACGGTGCAGGCTGGGAGACAAAGACCCCTCTCTCTTTACCTTTTCTGGCCACAGCTTTTTATCTCCCTGGGCTATCTTCTTCTCTGACATCCTGGGTGAAGGAGGATGGATACCAGGGTTTCTGTGTTCGCTTCCTGGCTTCTCTTTTGGCAAGATAAGTGTAGGATTCTTGCTGGGCTGCAGGTTCACAATGGTAACTTCACTGACATTGCAGTTATACCTGGGCATCAGCTTTTCCTCAGCCATTGGAGCACCCTTAAAGAAAGCAAACAGATACAACGTTCACTAGCATACATCACATTAATGGTCTGTTAGCTTTTTATATAATGTTTGAGAGTCTGGAAAGAGTGCAATCTTGGTGTCCCTTGAAGTGTACTCATATTTACAAGCACTGAGCTCTGTGCTCAATTTGACATAACCCTGACTAATCTACAAAGAGGGTTCCATGTGCGGAGACTTGACAAGTTATTGTTGTCCCATATATAGAATGTCCCTTCTGAGCAGTGGGTAGCACCAGGTTGTACACTGTGATCGCCAAGTTAAGGGAAGACAAAGACCTCCAAGGCACATGGAAAGTAATATTTTAACCAGAGAATTAATGTTAGGTTGGAGGAACTTCCAGTTGAGGATCAGTTGTGCATCTTTCCTTTCTTCCTCTAACATGCTGAGAGATGGGCATTTTTAAGAACTGTGATCACCCATCTCATTCCTGTGCCTGCAGAGACATGTGCCTTACAAGGGCCTTACCTCAGCAAAGTGCCTTACTTTACCCTCAAACTCTGCCTAATTTAACAAGGTGCTTTTCTCTAAAGAACAGACACTTAAGCCAGTGGTGATTTTGCTAGTGTCAATAGAAGAAAAACTGAAATGTATCTTGAAAGTGCTCTTCATACCCTTGCTGTTGTTCGGTTTCCAGTGCACAAGTGACATGCTAACTAAAAGAATTACTAAATGGGAAACTTGAGGAACCTGAAACTCGTTTCTTGCCTTTGTTCAGAGGAACTTTATTTCATGGTTAGGAAAAGGTCCTGATTATTATCAATAATACAAGCATCTCACTGGAAAAAGAATTTTGCCGTTGAATTTTCTAGCACTATGTAAACAATGAAGGGCTCATAGGTGGCATCAGAAGATGAGCTTTGTTCCCATTTCTGCCCAGATGAGTAAGTCCTCCTCCCTTGGGTCCTTTCTCCATTCCTGCTCTCTGTGTCTTGAACAGACTACACATTTTTTGGTCAGTCATGAGCAATATTCTTGGCTGTAGACTCAATTATCATAAAGATAACTTACTAAATGATAGCATTAACTTGTTCTTCCTCTGGTGAACAGAGGAGAACATGAGCTATTTTACTTCACAACTCCTCTCATTTCTCAAATCAATTTCTGCATTGGTAATTTCTGTTCACTGATGTTGGTGGGATTTTTTTTTAAGTACCTGGGCTTAGTATCATTATAAATAAAATAATACATTTTTTGCTCTTCCCGTATCTTGCTGTGTTCCAAGAAAGCAGTTAAGGCTGCCTACAGCTCTGTAAAAGAAAAGTGAAATACAATAAACCTAAATAAAATCTTGCCTTAAAATTCAGGCACATAAACCACTGAGACAGAATGAAAGCTCCGATGCACAGTGAAGTATGGGAATGGAAAGGAAGAAAAGGTAAACAAATGTAGTATCTCCAAATGATTATTCTTTAAAAGTTCTGGGTTGAAAAGCCTTTTACCTACCTTTGAAAATGGTCAACTAAAAGCCAGCTAGCTATTTAAGCCTACAGAACGACCTACCTAGACAGTGCCTCTTTTTGGCTGCGACCATTCTTTGTTTTTAAGATATTGTCTTGGTTTTGTCTGAGATAATTTTCTTCCCGCTAGCTGGTATGGTGCTCTGTTGTGGATATAGGATGAGAATAATGTTGATAACACAGTGATAATTTAGATAATTTAGATAATTTAGATAATTTAGATAATTTAGATGCTGCTGTTCTCACACAAAGGCAAGGACACACAAATGCTTCTTGTATTGCCCTGCCAGTGGGGGCTGGGAGCTAGGAGGGGGGCTGGGAGCCTGGAGAGAAAATAATCAAAATGGCTGACCCAAACTGTTCAACAGGATGTCCCATACCATATGACATTGTGCTGAGCAATGGAACTACAGGAGTTGGCCAAGGGGCTGCTTCTGTTTGGGGCCTGGCTGAGCATCAGTCAGCAGGTGATGAGCATTTGCACTGTGCATTATTTGTTTTGTATCTTCTTTTATTATTATTATTATTTTCCATTCTATTTCTGTCACATTAAACTGCCTTTATCTCATCCTATGACTTTTAC
>JAOWBP010002052.1:75457509-75468843 GCA_028571105.1 Tragopan temminckii
CTTCAGGCGTGTCAGCCAATCCTCCCAACTTCGTATCATCAGCAAACTTGCTGAGGGTGGCCACTATCCCCCCATCACGGTCATTGATGAAGATGTTGAACAAGACCGGACCCAGCACCGACCCCTGAGGAACACCGCTAGTTACAGGCCTCCAACCAGACTGCACCGCCAATGACGACTCTCTGTGCTCTGCCAAAATGATTCTATGAGTCTATGATTCTATTCTAAATATGCACCAGCACCCTTCTGGATCATTCTTCACACTTCCCTGGCTGCTGACTGGGTCCCAAGTGAGTGCAGTGGGAGTGCAAATGTCTGCATTCACAGAGCCATCATTCCCTCTCTTTCTATCAGCACCGTGGTCAGAAAATGGGTTCCATGAACAACCACACATTCAGTGCCCTACACTGTTCAGTAGCTGTCATAACTCACAAAGAAGGAAAATAAAGCTATTACTAGGTATTAGAACATTAGAACTAGTATACACACAACACACATTCAAGGTCCCAGGCAAGAGGATGCTCTTGTTTTGTTTGTTTCTATAGGTACTGAGAAGCACAGTTCCTTCAGAGTGCAACTCAGAAGGAACTCAACGTAGATGAATTAGTTTATCCCTGAAAAAGCTGGTCTCTTCCTGCTATTAGAGGGAAAACCTAAGGACACATGGTTTCAAAGCTAGAAACCTATCAAACACACCACAGTTACGTTCACCCAATGTTTGCGTGGTTGGCTGCATTCCCTGGATCTGACACATGTTCAGGTTTACATCTACGCTAACAAAAGATATTTGCCTCCAAACTCAGGCCTCTGACAATCACGAACATTCCTTGGCTTCTTATGAAGACTCATCTGGGCCATACAAATGTCCAGACAGAGCATTAACAGCCTGGGTCAAAATGTGCCAGAAACCATTCTCAAAGTTTACCAGCACAGATGAGTGCATAACTCTGCCCAGGAATGCCTCCAGCCACATTTATGGTTTCTAGCTCAGATACAGCCTGTAAATATCATCCTTTGCTAAGAGCTCTGTAATAAAGATCAAAAGGTGTCGCTTGGGCAAAAAAAAAAAAAAAAAAAAAAAAAAAAGAAAACGCTGTATTCATTTTATGGTCACAGGTCACCAATTTTACATGCATTCATTTCACAAAAGAAAGTAGGAAGGGGCTGATTGCAGAGCCAAAAAACACAATATCCTATGTAAGTCAGGACAAAGGAAGTGGGGGGAGTTTTGAAATTTGTAAATGCTTGAAGTACTTTTGAACCTGGTGAAAAAAGGAAAAAAAAAGTTGAATTGTGCTGTCACGATTTACCTTCTGTCTTGTACCACTTACACCTGCATCGTGCCTATAAATGTGAAAAATATTGTTTTTCCATCAGTGTGGCAGGCCACGCTGTGTACTTACGTCCCTAACAGCTTGCGTGTAAGAGTCTCACTTTTCTCTTTTTGACACAATCCACCACTTCTCTTTATTTCTAATTTTTATCTGTCCTGAGCTCACGATCTTGATTCAAAAAAGGACCATGCTGCTACTGGTACTCATACTTAAACAAACATGGAGTGACAACTGCACAATGACAACAACACAGTGTACACTAAACAGCCCTATAGCCCATCTCCAGGTTGATCTCCTACTCTAATCATTAGCCTATCACCAAATCTCCACCAAAAGTTCTTAGTGGAGCTTCTGAACCTTGGTAAGCACTTGTCTTTCCAAGAGATATCTACTTGTAGGATTCTCTGATAGCCTTTTCCTCTCTAAGATGCCCACACAAATGCAAGAAACTTGTTGGACGGCTGACAGCAGACACATATTGTCAAGAGGACTGATGTAATTAGTACCATTTAAATGAGCAGCCTCCAGAATTAATTTGCACATGCTCCCACAGGAATAAATGGAGCTATGGGAGCTATGAATATAGCATCAGGCCTAAGCACTTTCAGGCTCATTTGTTTGTGTCTGCCCCTAAACAAACAAAGAGACTGTGTGCCAAGGAACTTGTCGGCAAACAGCATAAGGTTTTGAGGAAAGTAATTAGCAACAGCAGCACTTTCCACCCAGACTGTGAGCTGATTGCTGCTCTGGGGCATGGGCCCACCCCTTTCTCTCTGGTTCACCTATCTGGGGCAAAAGGCAAAGCTTCACCTTGCAAAATCCTTGGAGGTGTTCAAAGCCAGGTTGGACAGGGTCCTAGGCAACATGATCTAATGCCTGATTTAGTGGTTGGCAACCTTGTTTGTTGTAAGGGGGTTTGGAACTAGATGATCTTTGAGGTTAGCTTCCAACTCAAGCCATTCTATGGCTATGGATTCTATGATTCTATGAATATCCACTAGAACTCAAAAAACCACAGGGTTTCCTCTGAGTGGCTGATCATCGCCTTAGCAAATATATTGATGATGACCTATAAAGCACACAGTGGAATGACAGCACAGTGTTGAGTTGGAGTTCATCCCCACTGTTACTCTGAGCACAGATGGATCATGTCACAGATGGATCATGTCATGTCATTAACGGCTGTTTACGTGGGTGGAGAACGTCAAGACAAGGGGGAATGGTTTAAACTAAGACAGGGGAGATTTAGGTTAGAAATTTGAAGTTTTTCACACAGAAAGTGGTGACACACTGGAACAGGTTGCCCAAGGAGGTTGTGGATGCCCCATCCCTGAAGGCATTCGAGGCCAGGCTGGATGTGGCTCTGGGAAGCTTGGTCTAGTGACTGGCAACCCTGCACATAGCAGGGGGGTTGAAACCAGATGATCTTTGAGGTCCTTTTCAAGCCAGGCCATTCTATGATTCTATGATAATAATTCTATATATTATATATATTTGTATTGAATTACAAGATAAAATTAAAATGCAGATAAATTTATGCTACTTTTCACCATGAAATCTATTACCATTATAATATGTTTCTAATTCAAACACAATACACAAAACTACAAAGGAGTCTGTAGATTATATCTGTGGAGTCTATAAATGGTAGCGAGAGGAGGTTTAAATATGTTCTACCACACACCATAGCTCTGCTACAGCAATGTCTTGGGACCCACATAGCAGAAGAGCTTGACCACTACTAGAGCATCCTCATCTTTTTCTTAAATGCCTTGCACTTTAACACAGATTAATTATACCTATCAAGGTAATGAACAAGTATGACTTATGTGGTCCTTCAGAAGAGCTGAGTTGAAACATCTGCACTTTATAGTTTTAATACTTATGAGAATCAATACTACATGTGCAAGTATCGATTGCAGAAACAGGAGAAGAATCTCCGCTAACATGGATGGATCTCTCTTATTTTTTTTCCTGCACTATTAAACAAGTAATATGGAAACATCAGCAGATCTCACAACAGGGAGATGGCAACAAAAGTAGAAAAAAAGAAAAAAAAGCTAAATCTCCTATTGCAACGGCTGCTTTTAGGATGGGCTCAAATGTTGTAAAATGCTTCTGACAGGACAGAGAAGATGTTTTCATTTCATTTGTTTTTCAAAGCGCACAGCAATTCTGTTTGTCCTGTAATTGAAACAACTGAGATTAAAAATAAACTCAGTGCAAAACTTGGATATGCTGTCTCTGCCAGAACAGGAACATTACAATATTTCTGCTATAAAATCTTATCAATCTCACTTGCACTCAGCACTCATGAAAGGCACATTCCCTAAATGAACCCAATGGAGCAGTATATCTATAGATCCGCTGAAGCAGTCAGCTCCTGAGGCCAGCTAGAGATACAAACCCATCCATCCATTATCCTCGTGCGTGCAATTACAAAGAGACAAGAGTACAGAGGTTCCTAAGGCAAGCACTGGCCAAACAGTGATGCCCCCCAAAAAAGCAAATGTAAAAAGCAAATCCTGAGAAAACCAAAAACTGTATTTGTTAAACTTCTATGAAAACTTCTTCAGAATAATAACGAGAAATCCAAGTGTGACATTCTATTATCTCAGAATGTTTCCAAGACTGAGTTAATTAGAAGCAACTTGGTTCAAAGCTGGTGCCTTTGGAGTTGATCAATAAATGTACACTAGTTTGTATTCAAATATCTTTTAAGAGAGACATATAGCTTAAGGACGTGTTTAAAAGGGACGCTGACTTGTGTTACTTTTCTGGTGTAATTATACAACTGCAGATTGAACAGTATCATCTTCCATGTGGGTATTTTTTGGTACATTGTAACAGCAGCTCAGTACTCAAATCTTCAGCAGTATAATTATATCATAAGAGCAAAGCCAGGAAATTTCCATAAAAATACAAGTCTTGATTCTGGTTAAGAGTTTCTGTTTCGTAAGGAATTGTATCATCTTTGTGAAATAAAGGGTTTTTGAAGACAAGTGACTTTAGTTCCCTCTTAGAAGAAGGAAAGATAAATTAGTATCCCGGCATGAGGGGTGGGTGCACCTGCTGGATGCCATGGCTTCAACCACAAGAAAACACAGGCAACCTCCGTTCCCCCCAGCAATACATGTGATATCCCTGGCTCCAGAGTGCTGTCCACATGCATTTCAGCCCAAGCTATAGTTTTCAGGCCTCACTGTCCCATTTCTCCAGGGCTCTACTGTAGCCCAGCTTTCAGCTTTCTTTAGAAGAAGGGAAAAAGGTTACATGGGCCACACATGGACTCACCTGAGTGCTTTTCAGTATGCCATTTTGAATCAAAAGCCACAAATTCCATGGGATTTTTTCCTACTGGGGTTATGCCAAAGCAGTTTCTAGCTGTGGGACTTTGTGCAATAAGGTCAACAGTTGATGTTTCTCCTCTTTCCCCTTAAAACTCAGTGGTTTTCTAGCCTACAGCCCACATCCTTCCACTAAGTGAACTGAGCCTGTGGGGAGCAGACCCTGATCCGGCCACCCACAGGCAGAGTCTAGCAGCAGGCAACTGAAAGGCTACAGAAACCAAAGTGCCACTTCTTCAGAGACGAAGCTCTTCAGAAAACATCCAGGAAGAGCAAAACATCCCTTGGACAGTCCTTGTGGGGAGAAACCTCAGGGATACCCCTTGAAACAGCATAAGGATGAAGTGACTGATGAAGAAACAAGGCCTTATGCTACACCAGGTACCACCACGAGCTGCTGGCCTTCAGAGATCAGCAAAATCCCTGGATCTGCTTCCTTCTATGCTACAGAGACATTATTAAAACTGACTGAAGAATGCCCAGTGGCTGCTTTCTTACATGCTTCTTTGACTTGAAAAGGGTGATTGGTATCAATGTTCGACATCTTTAGTGATTTAAAGACCTTCAGATCTGGGTTTTACAGCTCTCAAACACATCAGCCTGAAATTTTTCTCATGTTTTGATAGATAACTTCAGACCAATATTCACCTTATCTAAACAGCCTTATCCACCTCCAACTCATACAGGCCACCATGTCCATACTTCCTTAGATGGCTTGCATGAGACCCAGGCACTCCACTTCCACAGGCACTTGCCGGAATCTCTCTTCTCAAGCCTAAAAGCAGCTGAAAGGAAAACAAATTGGAAGTGGTTTTGATGATACCTGCCCCCTCTCTTCCTACCTACACAGAGGATGTTGCAACTGGAGCCTAGATGGCAAGGTTTTGGGGGCCGTAAATCAAAGTAGGCACAAGCTGAAATCTGTTCCTTGAGCCAGTTGCACACACTGGTCAAGAACAGTCTTCCCCCATTTCCTATTACAAAGTTTTCCCTGTTCAGAAACAGCAATTGCTCATTTTGTTAAGGAGATATAAGAGGTCTGAAATTAAGCTTCTTCAAATAAGACAACTGCATAAAGCGAGGAAGGGAAAGGTTCAACTCAGAACAAAATGGAAACAATTTAAGAGTCAAAAAACACACGAATATCCCTAAGCAGCTGCAGCCCTGCCAGTTCTTGATACTAAGTTCCCCACTCCCCACTAAGAGCCTGTCTCTTCTAGGAAAGCTCCTATTTATCATGCCCTGTGCCATAACACGGGGCTAAAGCACTGTGCAATACCCATGCGTTATCTTATCTGTGTATACGGAATCAAACTGTGCTGCTTTTCTGCTAACTGATCAGCAGAAATACAAACTAGGCCTCCACAAATATATGCCAGGAAAAACCCATGCTATAAAAGTTGCAGCTGCATAGCCACAAAAAGTACCTCACTGCATGGGCGAATGGGCAACTCCCGAGGATCTACAACCCCAGTGTGACAGTACTCATCTTGTACTTCCTCTCCTGAGAGCTGAACATGCTATCAGTCTGACCTGGAACTTTTTTTTTTGTTTTCATGTTTTAAATAACTGACTTCTTGAACCAAAAATGGAACTTATTCATTTTGAAAAAGAAGGTCAAAATAAAGCATTTTAGTAACTTCAAAACTTTTTTTTTTCCAATTCCTCTTCATCAACAAAAATTTATATGATATGTCTTTTCCCAGGAAGTTTCTGTCTTGATGAATTAGTATTCTCTCTATGACAGGTATTTAATTAAAAGGTCCCCAAACAGTTCTGAGTGATTTCCTTTCCCACACAATGCAATGTCCACAAGCTCATGCACGAAGGGCTATATGGTGTGGGAGGCAGATAATTTTATCTGCTGCCCATTAGGAAAGAAAGAATTGAAATTGATGTTTCAATAAGAAATATAATACAAATTGCAGGCAGAAGTACAGCATTTCAGCTCAAGAGCCTCTGATTAGTCCTGAAGGACAACTTCCAGCCGTTGCTCCTACTGCATACTCCTCTCCAATACCAGATGGAAAGTAGATTTAGCAAGGGTTTTGAGATAGAACTCCTTCCTCTGCATTAGGATAGAGACAAATTAGCACTAGTGAAGTCATTACATAAAAAAAGTAATTTTTTGATGTCTTGGTAACAATTTAGCAGTTATTTCCTATGCTTTACACAGAGTGTATTGGGCACATAGCAAAACAAAAACAGGCAGGAGCAGGGACAGAGCTTGGCTGGCTTGTTCACTTGTCTCTGCACACAAAGAGGGCACAATTACAACTCCTCAGAACCGCTAGAGATGAATGGGGCAATCAGCCATTAATTTTATCAGGGAGCACAAGAGGAAAGCAACTCTACAGATAGCTCCCTATGGTTCATTCCCAGTCCCTCATGTGAGTCAGAAGCAATGGGGAAGGTGTGTGTGTGTGCATGATGCAGAGGACTGAATAATAGCATCGGTCCCAGATGGGCTATGCAAAAATACTACTGCATGTTTAATTACTAGGGAAGTTTTCTGTTCAGTGAGGTTAGGCTTGCAGTTATGTGTTACTGATGTAGAGGGGGAATTGGAAGAGAAGTAATGCTGTTGTAGGAACTACAATGCATAAGAAAACACCAGATACTTTTTGGAGGCTAGATGCTTCCCCTTTTAAAGAGAGAGCTGAGCCTTAGCTGAATATGGTGAATGTTTTTTCATGTTTACCTGATTTACCTTACAGAGGCATAGCCCTGGGGATCAGATTTTTTATGCTGGCCTAAAGAAAAAATTGTTTCTGGACAAGGATCACAGGAGGTTGAGATTGTATTTGCACGAGTGTAGCAAGGCACTGGGATTTTGTGTGTGAATAGACATGGAACTAACAGTGGTAGAGACTGCTATGGGATTATGACCAGACATATTAAAGCTTTTCATTCATCACTTTCTCATAAGATTATAACTATTCTGTATAATTGCTATTAGCTGGAGCAGTCTAAAACATAAAGTGGCAGAAAGTATAAGTTCATTATAAAAATTATGCAAGATACATAAGAGAGAAATGCAGGAGATGGAAAAAGAGAGCTAAGGAAATTAATCCATGTTTTACAAAACTTCTAATAACTCCAAAACACATCCTGCAAGTTCCAGTGTGGGGCATCTGGCCCTCTGCCACCTCCTATATCAGAGTGCTGGACACAGGAGCCATCAGCAAACACCATGGGTGAACAAAGACCTCACTGGCAGAGCTTGTTGGCACCAGTGCCATTCCCACGCATTGCCCCACATCTCCTCTGGAGAGCAGGACTGCCTTCAACATGTGGAGTCCAACGTGTCCCTGCCTGGCGATGGCACCCAGAGCTTTGTCCTCTTCCCCCTCCCTGCTTCCGCCTCGGTCTTTTGGAGGCTTCAGCTGTCTGAAGTAGCCAGGGGTTCCCCTGCATGCTGAGCAGACATCATTGTGCTCTGCCCCAGTGAGCACAACTAATAACCACAACTCCCCCTCCTTTAATTGCGGCTCTGAATAACAGAAAGCAAGCACTAACCCCTGCAACAAAGGCAAGGCTACCCCGACCGCACAACACAGCTGCCACTCACACAGGTTCACACTGGTATTTCACAAAAACCAGTCTGTTTGCATGGAAAACAGCTATCACAAAAAGAGACACAAGCAAGCATCAGCCAGCACAAATTCCAGGAAGTCCCCATGGCAGACAGCATGTGTAACTTTCCCTGCACAGCACTTCCTTACCACCAGCAGCCTGGCTACATTATTTTGTCCCCCAACAGGATTTTCTAAGCAGCTGTGAGAGCCCAGAGGAACGACATACATGCTGGTGATGAAAATTACTGCAAATCGGAGGGTGTTTTTTTCAGCTCAGAATACAAAACAGATTGGCTTTTCTGCAGGCAGTGGTAAGAAAAATACTAATTAGTGCTAAGTGTGGTGATAGGCCAACTCTTTTGCTTAGTTGCTCATTCATTAAAGTGAAATTAATCTGGATTTAGATCAATGTAAATGAGCACAGAATGTAGCTAGCTGCTTTGTTCTGTGACCACCCTCCTGCTGCTTTTGCTGATAGCAGTGAAACAAAGCTAAATGTGCATCAGAGGACACCACAAACTAAGCCATATCCCTAATGACCAAGGCACAATGAAACAGCAATGTCTCCTGTTACCTCTGCTAGCCTCCAAAACTCAATTTGAGGTTGCACAGACATTCAGATGAACTGAGGTTAATCTTGACAAGGCTCACAGAGAGTAACTGGAGAGAAAGAAAAGGAGACAGAAAAGGCAGCTTGCCTCAGCTTGCCTTTTCTGGAGAGGTCAAAGATAGCTTTGGCTTAATAAGCAGTGATGAGCCTTTATATATAATAGGTCACAGTCTTGGCTTTGGCTGTGAGGTGCCTTGAGTTTCTGTATTTCACTTGACTTCTCATCCTAGCAACATTTCAGATTAGACTTCACAGTTCACTGAAAACCCAAATTCATTCAGAAGACACCATTAAGGATGTGATATACATAAATTACAGTTTTGATGGCTATGCTGCTAAAGGCAACAGAAATCAACCACTCAAGATGAGCTGAGGGAAAGTCTATCCACCTTCCAAAACAGAAGACCAATGCTTCCATATTCAAACATTTGATATACTTTACAGTGCTCAAAGATCTTAACATATTTTCATACAAAATAAATTTGGTGAAGGCAAGAAGACAGAGCTTCTCCTGCACCCATCCACCCCAAAAGAGGATGCCGTATTTCTGCCACATCTTAGGGAAAACTTCCTGGCCTGGGACTCTGCTATTCCTCAAACCCAGTCTGGTCATTATTTAGAAAGTGCTCATTAGCACTGAGTGAGCATATCCCATGGAGCATCCCGTGGCCCATGGTGGGTCAGCACCATGGCCCAGGCCCTGTGCTGGCAGCAGTGTAGCTTAAAAACACTTGTGTTAACACAGCAAATATACTCAGGATTGCATTTCTCCTTCTCCTACCATGTATGCATGCCTTACTATTCCTCAGCACAGCCATCTGCAGACAGAGATGTCTTATTGAAAGTGGCTGCCTGAATCCCAGAGCTCACTCTCAGTTATCTAAAACCAGCAAGCTGCAGCTGAGTTACTCCAGTTTTATTTACAGTGGAGCCCAAAGGAGATAAATCCCAAAGGAGACAAAGTACAATGGTTGCTTCTATGGGTAGATTAAGCTTCACCATGACCCTGCTTTAATCTACTAATGGTAGCTGTCCTGACAGGAAAGAGAAGACATGGGCAGAATGCCTTCCAGATGTTGGTGACTTCATCCTACGTTGGCCTACACAGGGGCATTTCTTTGAGCAGGACATTCCACATATAACACATGGTGTTACAGAAAGAGAGAACCTTTATTTAAAAAATAAAAGGCTCTGGGGAGACCTGATATCAGTCTTTCAATATCTAAAGGGGGGGGCTATAAGAAAGAAGGGGACAGACTCTTTAGCAGGGTCTGCTGTGATAGTACAAGGGGAAATAGTTTCAAAATAAAGAGGGGAGATTTAGACTGGATGTAAGGCACAAGTTTTTTTACAGTAAGGGTGATGAGGCACTGGAACAGGCTGCTCAGAGAGGTGGTGGATGCCCCATCCCTGGAGACATCCAAGGTCAGGCTGGACAGGGCTGAGCAACCTGATCTAGCTATAGGTGTCCCTGTCGGAACAGAGGAGTCAGATCAGATGACTTTTAATGGTCCCTTCCAAGTCAAACAATCTGATGATCCTAAGATTCTGTAAGATGTAAGACAGTGCAGGACTGAGTCCTTTTCATAGAATTGTAGTGTCATAGAGTGATTTGGATTCCTCTCGAATTGCTTCAGTGCTGCCTCTGCAAGAAGCAGGCAAGTCAGAAGATACAGGCCCAGAAATCCTGGTGAGAAAGTGTGAACTATATTCGGTGATCACCAGCATGAGCACGTGGCCTTTTTCCCTATGAAGTGTTGGATATGTGGCACTGTTTTCTCTGCCCCTAACTGATTCAGGATTAGCTACTGATAAACATTGTGGCAGCCCTCAAGCCAAAACACAAGAAAACCACTCTACTGCCTTATGTACAAACAAAGTCTTCAATTTGTCTCCAATCATCTCCATTAGAGCACAGTTTGCCTTCTAATCAGGGATGTGTTTGCCATTCTTCCCATTTTTCATTCATGTGAGGAAGTTCCTGAAATGACACAACTCGATACACAGACATAGAATTAAACACCCCTTCAAGCAGAATCTGTAAGCTCAGATCTGCTCTGGTAGCTTTTCGTTTAGATGAAACCATGAAGTTAATGTATTGGTGATCTCTCAACAAAGAGCTTTTCTCAGCTTTTGCTACCAGATTAATGGAATTTATAAATATAGGAAACCCTGACCAGCATTAAGGCTTCACAAGCAAGAAGAGTTACAGGCATGCACGTGTGGGCTTTGATATCACTGGCACCACTGAGACATGGTAGGATGATTCTGACAACTGGAACGTAGGAATAGATTGGTATAAATTCTTCAGGAAAAACAGGCAGGAGAGAAGGTGAGGAGGTGTTGCCCAACAGCTTCAGTGGGTACAGGAAGAGCTACTGATGTCATGGTAGAAGGAAGGGATGCCATTCAGAGGGACCTCAACAGGCTAGAAAGGTGGGCCCAGGTGAACCTGATGAGGTTCA
>JAOWBP010002052.1:75502386-75515079 GCA_028571105.1 Tragopan temminckii
GGACTCTGAGAGCTTTGGAAAGCACCAGCATCCATTCATGATAATTCGTTAGGCCATGCTGATGGCACAGTGCTGAGACATGGATTTCAGGTGACACCCTTCCTATATTAGGTTGCCTCAGGGCAAAGCACAAGGCTGGATATGGATAAACTGCATCTAACGTGGTAGATTTGCATAGCTTTTCCTAAAGCTTTTCCAGAATCCCTAAAAATGGGAATTTATCCAGTTTGGAAGACACGTCAGAGAGGGAGAAGCAAAGATATTCAAAGTCTGGAGGGAAAGTGGTTCTCCAGCTTCATTTTACAGGAACAAAGACTTCTTGGGCAAAGTCAGCAAATCTGTAGGAGCCAAGCTTTCTGCCTAGGTCTCCTGCAGCATAGTCCAGAACCTTAACTATCTGCCTGCTTCTCTATGCTTGGTTCTGCAGTAACTGCATCTCTAATAAGCAAGCCACTTCAGAGGTATTATACTCATTAGAAAACCTATAATAATTCCCATGAATTTTTATCAGGGCAAGTCATTACCATTTAAAAAAAAAAAAAAAGAAAAGAAAAAATGAAAACAACATTGTTAGAAGAATATAGACTTAATCTTCTAAAGTTGTTTCTCATTGCTAAATGTGTGATTATTTAGCATGAAGGGGAATAGATAAAGCACAAAGGGAAAACTCAGATACTCCTGGAAACATATTATCAACAGAACTCCCATAGGGCACAGTAATCCATAATGAAACCTCCCTCCAAGTCTCCACACATGAAGATGGGTTCTCCTGGTTATTTTTCTCCTCTACAAAGTGCTAGAGTGGCTTCCTGTGGAAAAAAAAATATTAAAACTCACAGGAGCAATCGCTAGATTCAACTCTTCCATTAAAACCCCTTTTTTCTCTTCGTTTTTCCTACGGGAAAATGTATTAATAACCAAGCTACTCTATAGCTTTCCTCTGCACAACAGGAGCCAGAGACTCTTATTCAATAGCTATAGACAGCGTTGGACAAGCCTTCAGTGGACTGTAGAAAAATCTGTCCCCTCCTGGGCAATGATGCTGTTAGGGATATTCATCAAGAGTTGAACACAAAACCATAAGAATAGGTAACCCATATCTCATCTGCAGCAGTGGCCTCATTGGACACTCTACCAGCTTACCATCCTATTGCAGATCACAATTAAAAATGACTTGCAGACATCCTGAAGCAGAGACAATGACTTTGTATCAAATAGATCTTGGCAGATGTCTTTCTTCAATGAATTTGTAAGCATTCTTTTTTTAAACACACAAATTTTATCCTCCAGAGCAGACTGCAAAGAATAGCTCCAATGCATACTGCATTAAAAACAACTTCATTTGGCTCCTTTTAAACTAGATGACGGTAAGTTTGTTTTCTCTTAGCATTTCCAACAGAAATGAAAAAATATTCCTAGTGAAGTGCCCATACCGCTCAAAGTGACTTATTTTCACCCTACAAACTTACCACTTCCCCATGCACCTTCTCACCTATGGAGCCTCCTCAGCACAGTTGGCTTTGAGGATATAAGAAAAGGGCTCAGCACTGCTGGACAATATTCTGTGCTGTGCAAGACAAGATGTAAGTTGCTAGCCTCTAAGCTAAACTTGTTATGGAGGTATTAAAAGGACAGGATCGCTTATGATGTGGATGGCTGTGCCCCAGGAATGCAAGTTGCGTACTGTGCAGAACCTCCATTGTCAAATGCAATTTACCTGACTTTGATCAAGAATCACTGAAACTCTGTCTTGCTTGAATTATCCTTCAAAATGCTCTACAGTTGATCTTTCTGTCCTCACTCTTCTCCTGCACCTATTCCTTTTGGACGAAAGGTCTGAAGGTTTTTCTTATGAGCTCTGCAAGACCAGGCTATCTATTTGAGTAACACCTATGAAATAAAGGCAAAATGTTACCTTCATGGTGATCATGTTATAGAGATCATGTTATAGATTTGGGTATTTCACCATGTGAAAATTAGAACACTGGTCACAGGAGTTTGTTTAAAGCAAGTCAACACAGCATGAATTCATGAGCAGAAATATAGCAGACTACATTAATCTAAACACTTCAAGGGCTGAAAGATGATGGTGAACAGCAGAAATTTAAGATCCAATCCAGAGCAGGGGCAACTTGAATAGGAAAGTTCACCCAAGAGCATATGACATTATCACCAGGAGGTGCATTATGTTACTGTCTGTTTTTATATCTGTGCGCAATTCTTTCGTCATCCTCTGTCAAGCGGAGTTATTTAGGCCTGGCAAAACGTGCTAGGCTGTCACTTGAGACATCACAGCAAATTTATTGGTTTTCAAAGTCATACAAGGCCTCATGTCAATATGAATTAGGTTTTCAACCACAGCTGCTGTTATCTTATGGTTTACCACTAATGATGTGGTTGGCCTGTTGTATGTTCTAATACAAGCATCATTCTGGCTTGAACTTAGTGGTGTAACTAGGGAAATGGTCTGGAGAAGCAAGGCCAGTATCTCTGCAGTTGTCTTGGAAAAGCACAGGATTTGCCCTCTAACAAATGCCTCAGACTCCACATAATTGCCCTACACATAACACTTGGCAAAACCACAGTCCGGCAGTTGCTTGACATTGGCACAACTAGAGAGCAATACTCTAAGGGGATGATATCAAACTCCTCATCTCAATCCTCTCAAAGGTGAGAACCTTCCTCTATCAACACTTAGGATGGGAGCCTTGTCCTTGCGAACGAGCCCACAGCACATGAATAGCAAAGATTGCTTAGACTGCAACTGCTTGAAGTCCAGTGCCTGATCTGTTTTCCCAGCAATGGCCCATACGCACAAAAATCAAGGAAACAAATCTGTCACAGCCAGTGAAAAACAAGAATTCATGCTCATGCACCCATTACAGCACAGCAGGAAAACGAAAAGGGGTCACATGAACCCTTTCCTTTCAGTTGTCACATTCTTCTGTCTGGAAAGGGTCTCATTTCCTACACTGCCCTCCTCCTTTTTTCAGAAGTATGGATGTCAATTAGCATCGCAGACACTTCCATCCCATCTCTCCACAGTTCTTGTTACCTCCCTCTCATGGAGACTTCTTCTGACACAAAGAAAGAGTCATGGTCTACATCCACTGAATGGAAACCTTTTGCATGGGTGATTCCCCCCAGCCAGCATAAAATCCTAACTGCTTTCTCCTGAAGGCTCAACTTCACACCTGAAGGCTGACCTTGAAGATGATCTTTTACATTCATGAACAATTATATACGTACAGAATCACAGAATCTTTAAGGTTGGAAAAGACCGCTAAGCTCATCTAATCCAACCATCAACCCATAACCACCATGCCCACTAACCTTATCCCTCTGTGCCATATCCCCACATCCTCTTTTTATTCAAGCCAGTGAGTCACAGCAGATAGACCTGGGCTTTCCAACAGCAACAGCAGTGACTCTAAACCACTGGGCACACATGCATGGGGCACACACACATTGGCTCCCACAGCTGAGCACACACTGCTTGAGCTGGCAGGAGTACCAAATAAACAAAAACTGGCCATTAATTCATGGATCTCTGTGCCCACATAGTCATTCAGGTCAGTCTATTTTGTTTGGCTATCCCAATCAGAATAGTTCTGTACAAGCACATAGTGTCTGTTGGACCTTCTTATTTTTACCTCCTGCCCTCCAGATGTGCAGACCTTTTTTTTTTTTTCAGGTATGGGAATAACAGAGATGAAGTAATGTTTTCTACCACTTTTTGCAGAGATCAGAGCATAAGAAAACAAGAACTTGCCTCAACTGCAGCACAACTTGCATTGTAAACATCATGTTTCCCATCAGACTGCTGACTCTCACCACCTGCCAAGCACAAGCTGGTTTCCAAAGGCTGAGTTCTGAGTCTCAGAGGCTAAATACTGGCTGTCAGTGGGAGGACTACAGGAAGATGAATGCTGAAGTGTGTGCTTTACAACCCCCATGTCTCTAGCCCAGCTCAATAATATTTCCTGCCATGAGCAACTCTCATTTAGATTGTAATTTCACATGACGCATTACCACCATTAACAATCAATAAATCACAGTCACAGAAAGAACAAATGAGAAGATGTGATGGTCATAAATGCCATGTTCATGCTACTGCACCATTCTTCCTTTCAGTCCACAAACCAATATTATTTTAAATTCCCCAAGCAATTAGTTAACCACAGATCTCGTGGAAACCAGCTCTATAGACTCAATCTCATTTTCAGTAGGAAGCATGACTTCTTTCTTATTTCCTCCATTTGTCTCCTATACCCTCCTGTCAATGTTTTCCCATTCTACAACATGAAATTCCATTTTAGTGATAAGGAAAACATCCACATCTAGATGTGATATGGAACTGCACACAGAAAAAGGCACTTGCCCTCTGCAGTCTCGTTTTGTTGAGCGAAAAGGGGAATGGGCTAAAATTGTCTGGAAACCCAGATTTTCTAAAGGTAGTTTAGTCCAGTTGTGTTTTTTTCCTCACTGTTAATAACAATTGAACACATTTTTCAAGACAGGTAACCCAGCAATTTTCAGTGGTTTTACTCTGTATCTGTAATTTGAAACCTCGAAGTCTTATTTCTCTGTCTCAGCTCATATTTGCAGAAGGAAAATACTCTGGCTTTCATCCTACAGGTTATTAATGAAAAAAATCCAATGGAGAAAAAGAGTTACAGCAGTGTCTTCATGACCCAAATTTAATCCTGTTGAAAATTCAATAAATTTGAACTTATAAATTCCGTTTACTTTCCACCCTTCCAGCCAGTTGCTTTACAGCATCATCTTCCATGAAGTCACAGCTGCTTACATAAAGCAAAGATTATGATTTCAATTTAATGGTTTTACATGTCCAGTGCACAAAGGAAAGTCAAAGAACATGAATGGGAAAAGCAGTGAACAATTGAAAGATTTTCTTTAGAGGGAAGCTTAACCCAGTATAAAACTTCCCAAAAAGATCCAACTGTATCACATTTACTGCATCTTGTGCACTCCAAATTTACCCTCTGAGATAATGTAAAGCAACAGCTAGCATCTCTCATGTAACTAGTCCAACAAAGGTTTATATACTACATTACCTTTTCTCCTTTTTCTCCTCTGCCATAGGCTCTGCCCTAGAAATACAAAAAGAGAAGAAAGAGTACATTTGCTAGCAAGGATGTCAAACTATGCAATAAATATGTATTTCATCCCTTCTTTGGTATCTACATACCACAAATATATACATACACACATAGTCACGGAACAGATAACATGGGGAAAGTCATTTTTGGCAAAATTCCTTGATAATAATTCAACAACAAATTAAAACTGAAAACTCATCACCAATTCTCCTACTTCAGCACCAGAAATGCATCTTATTTGATATTCATGTTGGAGTCTAAAACTACGTTACCAAAATCAAAAACGCCAAGAAGCATTAATAGAATTAGTTTTACTTAGGGATAAAGATTTTCTTGTGTAGAAACTCAGCCAGGCATTTGTATTAACTGAAGCTGGAGAAAGCTGGATCTTGGTCAGCTGGATGTATGTTTTTAGGAGTGATTTGCATCTTCTGAGTGCAATTGCCTCTTACTGTCCCCTGCTGATGTGCAGCTGTGCTAAAACCAAGTATATTCAAGTCACATACTGATTGAAAGGCTAATACTAAGCTAGTTATCAACTGAAGTCAGGGATGATTCAACTCATTTCCCTCAGATATACCAACAAACGCGAGAAATACCAGCTTCTCCCTGATACAAAGGCCCAGCAAGAAAAACACTCAGTGTACACCAGCATCACCAGCAAAAGTTCAGAGTAAAGGAGAAAACAGCTACTTGTATTTTACTTCCCTTACTTGAAATTGTTCTGACACTTCTTACTTACTGACTCTCCTTTTTCTCCTCTGGGTCCAGGAAGCCCTTGGCTGCCACTTTCTCCCTTGGGAAAGAAGAAAGGTCATTGGTAACACAGAGATAATTCACCCCCTTCCTGACAGGCACAGAAATAACAGATGAGATGTCCTCTTACCCCTCCCTGCTGGCCTCACTTGTAAGTTGCACCATGTTGGTACTTGCATTTTGTGGGTAGCTTTGTTAGCTTTGGGGTTTTTTTTGGAAGGCAGTGCAATGAAAATTTGGCTGTCAAATTTCCACCTCTCTCCAGTGACAAGATTTCAGCTTCTGCCAGAAGTCCAGAAGGATGGGGTGGACTTTATTGCATTTATAATGAGTTGGATGGATTTTATACTTTTTTTTTTTTTTTTTTTTCCATATGAAAACATTGCTACAAGTCTTCCAGATGCACTGGAAAGGCACAGAGGTACTTCAAAAGTCATTATTTTCTGGTAAGCCAGGAAGGACTTAGAAATTTGGTTTGCATAAGATCAAGAAGGTGCACACCTAAGATGTGGAAAAAAATAAACCTGCGAATATTGTCAAGATTTTAAAGTTATTTTTATACTTCCAATTTCTGGAAAAAAAAAAACACAAAAAACACTGTTTTGATTCACACCAGATTTTCAAGATCTGCTAGCAGAAAAGTACAACACACACAACCACTCTCACTGCTTCCTCAAATGGAAATGAAAGAAAGGTAACATACAAAAAGATGGTTAAAGAGAGATTTTACTTTCCCCTCCTACAAAAAAACAAAAACAAAAAATGAACAAATAAAAACCACAAAGAAACCACAAAGAAACAAGTAGCCATTACTCTTTCTTCAGACAAGGACTGAATAAGCCAGCAGCTACTGCTAGTCTAGTTAAAAAACTAGCAACAACAATAACAACAAAAAACAAAAAAAACCAACACCAAAACCCAAACCAAAGCAACAACTAAGAAATCTGTCTTAGCCTAGGAAAAGAGAGCTACAGTTCTTTTCCCTTTCTTACCATTATCAGCCTCTCCATAGATCCCCATTTTGGGGCAAGCAGCTTGCTTTGGTTTTGAACACTGACCTAAAAGTACTTCCTGGTGGGACTAATTTCTCAGGTTACTCCCATAAGCTGAATGATGAATCATCTTCTTTCCTGGGTTCTTATATGGCCACAGAGTCCCTTCTAGGGTATGTCTCAGTATTGGTCTTTAAATTGTTTTTTGATAATGCCCAAGCATCTACAGTCCCCCTAAATACTCCTTGAGTTCAAGTCATTTAGGATTTGATTTCAGCCATGCAAATCACTCCTAATTGGAGATGCTCCATAATAATAAAGTCTCTATAGAAAATCGTGACTTCTGACTCAGAGCCCTGACATCACTGTTTCCACCTTCTTATGATAACTCCTTTCCTTCTTAATTAGTTTACTTTAAATAGAGACATTTAAGTAATTACTGCTTAATCTTTTCTCATGCTGTACTTGCTTGACAGCACATTTTAAACAATCATACTCTTAGGTTTGATCTTTATTTATTTAATTTACTTAGTCTTTCTTGAAGACACAGCTCTTGGATTTATGTCACACAACAGCAATACAGCTTTCAAACATAACCCACCTCAGAAATGAGGGGACAAGCTGAATGATCCTAAAATATATTATGGACATTTCAAAGCCATAATACAGAAGCCACTGATTTCTATGTGACCTGGTATACAACATGTTAACACTGGGGAGCTGCAGATAGCATTCACTTTCTACCACTTGTCAGCATTTTAGTGTGGGTACCTCAGTAACACAGTGAGGAAGAGAGAGGCATTAGTTCCAGCACATACAGCACAGACTGTGACAAGCTGGTCTTAAGCTGATCTCTGCAAGAACTGCTATTGACGACGTTAATAATTTAATTTTTGCTAGTAAGGAATCATAGAATTGTAGAATTGTAGAATTATTAAGGTTGGAAAAGATCTCTAAGTTCATCAAGTCCAACCACCAACCCACCACCACTAAACCATGTCTCTAGGTGCCACATCTATTTAGCAGTTTATCCTGAACAGGCAGTTCTATCTTATTCTCTGTCACACTACTTGAGCCATTCCCTTCGACTACCCTCTAGAAGGTGGTCTTTTACCTCCTTTAGAAGAGTTTTTCATGTCTAAATATGAATGACAATCATTGAAGGAAGGTGAGCCATACTAGCCATAGAGCCGGCAGCCTTGATCCATCAATGCAGAGAGCTGGCAACCATCCCCAGAGACCAAAGGCATGTTCTGGGGATGAACCAAATCTGTGCTTTGCTAGCAGATAAAGAAGCTAAATTGTCTGTATTCAACCATCAGTTATGTTCTCATCCCCAGTTCTCAGAGCTCGTCACACAGTCCTGACTTGGTAGTATGCAAGTCATGGACCACTAAACTGAAGGAGAAATGACACATAGCTGCAGAGCCACTGAGTCACCCACTTTGGGGGGGTAGGACACCCACTTAGGGGATCTGTTAATGAAAGCCTTCTGATGCAGAGCTTGGACGTAACTGTCGGGTAATCACCTAATATCTCCCACACAGTGCTGTTTTATACAGTACCAACATCCTCACCAGTGCATAGACCTTTTCAAAGCAGAGAAAGAAAACAGGATGTTGCTGCAGAGTGGTTTTATTATAATCATAATCGTCCTTTTGCAGCCTCCTCATGACAGTACTGACTCCACCATTCTTCAAAACAGACCCTCATTATTTAAGCTGTCACATATTAAAATAGAAAGTTACTATTTATATTCACATAAGGAAATAACTTCTGCAGTTTCAGTTGTGCACATCAGAACATTAATGCACCTATGATCTTTACTGTCAACAGAAACATACCCCAAAACACATATCCTCATCATTCAAAATTTCTCTCTGCAGAGAGGAGAAAAGCTCACCCATAAAACAACTAACAAAAAGAAACCACCAACAACAAAAAACAGTGCTGAGAATATCTGGCCTTCCAAAACCCTCAGATTTTTCCTCTTCCCTTCAACAGGGAGTTGTTTCAGGACAGCTGAATACCTTTTCCTGGGTTGCAGCTAGTTTTTTCACCAGTTTCACAGTGACTGAATTTTCAAAAGTGATTCAGATGGACATAGTTTTTAATACAGATTGTACCCCAAAGGCTTTTTAATCACACAGATGGTGAAAACAGGAACCACCACCATGACCAACTTTCATCTCCAAAGCAATGCGAATCTCTGTTTTCTTCCACTACAACTGCTCTCCTCTCAGTCTGTTGTTTCACATCTCTAACTGGAGCCAAACAAGAAGGGGGATGTCTGTGTTGAAGGTATACATACACACGTCGAAGAAGGTTGCAGAATATGCAGGATAATACAGAGGTTGCACTGTGAAATTTAAAGCAGCCATCACAACCATTCTTCTACCCTATCATGTAAGAAGAAGCATACTAAGGAAAGTGGTCTGTATTTAATAAAAGCTCATGACTCAAACACACTTGATAATAACAGACTGTGGGTAATTCATTGCCCCAGTCTCAAGAGATTTTGTAGAGTGATTGGGAGGCTGCTGCCTAACTTACAGCTCTCTATTGCTGCTGAGCAAGGCTCGGCACAGAAGGGTTTCCAGGTGACTCATCATGAAAGTTGTGCATGACCTAGTCAATTACAGTGGTCTGCAAAAATGCCAGTTTAGAAGCAACAGGAAAAGCTTTTGGAATACATTTATTCTAAAGTAACATAGAGAAGAAACAGAGACTCAAACGCAAACCTAGAGAAAAGATTTAAGTCAGGCAGAACCCCCAGCACTCCAAGGAGTGCATCTAAACTAAGTGAGACGCTACATTAATTCTTATTTCTCAAAATATTCAACTCCTCAGCATACTCTGACACTTTTTGCAGTTGTTTTTATCAAACACATGAATAAGCACATCCAACTGACCTTTTGACCTTTAGGACCTTCAGGGCCAATTGAGCCTCTCTCCCCCTAAAGAAAATACATGATTAGTCAGACTTCATTATATAATGCAGTGAGAGGCTCAGTCCCACAGCCACTGAGGACAACAGAAAAGCGTTCTGGTTTTAGGGGATGGCAGACTGAAAATGATATGTCCTCAAGAGAAATGACTGTGAGCTGTGAAGCTCAAAGGTTCCAGTCACAACCAATAGCAGGAACCACTTGATCATTAAAAGGTATGAGATTTTTTTCAGCATGGCTATATTTACCTCCAGAATTTCTTCTTACTCATTTGAAGAAGGATACACACATCTGAAGTAGATAAAAACAACCCATTTGTTTTCAAAGCTATTGTCAAGACCATCAGTGTAGTCAAAACTCACTTTGTTAGGTTAAGAGAAAACATCTGGAAAGATTGCCATCACCTCTACAGAGATCTCACCTGTGAATAACACGTCTGGCTCTTTCTATTATATACTTACCACCACTAAATCTAAAAGCACCTCACAAATAAATGTAGTCCTTAGAACTCACTTGCATGGTATCACACCTCTATTTATTTCCAAACCCATACAACACTCCAAAAAGAAAACATTCTCAGCACTCACCTTTTGTCCAGCAGGACAGGAGCAATTGAAAGTCTTGAGGTGGGCAACTTGCTCGCTGCCAACAGTAGGCCTCACTTCCACGGGAGGTGCTTCTGTCAGGACCGTGACCTGGCACTATATCCAAACACTCAAAGTCACGATGAAGCCTTGATGATAGAAAGCTTTCTCTTCCACCCACTTTTGAGAAACTGAATAGGCATTACTGGGTTATGCATGGTTAAGTATGTTAGGAATTAAATCCCATAGAAGCAATTCATTCAAACAATAGAGGAAAATGTGGCAAAATGAACAATGAGACTCTTCAACCAGGATCGAGGGGAGAAGAGGGAGAGTGGAAGTGTCTACTGAGAGCTGGGCACAGGAAACTAAGCAGCTATTGGCACTGTGTTAGCTTTTCCCAAATAAAACCAATGGGATTCGTGCTGAATATTTCATGCTGAAGTTCTTTTGTTCCATCATCACTTCAGACTTTTGTTTGCCATGACAGTTTGACAGGGGAAAAGTGACTTGGAAACTTCAAACTCCTCATACTCATCTCTTTACAGTGGTTCTCTTCAGGCACTGCTAAATTACCAGTTATATAGCTAGGTTTGATTCACCATCCTTATAAAAATGATAAAACCACACTGTCATATATTTCCTGGTTTGTGTAATAGATTTCAACAAAGAGTGTTCATATGAAAATAAATTAATGACAAAAAGAAGCTTACTGGTCCTGAAGGAATGTCACAGCAGGTCTCCAGCTCAGCATGCCGAGAATCACAGTAAATAACCATCCGCTGAAGATCAAACTGGAAGACAAAGTGAGGCAAGTCTCAGAGACATTGAATTATTAAAGACTGCATGTCCTTTTGTTTAGCTGTGTACAGTGCAGAGGAATACAAATAAAATCCAGATAGAGCTAAATTCATAATGATTCTGTAGCTCTGTAGCCAATCTCTCTCCATCAATAATGGACCAGTATCTCAGCATTCTCCAAGAGTGCTGTGTTAATGAGCTTGATATGCCTATTAAAACTTTAAGCACTTTTTAATACAAATAAGAAGGTCTGCTAATTTCTTTGTCCTGGCCAAATTCCTGTCTGAGAAAACAAATTCTGCCCACCTACTTCCTAGAATGTCATCTAGACATAAGTTTTGTTCTTCTCCTGTTGTGCCTTGTGCCTTCTGACCATTTACCCCAGCATGAGAAATGTTATTAGCACATTTAATATGCACATTCCATCCTTCTTGTGCAGCTTAGAAAGATTACCTAAGTCTCAAACCACCAAACAATCATGCTTAAGTTATACCAGGTTAACGCAGCTACCAGGCAGTCAGATCCAAAGTGCAGGTCTCAAGTTCAACTGGAGAAAGGGACATTAATATCAGGTTTATTTTCCAAGGAATTGAGACTATATTGTGACTCAGTTGAGTTAATGGGCTTCCTTTTTTCACCCCTCTCTTGCTGTCACAGGTGGAAACTTTCATAATGCCAGACTGGACATCAAAACACCCTCATATGGGCAGCTCAGTATTCATTTTGATAGTATTTGTGGATGATTTTGTCTCTGATCTTAACTATAGTGCTTTCTGAGACTGGTCAGAAATATGAAACAGGTTTCTCATTTTTAATCCCTTTTGCAGAGATACCAGCAGACACATAAGCAGGCAGCAAGTCTTGTACACAACGAGATGCCTACCTGTTTTATTTACGTAACACAGGTAACATTTCAGCAATGCTGCTTCAAGAAAAGAGCCAGTTATAATATAAGCACCCCAAAACACAGCCACATGCTGAATGCTCAGTGCTGAACGCTACAACAGTTCTAATCAGCACACTCAGTACTTACATCAATGGGGACACTATCATACAAGCGTTTGCCAATCACAGTCTTTCCCTGAATATCAATATTTTCCCTGTCTTCAATAGGCAGCATCTGCACAAGCTTGCAGTCTATGAACAGTGAGACAGCCGTTGACTGAATGCTGAGGGCAATTTTGTGCCAGCTGCGATCAAAAAGATCACTGACTCGTGCACTTCGAAAGACCACTCTCACAGCATCCTTGGTGAGCCCAATGGCATTGTACTCCACAGCCTTGTTCTCTCCATCCAGTCGGATCGAGACCTGAAAACAAACAAAAGTAATGTAAGTGATACTGCTAATAAAACACACAGACTCCTTCTTACTTTCTACTTGTCAACTAACACTCCAAAGCCAGAGATTGTACAGGATCACAGAATCACAGAATCACAGAATGGCCAGGGTTGGAAGGGACCACAAGGATCATAAATCTCCAACCCCCCT
>JAOWBP010002052.1:75515179-75532550 GCA_028571105.1 Tragopan temminckii
CCCCCCACATCTTAGATACTTATAAGATACAGTAGAAAGAAACAGTAAGGTAAGACAAAGCACAACATAGCACAAAACATAACACAGAACAAAAGCAAACCTCCCAGGTTTTTCCAATGGCTGTTGTATATTCTTAATTTCTGTACCACCCCAGAGTTGATAGATATGAATATGCAACCCCATTTAACTTGTTTTTCCACTGTGCATATGAATACAAGCAGGAACTGATTGTCTTCTGTTACTATGATGATATACACCCATTTCAGTGATACTGTCTTAAAATGGTGCCTTTTTCCTCAAGTCATTTTTACAGCGCAGAATGACGTTATAAGTATTTGCAGGACACTGAGATGCTACATCCACTCTGCATGATTTACTGCCACCCAGGCTATCAATTTGTTCCAGCAGTTCGTTTCCAGCAGGGCCCACTATTTATCATGCTTTAAGACTAAGCCTCCAGAAAGTATCTCCTTTACTTTAGGTACAGTCCAATGCAAAAATGATCATTTAGCTTTCCTTCACACTCTATTTCTTCATTATGTATGTAAGTTTCTGCTTGACCCAACATACCATTCATTTTCTTTCCTCTTAAGACAAGTTGAATTACTATTGGTTATTTATTCTAAAGAAGGTCCACAGTATGTCAGAAGGACTGAAGAGACATACATCATCTACAATGAAAATGGAGCAAGGAGCTAAACATTTTCTGGAAGGGCCAAATGCAGCCACAACAGAGATAAGGACGAAGACTTATCAATCAAGATTGTTCTTTACTTCACTCGTGCTGGAGCACAAAGATCTTCCTATCTCTTGTTAACTCCATAGAATCAGAGAATCAGAGAATCACTCGGTTGGAGAAGACCTTCAAGATCACCAAGTCCAACCACCACCTATGGATAAGCTCTCCTTCTGAAACCTCACTTAGACCTTCTGAATATGAATCAGAAAGTAATTAGATTCATTTTGATGTATTCTTTGGTAAGTCTCACTGCTTGGATGAGAAAAGGAGAAATAAAACCCAGAGCTAGGCATATCTTCCTCTTTATGCTAAAGAAATAGGGAATATCAAAAACATGTCAGCATGAGCAAGAAGGAAAAGATAAGGTTGTCCTGAAAACTTCAGTAACCCTGCAAAACAATGAAGTTCTTTTACTTCCACGAAGAAGGTTAAGCAGCAGAGCTATAACCAGACCTATTTTACCCCCTGCTTACACCTATCTGATTGAAGCAATAGCAGAGAAGTTACACATTTATATCTATACAAGTTTCACTTACACACAAATGAAAGAAGTACTAAGCCAACAGCCCTGATATTTCCAGCACTGGGGCTCATGGAGAAAGTAATAAATGTGTCTTCAAAGTCCTCCATGCATGCCACCCCAACTCACCTTTTCTCCTTTGGGCCCACTGCCACCTGGAGGGCCTGGGCTGCCAGCAGGACCCTGTGAATAGGCAAAAAAAAAAGACGAAAAACTTTGTTTTACATACTCCAGGCCATCAATTGCAATTTCCCTTAAAGTACTGGAGAAACAGAAGGCTGCAGGTTTGGATGTTAACACTACAATCAGCTATGTCCAACTGCACAGTAGTATAAGCTAATGCACACAAGACTGCTTTGCCTCTACTACGTAGACAAGAAGGGGAATAAGGATGGAGATGCCACAGCAAGCACAATAACAGCCCTCCAATTCCAGCTGGTTCAAGAGGATTGCACATCAAGGAGTATATCAGTGTCAAACAGAAAATGTAGGATGAAGTGCAGGCATGAAGATTTGCCCACTGCTAAGTGTCAAGACATGAAAAAGGCAGAAAAGCTTCAGAATAACGCAACCTCTGTAATAGGCTGTCAGCTGGAGAAATTGTTCCTGAGAAGCAGTAAACATCAGCATCTACCTTTACATCCCTCTGCAATTTCTTGCTTCATCCACATTTGTTGCAAGTGCAAACCAGTTTTGTAAACAACGCAATGGGCACAGTGAACATAGTTCATTGAGACTGCAGTGCCACATCTAGCACCAGGAAACATTTCCATCTTATAAGGATAGTGATAAACACTAACCAGAGAAATACTTCATAGTATAGGATAAAACATGGCTGAGGAATAGAGCAGAGAGAAAGTGATGATTAACGATCAAACCTCCCACAGAGGAACAGAAAAAAAAAGAAGTAGCATGATAATCTCTATCACCTCACAGAAAGGAAGGCACAGTTTAACAAAGGCTAGGATTGTTCACTACACCATACCTTGTCATCTTAATACGTGTGTCTGAAAGGGAAACAAAATGACTTCCTAACCAAATCAAATCGAACCTCTGATTTCCAAAGGAGCAAAAGCAAAGTAGTTAGGCAGCTTCTCAACTTCTGCAAATGAGAAAACATGCATTCAAATGACCCTTTCCACGGAAGGGAACAGTGACGGATAGTGACTAGAATGCAGATGTAGTAGGCTCAAGGGTGGCAACAATAGCTGCATGACTTTTGCCAAATCACATCCCTTTTTAGTCTCTTCTTCCTACTCCATCCTCTGCTTCTTAGACCAGAAGATCCTTAAGAATGTCTATCATTAGGTATAGCACTCTGAGTAATGAAAACATCTTGTGGAATGTTTGGATAGTAGCTTTAGATACAGACAGAGCATTATCTCTCTAATCAGCAGAAGTGTACTGATCTTATAGAATATCTTTCCAGTTTTATCTTGCTTTAAAAATGTAAATAGTTCCAAGATTTTATACTGAAAAGAAATCAAACACATTAAATCCAGTTCTCCTCCTTTCAAGTTGTGGGTGGAAAAAACCCACAACTTTATAAAAGTCAGGCTCAGCTACATTTTTATGTATGCTTCCTTAAGTCTTTAATGAAAATTCAGACAGGCTTCTAACCTATTGTGTTTCAAGCACTGGCACTTTTAAATGCATATTGTGTTATAATTTAATTCTTAAAGAGAAGAAAAAAATGAAAAAATAAAAATGAAAAGAGAAAAGGAAAAGAGAAAATAGAAGAAAAAAAAACAGAAAAAAAAAAAAAACAGAAAAAGAAGAAAAGGTGTAAAAAAGGAAAATAAGGGAAAAAGAGAAAAAGGAAAAGGGAGGAAAAAAAAAGAAGGAACATCAGAATGTGCCAACACAGAGCCTTAGGATAAGGATTCCAAAAACTGCAGATGCAAGAGTTCTGCCATAACTCACCAGTTGTCCAAGATAGCTCACAAATTTAAAGCAACTTGTACTCACTCCAAAGAAAAACTTCCAGTTCATGAGAATTTACCACATACCTGTTTCCCCTCCACACCTGGCTTTCCTGGGAATCCGTCTAAACCTCGTTCTCCCTGGAGGAGGATGAGAAAGAACCATTAGAATGGTGTTTAGATCAGTGTTCCACAAGAGACATCCATGTTATTCCTTTCAAGCATAAAGATACAAGAAGAACAATTCATATAATCCCAATAAAGAAAATGCCTGAAGAGTTGTACTCTGCAAAGTTGCTGGGAGCATCCAGAAACAAGGAGGTGAACGAAGTGTAGTGATTAATAAACTTTTATCCCTTCTAACTTTGCTAAGTGTTGGCACTTGTCTGTCTGGAAAATTCAGCATCAGATATCTGGGATGTGAATTTTGAGATGAGAAGTGGTTGTGTGCCAGATCTCCACCTGGGCATCCGTCCTCTGCCTGCTGAGCCAGGTTCATGTAAACCAGATAAATTGTACCAGGAGAATATCAATCTGGAACAGCTCTAACAAAAATAATGAAGCCACAAGGCAGCAACAGGTTACTTTTACACAGATAAATGCTTTATTTTTCACCCTTGTTTTCCTTAACCTGAGCCATCGATTAATCTATTCTTACATGCTTTCTGAGATGTACAGTTCCTAAAGTCCACAGGCAATTTATTCCACTACTTTACTTTTAACACCTGTAGACATGTTTTTTGCCCTATATCTAAACCTGACTTTTCTTGCTACTGTTTCAAACAAGTACTTCTTTCCTAAGCCCCTTGGACAGAAAGAACAGGCTGTTCCCTTCATCTTTACAATGGCCTTTTATATATCAGAAGACTTATAAAACTTCCCCTTAGAACTTCAAACCCCAGACTAAACCACCTCAATACTTTCAACTTTTCTTAAAGGGCATATTTTTCAGACCTCTTATCATTTTTGCTTCTCTTATTTGGGCATTATTCAATTTTCCCGTGCCTTCACTGTAACTGGATGCCTGAAGCTGAGCTCAGCTGAGGCTAGCTCTGAAAAGAAAGATTATTTCACAATTTGTAGACTACTCTTCTATTTATATCCCAAGATGATACTTGTTTTACCCAAACAACCTTTTGCAGGACAGGATCTTAATCAGTTGTTCCCAATCTGCAGCAGTGTGCAATTAGTGGTCCTACACATATGCAGCATCCTGTACTTGCTCCTTCTCAATGTCACCTTCAGCTTTGCGGTATTACATTTTAAGGACCATTTTGAATTCTGATCCTGACCTCTACTGTACCCCCCCAGTCAAACTTAATACACACATTTCATATTCTATAAAGCAGGTCCTCAAGAGAAATGACAACAAGATCAGTGCCATGCTTCCATTAAACTCATTTTTCCTTAGAGATTATGACCCTTTCCCATGTAGCCACTCCAGTTTTAAACTCTTTGAATAGGGTCTTTCTCTTACTGCATAACTGCTCAAATCTCTGTAAACACAACATTTTTTTTGCAATCCTGCCCATGCTGCTGAATTCAAATGATCAAATACATGTACACACTGCTAGTGCTAACATAAAAATACATGTAAAAACAAACTGTAAAAGCACAAGGAGTGACAGCAGAGTATTAACTTTTTTATATGTTTGTTTTTTGATTTTTTTTACTTTTTGGAATTTTTAATTCTCATCAATATTCCACAGTAAATCCATCAGACCTTTGTTGTTATTTGCATTGGATTTAATTTGAAGTCTGCCTTAATTCAGCATTCAGAAATGGATTTGCAAATCAGTTGATTTATTTTCCCCCTTTAGATAATCAATCAGCCTTGTAACAAAGAGGTTATTTCAAAAAGATGCACTCAGGGAGTGAAATTAGAGACCTCTACGCTACAAAAAGCAGCTGAAAAACCACTGTAAGATATCCAGACCTACTTGATACTGGGGCAATAGTTTCCAAGTTCATAAAAACATTTGCACTGCCTAACTGAACTGTGAGCATCCTGAATCTGAGACTTGCAGGAAACGACAATCTGGTGGGTTGCTGACAAAATGTACACTCTATTCTCAGAAGAATGTTTTAGCATCGACGCACTGCAGCAGTGAGTACTTCACACATGCTCATTCATCTGCCAAAACAGAAAAGAGTCAATATTCCTACTGCTAGTAACTGGGAAAGGCAAATGTATTATTTATACAAATGCAAACACTAGAGGTGTTTGAAAATGTTCCAAAGAACTGTGCATTCCAATGTTTCTTCAGAAGAAAATTTACTGTATATTACTTTTTTCTTTCTTTGAAAAAGGCCATTTAGATAAAGTATATTTTTCCTGAAAAGAAAAAAAATCTCCAAAAGATTTATTCTCAAATTTTCACTCCAAGACTCCCTTTCCTTCCCTTGCTGAAAGAAACTGACACATCAGTATGCACTGATTTGTTGAAAATAGAATTCTACAGAAGTCCACAGTGAGCCCACTGGACACAGAAAGACGTGAGTTGTCAATTCCCTTATGCAGCGGGTCTCCTGAAGTGCAGATGTAACCAACAGTTCTGGGTTTGGGAACCTCACTACAAAACCTCAGTATTTTCATTAGGGGTCATAGGATATAAGAACATGACGGCAAGATGGGATACTACTATGGGATGTTAGGTCTTTTATCATATTAGGCGTACTAGGGTAGATGTGGCAGTGAGGGACATGGCTTAGAGGGCATGATGGGGATGGGTTGATGGTTAGACTAGATGATCTTAGTGGTCTTTTTCAATCTTAATGATTCTGTATGATTCTATGAATAGACCAATACTCAGTGCATGGGTTAGCATTCTTGTGTGATACAATAAACACTGTTCTTTTCAGGCAGAGAAAAAACACAGGTTGCGTAGGTGTCAGTCTTCAAATTACAGGCTGAAGAGCAGACAGGGAAATATTTGGCCCGCCACATCAACACCCACTGTTTTTTGCAGCAATAGCAGCTGGTGAAAGTTAAAGTAATGGCAGTGGGTGCTCTGAGAAGAGCATTAGAGTCAGGAAAAAAATCAAAGCACAATTGCTGTAGCAGAGATCTGTCTGCTTCAGGAAAAAGAATAGAAAAAAATACAGGAAAAGGAGAGAGTAAAGAAAAAGGATCACTGTTTGTTCATATCTTTGTAATGAAACAAAACCTAATTCATTTCTTTTGCACTTCAATCTTTCTCTAGTTTAATCAGTCATCAGCCCACACACAGCTCCAGCTTCCTCTCCCATCATGGTGATGTCAGAAAGATGGATTTCCTTCTGGGAGTCAAATATTCCAGCAGATTAGACAACCTCACCTCCAGAAAAGCAGCAGAGGAAGCTATACACAGCACACCAAGCCAGTCCTGCCTTGAGGAAAAGATGGACAACTTTGACTGAGCTGAGAGCATGGTTGTGCCATATGTCCCATTGCTTTTCAGGGCAGGATCTGCCCAGCACCCATTTTTCCTGCAGTGACATATCTAAGAAAATTTGAGCACTAGCTGGCAGGTCTCCAGCAAAAGTGTGGGCATAGCTGAGATCTCTCCAAACGTGATGAGCAAACTGAAATAATGAAATGTTCTGTGTCTGCCTGGCTCTCCTTCTAAATGTACACTGTGAGTATAATGGGCACTTAGTTTCTTTCCTTAACCAACGTAGTTCAAATCCCAGAGAGTCCTATGCTGTGTAAAACCACTAGTCCCAGATAGCAGGAAATTGGAAGCAGCACTCATTGGATGAAGCTCTTAATAGAGAAACTACCTTGTATTCATTAAAAACTGAGCTTAAAGTGATGAGAGAACACAGAAATGTAGAAGTTGTATAATTTCAGAAACTACAGTGAGACAGAGAAATGCTGGATGAAGACTTATTTTAGAGATCACACTGCGCACAGTGTGGACACCCCACTAACTCTACTCAATGGCATCCTATTACCCGAATCTTCCTCTCTTTTCCTCTCTCCCCAGCTACACACAGATCTAAATGTGTGCTTAGTAGACAGCAAAGATCTGCAAACTCCTGCACCCTCGTGGGAGGCCGTTTGTGGACAGTACTAGAAGGTGTAGAGCAGTTAAGAAACTCTCCATCATCACCCTTCAGAGCTGCTGACCTAAAGGACAAAGGTAAAGAGTAGTGTGGCTTTTCGAAGTATGCAGAAGGAATACCTTGTCTCCTCGTGTTCCCTTTTCTCCTCTTTCTCCTTGTAAACCCTAGAAATAAGAGGAAAAAGAAATTATACAACTCAATGCAAGAAGACATAGTTCCTCCAATTAGTCACCAAATCAATGGATGTCTGCACAATCCATTCAAGTGACCCTCAAGGATGTTTACTGTGTTACCAGTCCTCAGAGTTGGCCACAAGCACGGTCTAAGAAGACTCACAGAGCAAGGATACCCTGTGGGCCCAAGACCATGTGTAATAATACGTTGCTGCAACTCTGCAATTGTTCCAAGACACCTGCCAGCAGCAATGTGGAAGGACAGGGAACACATCACAGCTGCAGATGATCTGGAAACCATCCAGTGCTGAGCATTTTTTGTATTGCTCACAAACAGTGAGAACTTAGGTAAAAGACAATACTGCTGGAAAAATCTATTGCATAAACAAGGAAGAATGCCCATTCCTGGTGGTTTTGGATGCAGTAGCTAGACAGACAGGTACCTCTGAGAATCAACAAATGCTAAATAATCCCTGTCCTGGAGACCAAAGTGTATTTGTGCACTGTGAAACCAATGCTGGAGTTCAACAGGATGGTGTAATTCATCTTCTCCCTGGTACACCAGAATCATTTGCTGGAGATTGGTTTGATGAATGACAGCAATGCTAACACTAGAGATCAACTCAATGGGCAGGAATGGATTTCACCCTCTCTTGGCACAGGAAGCACCATCTATTTTGTAGCAACTGTGCAATCAGCTAATGGCTACAGGCGGACAAATATGCTCAGTCAGTAGTGACCTTTCTAAAACTGCTGAAGCTTAAATCACTTATTATAATATATTTATTTTTAAACTTTACATACATACATTGAAGACTTAACTCCAAGCTAATGAGAACTATCTATCTGGAATTATTTGTTTCATAGGATAACTTACCTAACTATTATGATATTCAGATTTCATGCTATGCTTGACTGTGAGCAAACTGCACAGTCCTGTCTATCTCTAATGACCTGAAATGAGCATGCACTGCATCCATACCACAAAGCAATAACCATACTATTTCAAAAAAACAGATGAGGTGAGGTTTTAAACATGGCTCTTTTAACGCAGCAATAACCACAGAGCCCTTATATACACTGTGTGGATGATTGCAGCCTTGTTGCTCCTCAGCAGCTCAAGCCAAATATCAGTCTGTGATGAACACAGCCTCTGGTGACAGTGCACTACATGAAGATGCTTTGCTTCTCATACATAAAGGAAAGTCAAGGAGCAGGAGTGAATACTCTCAGATTTTTGTCCATTTATCTCAATCATGTTTCAAGAATATGCAGCATGGACAGGTAATGAGGTAATGCCACCACTGTATTCATGTCATCTTCTTCAGGCTAAACAGTTCAGCTTCACAGGGGAACAGCATGCACCTGTGCAAAGACAAAAGTGCCCACACTTTTCTGAACGTGTTGGGCCTCTTTGTAGTGAGTTTTAAAGAAAGACCTTGGCTGGTACAGGGAAATCTTCCAGTGTATGAACATGTCTGGTATGCCATTAAAGCACATTGATGTATAGTCAGGTTATTAAAACCCAAAAAATCCAATCAGTCTTTGCAACACCTGCTTTAAGGCTGCCTGTGTGATTAGAAAGGTGAGACCACAAGACAGAGACAATATGATTTATTTTGGTATTGCTGTCCACTCATTCAAGGCAAGTTTGTCCCATGAGCCCAAAGTGCTGCTTACTGACAGTTTTGAAAATATGATTGGAAATTTGCTGACGGTGTTTTTGTTTGGTGTTATGATGAAGTTTTCAAGCACCATATAAACGGTGCATCAACGCAGACCAAAGCAATTGCATTACAGTGGGAGTATCACAAAATTCCCAGCTGTTATCTTGGTAATCAAGTCATTATTACTGACAATTCTCTAGGTACTGCTCTCATTTAAAGAAGTCAGAAGAAGCTCAATGAAGTCAAGAAAGTGTTACAATTTGGGCATAGTACAGGTAAGAGGTCAGAGATACAGTATGCAGGTTAATTTAAAAAAAAAAAAAAAAGTGGGCAGAACATACTGAAAAACTGGATAAAGTTTCTAGAGTATCAAAAACTTAATAATAGTCATAACTTACCGGTGCTCCTACGTAGCCTTTAATGCCTGGGGGACCCTGTTTTCCCTCAGATCCCTGGCAAAGAATTGAGATAAAGTAAAATAACAAACATTTTCACATAAAAGACTAAGGAAAAAACCACTTATTCAGAAATGTAACATACTTCTTGATTTATAGAAATCTGTTGAGACTTTCTGACTGTCTCAGCACTAATATACAGAGTAGCACTTCACTGTTCATCTACTTACCCAAAGTGGCACCCCAGTGTTTTCTGCTGTCCCTATTGCTCAGGCAACAGCGAGTTTTACTCTTCCGCTTTCAGTATTGCCCTACAAAGGCAAACTATCACATGAAGGTTCCTCTAGAGGTCATTTCAGAGGTGAAACACTTACTAAACTGGGTGGTGAGGTGGACCCATCAACAGGGAAAGACATTTTATGGAGAGACCTGGCAGGCAGAAAGAGCAGGCAAGCAACAACTACATGATTACATTAACAAGACAAGGGCAAAGTCCTGCACCTGCAATGACATAACAAAAGAGCCCTGTACAGGCTAGAATCTTTGTTACTGAAAGGGACCGTGGTGTCCTGGTAGACAACAAACTGAACATGAGTCAGCTGCATCAGTGAAGGCAAATCATATCCTATTCGACAAAACCTGCAGTACTGTATCCAGTTCTGGTCCCAGCAATTCATAAAAGATGCAGAAATGGTCCAAAGGAAGAGAACCAAAGAAATGATAAAAGTCTGGAGAACGTGGCCTGTGAGGAAAGACTGAAGCAGTCTTGTAACCATGGAGCAGAGAAGGCTCAGAGGTACCTCATCACACTATTCCAGTATTTAAAGGGTGGCTACAGAGAGTACTGAGGCTCTCTTTTCAGAAGGAGACATATGGAGAAGACAAAAAGGGGAAACTGTGTACTAGCTACAACAAAAAAGGTTTTATCTTGATGTAAAAGAGATTTTTTTTTTTTTGCAGTAAGAACAATGAATCACTAGAGCAGTCTCCCAAGGAAAATGGTAGAATCTCCATCATGGAGGTTTTCAATCGTGACTGGACAGGGCGCTAGATAGCACCATCAAGGTTCCTTCTTCTCACAAAAGGATGGGTCTTAAGATCGCTCAAGGTCCATTCCATTCTAGGCTGTTCTATGATTCTATATTCCCAAAGGCAAAACAGACCACATCTTCACTGTAAATAAGAGAAATGCAAGAGAATCAGAGGTGTTTCAAAAGTTCTTCAGCAGGTTATGCACTGATTTTCTTCCTTGAGATGGTAAAATTAAATAGAAAACACTCTTACTGATTGCTTTGATGTGCCTTTCAATACCTGTTAATGGTCTGGATCCCCAGATGAATAGGATTGGCCCTCAGAACAAACTTGTGGTGACAGCCTTGACCTGACAAGGTAGCCAAGAGAGTTGGGTAGGCTTCTTACATCATCATCCTGGCCAATTATCTTGTTTCTTATTTGACCTCCCTTCTTTTTACCTCTCCCATCTGGTTAACTCCAGCACTGGATTGCTGCACTGGACAGGTCTTTGAAACAGATCAGGACTGCATTTTAAAATTATTTCTGCATTTCTTACTGATGGATGTTTATTAAAAATATATATATTTAAAAAAAAAAAAAAAGATTTAAAAATACAATCCTTGTCTTCAGTGCACTGTTAGCAGAAATGGGGCTTTTTTGTCCCAACACAAATGTTCTGGAAGCTGTTCATGCTGCACCGCTGTTTACAATTTGCCTTAGTCCAAATGACAATCTCATTTGCAACAGTTGTTAAGCACAGACCTGGCAGCCTGGCTGAACTGTAGTTGGCAAGCTTCTCACAACTGTTTCAAGCAAAGCATTGCCAAAACTGTCCCCTCCTTTTGCCACAGAGGACTTTGTTCTTTAAAACAGAGGAAACCATGCCCTGAAGGTTGTGAGCAGCACATCAGCCCAGTTTTAAAAGAATTGAACCCATATTCCGTATGGAAGCCAGCCATGCCACAGAGTCACGGGGAGATTCACAAACAAGTTAACAAGAGCTGCACAAGCAAAATTGGTTCTGGGACCTCTACATCATCAGGCACCTGAGGACCTCTGCAGTGTCAGCTGTGAAAGTTCTCTAAGAGCAGAGAAAGAGCAGGCACGCGCTTAATCTGTCTTCAGAGAGCAGAAAAATAATACTATCAAATTCCAGGTAAAACCTCTAGAGAAACAGAAGCCTTTAGTTGTCCAGATTATCAACATCCAACTCAGACTGTTACATAAATCATGGTTATAACAGTCAGCAAAAGTTACAGATAGAGAAAGTGGATTTGTCTGGGTGGGAAGACTTGCTGATCCCACTCAAGGCCTGTGCTGAGATCATGTCTGGTAAACCAGAGAAGTGTGAGACCTTCGACAGCTGAAGTGAACAAGAATGAGGAAATTTGTCAAAATGAAAGTCTTACCTAATACTTTAAACTTCAAATACTTATTTTTTCTTCTCCATCTGTTTTTCTATTAAGTGCAGATATCTGTCAGTTCAGATAGCAATGCTATGTCTATGTCAGTTCTACAGCAATGACAGCCATGAGAAAATCTCTTTAACCTTTTATTAAAGATGTAGGGGGAAAAAAAAAGAAGGAAAAGATTGAGTATTTGCCATAGGATTGGAAAAGCTAAAGGGTCGTCTCAACAATTCAAGCTTTGTTTAACTACTATAATGCCATATAGTGAAGGGGTTGTACTGTACTCTTTTTACTTTGAACCCACTTATTCCATTTCAGTATCTTTCCAGCTCCCATGTATTTATGTGAGAGGCTTCTCCACTGAACAATGGATATTTCTTTCCATCCCAGTCTAGCACAGCAACTTCTATAACCACACTCTGACCCTGATCAGCACAAGGCAAGTGCTGAGAGCTCTTTGCTTCCACCCAATTGCAGCCAACAAGATCAAATACCCATCTTGGTGAGCGCTGAAGTTTACCCACATAGCTTGGAGGGTGAAGAAAATCATTTTTATGATGAAGACACTGAGCCAGAAACAATCTACCTTGAAGACTTCATTGAGCAGCAAAAGCTGTAAAGCCAGAGATGACTTATCAAGGGCATTTCATTCCTGTAATCCATATGTGTACCCTAATCATCCATTTAGGGTACCCCTGGGGATTGAAGTCCTATTACGAGAAGTCTGCAGAACTCCTTTCTGTGCTATTGGAAATTTCATCACATAATTAATGAGGTCTGTAAAACCTGCACCTCCTTAAAAGAAATTGCTGGCAATTGCTATTGAGGCAAAAGATTGGAAATCATTCAGCCAAGCAGATAAACAGGGTGCTCAACCTCCTAGGGTGCATGTACAGCTTCTGAGCACTGCTGCACTTGACCGCCTTAATGGAAATGAAGATGATTGAGTTGGGAAAGAGCACATCCCAAATGACCAGAGAAACAGCAAGGTAGCCCACCATGGAGCCTGGGGGAGAGCATGAACCCACTGTATGGATGCTGATGATTTAAAATGAAAATAAGTGATCAGGCAGAAAGTAATCATTAAAACAGCAACTGGAGATACGACCTTTCCTAATGCTAACTCCACCCATCTCTATACAATCCATTCCACATGAGCAAGAAAGCTGGGCTTTACAAAGGAATATTGATTAATATTTTAGACTTTAAAGCCCTGTCAACAAAACCTGGACTGTCTCTTAAAATAGCTCAGGCCAGGATCCAGCTCAAGGACACCACATGTAGTCAGTGCATCCATTAAAATAAGTAAAAGTCACTATCAAAGCACACAGCCATTTTATATTTAGCCACTGTAGCTTAGAGGCTGGGGATAGCCAAGCTCACCTCTTCCCTGGGAGCACTTGGCAGTATCTAATCGAACTGTGTTTAGGTTAAGCCCTATCAACACCTATCCTGCCCAGCCCATAGTGCTGAACTTATTCTCAATATTGTCTCATAATTTCGCCTAACAATCCTTGTGGGAAATACGGAGCTTTTTCCAGAATCAAGCCCTTATGGAGGTATAGGTAATAGTCTCAATTTAGCTTGATTTTAAAAGCTTTGTAAAGCAAGAGTGAGGAACTTCACAACACAAGAAAACAGGGTACTGTACAGCCTATTGGCTTTTAATTCCACTATGGGAAAATATGCAGGGCATAGAGAAAACACTTATTTGTTTATTATATAATAGATGATATGCAGCTGATAGTCATTTCTGGGTGATGAATCCCATTCATTTCATCTACTTCCTAATTCCACTGAAGGGCAAAACAACAACCAGAGTACCTTCACACTCAGCTCAGCCAGCTTTGCTTTACAGCTGTCATTTATCCCCTGCTGAACATGCTGCCATGCTACTTCCACAATAAACCCCTTTGTGTTGCTGATGGCAATACAATTCCTGTAGAGAACCATCGGATGGCTGCCAAATATTTCCACTACTCCACAAACACACCATTACTTCTGATACCCTCCTGATGAGACTTAAGGAAAGATGAACATTTCCCTCAGTGAAAACTAGACATTTTGGAGAAAGAGCCTTTCTGTACGTGAGACACCCAGAAGGATCTACATGAATTCATGGAGTCCTTTCAGACAGAGCCAGATGACCATCAGGATGACATCTAGAATGGTATTCAGGCATTTAACTCCTACTTGAGAACAAAGCTATAAGTGAAATCAACAGGAGGTTTAGTTAACCAGATAACTCTTCCAGAAAAATGTGACTCTCAAACACCTTTGCATGTATGGGAGCAGAACTGGATCAAGGAAGTCTGAGCAACCAACCCATTATCCTTGCCTCACCTTTGATAGGCTGAACTGAGCTTGCTGTGCATAACATTCCTGAGAAAAACACTCATCAATGTAATGAGCCATCTTCTTTTTGTTTTATGAAGGCAGATGAAAATAGCTGTTGGTTAGTTATCCTCTCACTAACCAGGGAGGCAAGGAGAGCTGAGATTTTGGAAAGAGGACAAAGCATTGCTCATGTGAAGGGCTTCAAAGCTTAGGCACTTTTCTGATGGTAAGCCAAGCCTCACTCATTGAGTGCTCATTGAGAAGCACATTGTTTGATGCAGTAATATGATGGATGGCTCAAGTTCTGTGACATTTTGCCATTGTCTACTGGTGCAAAGTGAAACTCCCATAATAGACAGAAATGTAATTATCCAGGCTAGGATCTACAGTGATTTTATTTTTCCAGTTGCAGAGTAGTGACAATAATTCTCACCTGAATCTTTGCCAAAGTTGAGAACATTTATTGAAAACATGAAGCAAGGTTTGTGCCCCAAAATGTGCTCTCTTCAACTTCTCCAACTATACTGTTGATCAAATAAAAGGTATTCTCTTTATATACCATACCTAGTTTCTGGCATGCTATCAGATGTCTTGACAGAAATGAGCATTTTGAGCTTCTGCATTCACCAATGAAAACAAAGGAGTCACAAAGAAAAAGACGATTACCCAAACAATCCACATATATAAAAAGTCAGTGTAAAAGATACACTTACCCATGTAAAAAAGAAATGACAAGCCTACCTTTGGACCTGCTGGCCCAGGCAGTCCAAATGCCCCTGGTTGTCCTGGTTCACCCTGTAAATAACAGCAGTATCAGTGGTAAATGCTAATCTTTTATCTTCTGGGGCTAGAACAGTTGCTATTTACAGCTTTAGGAATGGAAACTCTATCCACAGTCCTGAGTACCATTATGCAGAGAGTTGAAAGTCTACTTTGTGCTTTCTTTGCAAAAAAAAAAAAAAAAAAGCTGGAAGAGACAGACTGAAAACTGAAGTAGCTATTCATGCATTTTTCAAACCCAACCTCTTAAATAGCAAGAAATGGGTTCTGTAAGTAGTAAACAGCTTACACCAACTACAGTCTGCAATTGCTGAGTCCCTGGAGATAACATAGTACATTTGATTGATGCAATAAATAGATCCTATAAGAAATTCTATAAATTCACATACGTCGCTGTCTGATCACAGATTGTGCCAGGCAAGAAGTTTGCATCTATTCAGGAAGCAATATAAGAAAATTATCACACACCTGTCCAAGTGAGACAAGCGTCCAGTGTTGCACGAAGCAGAAACAGGATATAAATGATAGAAAAACGAGAGCCTTTCTGATAAGCATCACTACTTTTGTGCATTCCTGCCCTTCCAGTGAGTTCTTTCCCCATGTTCATCCAATCACCACCAAATGGCTGCCACAAGAGGACAGCAAATAAGATTTTAAAGGCCTTTCCCCAATGATATCTAAGGTAAAAAGTTGCCACCCTCCTCGACCAGCTTAATGAACAGCAACAAAGCTGACCCTGGGCTCTCTCAGGATGGCTAATCCACATGACACTCTCCGTTACTACTAGTGACTGGTGAGGCTGTTAACCTCCTGCCATTTGTTTCTGCTGCTCCTAAAATTGTCATACAAATCCCTGAGACATGTTCCACTCAATACAGATTGATTTCCACTGCCTGCTTTCACTGAAAGGCAAGGATTACACAGGAGGTATGAAAAGGCTTACGACTTCTCCTTTTGCTCCATCCTTCCCTGGAGTGCCAGGCAAGCCAAGGGACCCCTGTAACAACAACAGAGCTGTCATCAGCACAGTATTAACAACAGTTGCAAGTGCAAGGACATAAGCAAGACAAGAATAAGGAATGAGAAGAATCATTTCAATGCAAACGTTTATTATTTACAGTCTCTGGAAGAATTGCTGCTAACATTAACACGCTATGACCAACTGATGAGCTGTTAACGAGGAACTAGACACATCTCACTTTAGAATAAATTAATATAAAGGCTGTGCAACTGATGAGATACAGAAGTATTGAATCATTTTAATATCATCTCCTCTCAGCCTGTCCAGTCTTCCATTGTCACAAAAATCTGCTGTTTTTGTAACTAAGTACTACTTTATTATTATTATTATTATTATTTATTGTTGACTCTGTGCTTGTACAGCATCCACCTCAAAGCTCAGAAGCCTCTAGGCATAGCTGTAATGCACAGATGTAATGAGCCTAAAAGCAAACAGAGAAGCCTTGAAAAACTCAAGAGTCCTTAGGAACTACTTTACCTACAGGAAAGTGAGTCTCAGAGCTGGTAACATGCAAAGCTGGAGGGAAAAAAATAATAATAGCAGAAGAAACAGGCATTGCTTCTAAAATCTGTCTGCCCACCAGGCTGAATGGGACTAAGTATGTTGAGGCTGGCAGCAAACACAGGGGAAAGCCATGTTCTGCTATGCGCAGCTGGCAATTTAAAGAATAAATGGGAAGAGAATAGACAGAACAGGCAAGCTCATGTACGTGGTAAGGAACAGACCAAGTGTTTTTACTTCTGGGATCTTCAGCAGGTTTGTCTTTTTTAAAGTGGATTATGTTAAAAAAAAGGATCAAATGAGAAACAGGCACTGCAATCGGTGAGCAGAGGGGCACTGATTAAACCGAATGAGTATATTGTGCACTAACTGGAGCGGGCTCTTGACTTGCAGTCCTGAACATTTGCTGTTTTGTAACAGGTGGAAAATGTCTAAATTTTTATAATCCCTCCTGCAAATGGCATTTAAGGCATTTCTGACAAAAGTATCCAAAGTAAATACTAGATGATAGAGCAAGCTCAGTCCTGGATAATATTGGGATTTTGGGGGGAGTTTTGGTGGTGTTTTTTTGTTTTTGTTTTTGTTTTTTTATGAGGCTACCACAGTAAGCAGCAAAAGGCCATCTCAGACCAAAGGTTATTTGTGTTCAGAGCAAAAAAGGACATGATAATCTTTTGCCTTCTGTGTCTCATATTGAAGAAACTGGTGTTTCAGTATGAGAAAGCATTTAGCTCTGAGCCGTCTTCTATTCTGTTTCAGTGTTTTAAAGACTTCAGACAAAGTTCCTGCCCTTGCAGTCTCTGCACATTTTTTAGATGTGGCTGAGCATGGTTACTCATCAGGTTT
>JAOWBP010002052.1:75532662-75553071 GCA_028571105.1 Tragopan temminckii
GCACCAGCATAACAAATTAAGTCATTATGCCACAGAGTCTAAAAGATGTTAATAGCAAAGATAGACGCAAAAGAGGTACAACTACCTCCTTAGATGGTAGGCCAAGAGTGCACTGAGGAGGTTCCATGTACTGGATATTTCATTCTGGCTAATTTGAAGCAACAGGAACAGAGTAATCTGTTATTATTTGTGTGGGTCCTAATTGCAGGTATGGGGTTGTTTCAGAATGGACAATGTGGGAAGTTTTCAAAAGAGATTACTTCAGTTCCAGCTCAGCTTTATTCACAGAGAAAAAGCTAGGTTAAGCTAGTGATGAAACACATAGCCAAGAGCTTACTATGTCTCCTGGGTTTCCTGCTGGTCCTATTTGTCCTGGTGCCCCATCCGGCCCCTAAACAAAACAAAGCAGAAACAACATCAATAATTAACACATTCTGTACATTTGTCACTGTGCTCTGTACTACCCTAGAACCACAGGTCCATGCAGACAGAGGAAAAAGGCAGATCAGGAAAAAGAACCTATTGAAACATTGCAACTTGCTCTCCTTTGACAAGATCAGTTTTATTTTTCACATTTCAGTTGACTCCATTCACGCTCTCTTCGTGACTCCCATGAAGATGTCATGGGACAGCTCTAAGAATTTTATTCCTAACAAAATAGACTTACGGCTGTGACAGTAAAAGTTCCCATATTATCAGTTTCTCTTAAAAATATGCTTCTCAAAATGAACTTGCAGAAGTGCAAACAATCCACAAAAAGGTCCCATGTGTTGTCCTGGTGGCTGAGCATTCAGCAGCCTCTAGACATCACTACTGTCTGAAAGCAGAATTTTAACGTGGTCTTTTTTTTTCTCCAGTACCTCCTGTCCTTTAGGAGTTACAATGTAAACTCAGCTTTAAAGAGACTATGCTGATTCCCGTAATAGACAAATGCTGAAAACCCTTATCATAGCAGAGTCAGATTGCTCTGCAATCAGCAGTGTGAGTAGTAATGACTGTAGGCAAAGACAGAAGGTTTGGAAAGAAAAGCCCTTTGCTCAGGAAAAGTCCCTGCTTCTGGAGACTGCAAGTGGTGATATCACAAGCAGGAGAGCCAAGTTATTCCAGCCTTGCTTCTGCAATGACACCACAGTATTATGAGTTTATATATGCAAAGAAGCATAACTGTATTTGTGGAGAGAGCAGAACAAGAAATAAGGACTGTGACACAGCAGGACATGAGTAAAGGGCCTCTTCATCCAAAAGTAATCCAGAGGATACAAAAATTGGGGAAAATTCACTATCATATTACTGCATAAAACTGAAAACCAAAATCACTGTTAGAACTGCCAGTTCCAGACTGACAACTTATTCTGCCTATAAGTAAACACCTATACATGTACTCCTAAGTAGTCTCTGTGGAAGAGTTTTCATGATCGTTGCCTTGTATAAAGAGAGGGACTGAAGCTTAGCATCAATTTACAGAGTGAGATGAAGCAATCAATGAAAAGTGGCTGATGTATTAAATAGCAATTATCATGAGCAGAGAAATCTATGACACTCAAGGGACCATTAGGAACCCACTGGAAAAGGAAAATGCAATGTGCAAGCAGGTGAGAATGGCCCTTTCTGCGGATACTGTTATTAGTAAGGAAAATATAAGACCATCTGCTTTGCAACAGAGGAACTTACAGGTGGGCCAGGGTTTCCAGGAGCCCCTGCAAAGCCAGGCATTCCAGGGTGTCCCTGCAAAACAAAACGAGAGACTTTATTCATTATTCATATTTCTACTTGTATGTAAGTTAATTGATCATTGGATACTGTGAGGTAACATCAAAATGAGACAATACACAGAGTGCTGGTTATAAGGAAATAATGGACTGCAGCTTTTTAAATCAAAGTGCTGGTTTTCAAAGTATGCACTTCAGTAATGAACACAGTTAGATTTAGGGTGTACTTTCTGTAACGTGTATTTCACGGTATGTTAAAAGGAGTTGAGAACAAATACTGTGGGAGAAGACCAGGCCGGAAATCAATGTTGTTTAAAATATCCTACAATTTTCTTTGGAGACTGAATTTGCACCTTAAACTACTGACTCAGCCCTTGACAAAAATAAGTGCAAACATTTTCTACAATTTAGACTATTTTCTTTCCTGTGGCACATCCATAAGAGTCCATCACCTTCTAGGATAAATAGCAAAACTGGCCTTTTCAGTCCAGAGGTGTTTTAATCTCCAGGACATCATGTAGATGTTAGCTGGGGAAGTGAACAGAAGTTGGGTACTGCAGAGAACTGAATGTATTGAATGAAGAGGCAAGGAAAAAATCATCCTGGAATCCAGCAACACAACACAGGGAAGATTTGTGTTGGAGATTGGAAGGGAATCCTGAGGAGGACTTCTATGGTCCCACTCTTTAATAAAGTAAAGGTTTAGCAGTGATGGACAGCTTTCATCTTTCTTGTCTTTTTTTCAAGTAGTTGTATTTTTCAGCATTGGAGCAACTGTTGATGAAGAAGGAATCACAGAGAAAGCGCTATTGGAAAGCATAGTTAACTTTTACCTGTTCGCCTTTTTCTCCTGTGTCCCCAGTTATACCACGGTCTCCTTTAGCACCCTTGATAATGAGAAAAAAAAAGCCACTGACAGTCACTTAGATTCAGCATTTTATTAGCTTTTTGACTTATTTCATAAGGCACTTGGTCAACTAAGCATAAAATACAGAAATAAGAACTGAACCCTGCTTCTGCTTCTCTTAAATTCTGTCTGTGATTTTCCCTATCAATACTGGAGCTAGCAATATATGGGAAAATGGTCTTTGAACAGACCCAGGATGGCCTTTTATACATATATATATATACAGTTTTACTTTTTTGGCTTAGGGACACAAAGAGGACGTAAATACCCTTGAAAATAAAAAGGCTGTTAGGCAGTGTACTAAATGGGATTTTGGTAAGGAATCATTCGGCCCACTAAAGGCAACTACAGCATCACGTACTAATCTCTTTTCCCTTCAGGGCCAACAATGTCAAAACCAGCATTTCTAAGATGCAGCCAGAAAATTAATGCCGAGAATGTGCCCTCCATTCTCTCTGTGTCTCTGACAACAGAGCAGAAGCAACTAATTCAAAAGTAGATGTCTGTATTATCAGTGGTTGCAGTTGCTTACAGGCAAGATGAATCTCACACAGCAAAAAATACTGAGATGCTGGGTATACAAATTATGACCTGAACGACACAGAGGACACTAATGAATTGCAGGTCATTGAAATGATTCTTCGGTTCATTACATGAGAGCTAGGAGCCAAGTAGGGAAGGGAGAGTTGTACAAATTTTCATGGTGCTGGTAGAGACAACATATTGCACTTTCAAAACTGCAGAGCTCTCTAGATTTTTCACCATGAGGAGCCTCCTCAAATATTTGGAAAGGAGTCACAGTGACAGCCTTTGTCTCTTCTTTTACAATATTTGCTCTTAACAATTACAAATGCCATGAATTTGCCAGTTTACTGAATGCAAGTCAGATTATGTATAATTTTTTGATTTTATATTACGTACATGTACAGGCTAAGTCTTATTATTTCATAGAATCATCATCATAGAATCATAGAATGGTCTGGGTTGAAAAGGACCACAATGATCATCTAGTTTCAACCCTCCTGCTATGTGCAGGGTTGCCAACCACCAGACCAGGCTGCCCAGAGCCACATCCAGCCTGGCTTTGAATGTCTCCAGGGATGGGGCATCCACAACCTCCTTGGACAGGTTTCAACTAAACAGGTTGAGAAGTTGTTGTGAAGAGCATCTGCAGTGAGAGTTGGGGTTGCTCAGCCTGGAGAAGGCTACAGAGAGACGTTATAGCAGCCTTCCAGCAGCTGAAGGGGGCCTACAGTAAAGTTGGAGAGGGATTCCTTATCAAGGAGTATACCGTATACCAATAAGAGTAGTGGTCTTAAACTGAAATAGATTAGATTTAGACCAATAAGAGAAGAGTAGTGGCCTTAAACTAAAATAGATTAGATTTAGATTAGCTATAAGGAAGAAATTATTCACTGTGAGGATGGTGAGGCTTTGGAAGATGTTGTCCAGAAAAGCTGTGGTTACCCCATCCCTGGAGGTGTCCAAGGTCAGGTTGGATTGGGTCCTGGGCAACCTAACCCAGTGGAAGGCATCCTTGTCCACAGTAGGGTGTTGGAAATAGATAATCTTTAAGGTCCCTTCCAATGCAAACCACTCTATTCAGTCTTGCTACCCAGACCTCCACTTTTGTATAGCATTAAAAAAAGCAGCATATGAGAGTCTCGGACTACCTGGGTTTTCCACTGGTTATTGTCTTTATGGGATGCTAATTTCTTTGAAAATTTAATCTTGGAAGGTACTCTCATTTTGATCGGCCTTAATGTTTGCTTTTGAGACTCTACTGCTCACCTTCAGCACACTTTAATTTGCAAGATTTAAAATTAATTTATGAATCAGTATTAGTTTGTCCTACACTAATAAGTGCAAATACAAAGATGTTAAAATAGCAGAAGTTGTTTTAGACAGTAGGTCAGGATGCAAAGAAGTATGTAGGGAACTGTGGCCTTCATTTCTTCTCTCTCCCTTCATTGATTTGTTTTGATTTATTTCACATTAGGTAGTTTTAAAGGTTTTGACTGACCAGGCACTGGCACTGTGAACAGAATGCTGAGAGAGCTATTTGTGGGAAATGCTCAAAATGTGATATTATTGGAATCCTTCAGACATTGTGTTTGATATTGGCCTACGTCCCTAAATCATTAGGCAGAAAGATACATCTGAACCAAGTCGTTCTTTTTACAGTGTATTTCAGGGAGCATTCAGGATCTGTGGATCTGCAAATATTGCAGACAGTGTATTTGGCCCACCCAATAAGTCAGTTCTACCCCTTAATATAGGGATGGGTCCTACCAAGAGCTTGTGTCAACAGTGCTCTAACTAATCACAGATAATTTCTGCTTAAAACACTGAAGATCAACAAACCTTTTGGCCATCCAGCCCAGGTGGGCCTGCAGGACCTCTGGGACCAGCATTTCCCTGCAATGCAGAAGAAGTAGAGGTAAATACTAGTTTCTTACAGATCAAGAAGGCAGAGCCTGTCATCCTCAGTGCTGGAGCCAAGGTGGTCAGGCCACCTTTATGCTCAGCACTGCAGACTGAACTGCTCTCCAGCACCTACTGTACTATACAGATCTTCTTGCATATGGCATTGAAAGGTTCATCAGCACATGTATACCTCTTGGTTAACCTACAACAATGCCTAACACTGTAATTGGCTCTTTTCCAAACAAGCTAACCCTTAGGAAATCTTTGTGGTTATACATATCAGCCTTGGCCACTGCTGGAAACACATAATCTCAAGGGGAAGCCACAACCAGAGTGCCAACAAGGATTAATTACAAGGGCACTTCCCATGTGAAAAACTCTGGAACCCATCATGCCAAAACCCATATGATACAGTATGGTCAAGATCTTGATTAATTAGAATAATAACACTCTCCATGTGACTTTTTACAGGAGAGTCTGGTTTCCTGGAGCAGTAAAGTTTTGATTTTCTTCTTCCAAATTCCTCCTTGCAGTGCAAATGAGATGCATCAAAGCTCACTATAGACAGATGGGTCAAATTCACAGTTACACCATACATTTTTTCACTCAACTTATTTCCACTTAGTAGAACTGTAGAGATCTACCGGCATGACTGATGGAGGAAAATTGAAACTGAGAACATTAGATGAGCTTTTCTGGGGCTGTGAAATAATACAGGATCTCTGGATGGTAGAGAGCCATCACTTTTACTCTCGCTCTTTCCTGACAGATAATTGAAAAGGTTAAGGGATTAATTTCAGCACATGTCATTTATTAAAACCCCTTAACCTCCTTCCCTTATTTCAAGTCCTCTGCAAAATCTGTGTCTATTAAACAATAGCTACTCCTAAAACTTCCCTTAGGCATCCTTGTAGCCAGCAAAAAATCTACATAATGATCATGTCTCAATCAGCAATGTACTCCACTCACTCCTCAGTCACAGTTCTCTACTTTCCTTTCACATACCACTGCTATTTCTCCTTCTGAACAATGAACATGACTGAAAAACAGCTTCTGGGTTATTTGGTTTCTCCTGCAGAGTAGATGATGGACAAGAACAGGTGGACAGGTAGTGTTTTTTTCTATCCCTTCAGTGGCAGCAAGGGCTATTGAGAGAACCAGGAAAACCCATCTCATAAATACGTGGCTGACAGGCTGGTGCAATCACATGAGTTTTGTTTTTTTTGACCTGGAGTGGCTTACCAGGTGCCTGTCCTGATGGCTGCAGATGGGTCTCACCAGTCTTAAAGGGGGAAATAGATCCTAGGCCAGGAGATGGCAGGGCTCATTGAGATGGTTCTAAACTAGGTGTGAAAGACAAAGGGAATAAAATAAGGCTCACTAAAGATGAGTCCAGGGGAATGATGACAGGATTGGGAGTGAGGCAAATGTCTCAGCTGAAATGCATCAACACCAATGGACACAGCGTGGACAACAAACAGGAGGAGCTGTCAGCCACTGCATGGCAGGCAAACTATGACTTAGTTGTCATTACTGAAACATGGTGGGATTGGTCCCACAACTGGAATGTTGCAGTGGATGGCTATAAGCTCTTCAGAATGAAAAGGCAAGAAAGGAGGGGTGGTGGCATGGCTTCCTATGTTAGAGACTGCTTTGATTTGTTGAGCTTGTGGCTCACAATGATAAGGTTAAGTCTATGTGGGTAGGGATTAGGGGGAAGGTCAATAGGGCTGACATCCTGGTGGAGGGTCTGTTATAGACTGCCTAACCAAGATGAAGAGACGGATGAGGTATTCTACAAGCAGCTGGCAGAAGTTGTGTGATCACCACCCCTTGTTCTCATGGGGGACTTCAACTTCTCTGAAATATGCTGGAAATACAATACAGAGCAGCAAAAGCAGTAGGAGGTTTCTAGAATGTGTGGGAGATAACTTCCTGATGCAAGTGGTAAGAGAGCCTACCAGGGGAGGTGCCCTGCTAGACCTGCTGTTTGGAAACAGAGAACTGCTGGGAGATGTGGAGGTCAGGAGCTGCCTTGGACAGAGCAATCATGAAATGGTAGAGTTCTCTATTCTTGGTGAGGTCAGGAGGGGGGTCAGCATAACTGCTATCTTGGACTTCTGGAGGGGAGACTTGAACTATTCAGGACACTGGTAGGGAGGGTCCCTTGTGAGTCTGTCCTGAAAAGTAAAGGGCTCCAGGAAAGCTGGTCACCATACTCAGCTCTTGTGAGGCCAAAACTTGAGTACTGTGTTCAGTTTTTGGCTACTCACTACAAGAAAGACATCAAGGCTCTGGACCGTGCCCAGTGAAGAGCAATGAAGTCTGCAAGGAGTCTGGAGCACAAGTCTTATGAGGAGTGGCTGAGGGAACTGGGATTATTTAGTCTGGAGAAAAGAAGGCTCAGAAGAGCCTCTCTGAAGCAGCTGAAATCCAGTCCATTGACTTAAAAGACAGCTATAAAGGATTCAGTTCATTGTAACTGAAAAAAATAAAAATCAACCATGTAAAAATATTGTTAGGGAAAAAAATGGTTAAAGCATATCCGAGGGATATAGTTAAACCAAATCTAAGGGATGACCACTTCCCTAGCTCTCTTACCATTTTCCCGTCCTGGCCGTCTCTACCTGGTGGTCCTCGGAGACCTTTGTCACCTTTGAAGCCTGGGATGCCTGGCAGACCTGGTGGGCCAGGCGGGCATTCAGTGCACACATCCTAGGAGAGAACATTAAGAAGTAAATTAGCAACGGACTGAAGGTATCTAGTAGAGCTTGCAGATGCTGAGTATGAATGCAGCAGTGGGGAGCCAGCATAACCTGTAGGCCATTGCACTTTGACCACATCAAGGAGGAGCTGGGTTATTTTGTCATACAGTGAAGTGAGGTTAGTGTGAAGGAGAGAGAGGGCCGGCTGCTGAGCTTCCACAGAATCCCTTGGGGTGTTTTGGACAGCTCTTAACTGATCTTAAAAATCAAGAAACTGAGGAAACAAGGTCAGATAGCCACAAAGCAACACTATCAGGAAAAGCTTTGATTGTAATCAAGACTACTTGAAGAAAACTCTGTCTATATCAGTCAAAAAGACCCGAGTTACTGCTAAGAGGTCATACTGCTATGGAAAACTCCACTGTTGCAGCATAGCACCAGAAAGACTGTTCAGCAAAAGAAACTATTCTGCAGCTAGCCTGGCGAAGGAGAACTCATCTGCTGGAGTTCATGAAGACATCAAAGTGTCTTGGCCAAACTCAGTCATGAGAATTACAACCTCCCTCCCTCAAAAATTATTTGAAGCATCATCTCAACACTCTTTCTGATTCTGCTGTCCTCAAGGTATGTCATTTTCACTTCAAAGACAGACTTCCATTAGTAAAAGGAAAGTGAGTCCTGGCTATGAAAGACAACACAGCCCAAAAGATGGGACATCAGGTCAGCTTGGTAAAACTCCCAGCTCAGCCAGTGATGCATTGCGAAATTGCAGGGTAAGATGTCTTTCTGAACCTCAGTTCCTTCATTAATATTTTCCTACTGAAAATGTAAGAGCTTGAGAGATATCCAGAACAACAGAGCCTTAGTTGCATCTGGCGTCTGAAGGTGATGCTGTATGTAAAGCTGGGCCAGGTATGGAGTAAAAAAGTACCAAACATGAAGAATATGCTGTGTGTGTGCAACTGTAACATAATTTAAGCTTAAAAAATAAAAAAAAAAAAAGAAAAAAAAAAAAGGAACATCAAAATGACATTCCATACCCAAGAAACAGGGAAACAGTCAGTTGCTACTCTCTTGATCAGAAATACCAAACAATGCAACATAGTGAACTCTCTGGAAAAAAAATACCGTGTTGCCTGAGAAAAACAGCTCTTCAATGAAGTCATTTCAAAGCAGCAATCTTAAAAGGGTCATTTTGTTAACGTGGTTAGTAAAAAAAAGTAATTTTTTAGTTTCTTTTAATCAATAAGGAAGGATTTCTTGCCATGTCTCAAACCTGCTTAAAAATCTCCTGACTCAGCCCACGTAAATCTTTAAAGATTTTGCAATCAGCACCTCTCAAATAGAGACTCAGACAGCTGTCTACATGGAGAGTAAAAGCAGACAGACAGATCACCATGCTTGAAACATGGGTGCATGTGGGGTTAATTACCTGCATCCTTTTAGAGGCATTATGCAAACTGAATTTGCACCCACAAGTGTGAAGTGTGGTCACTTGCAGGTGTGCGTGAAAGATCAGCCATTTGATCAAAGTGATTTCCATTTTCTGCTTTAGGTAATACAACTTCACAATAGTCATTCCTGCTTGGAAATGAAAGCCTTCCAAAGGGATGAAAAAGTCTCAGTGTTTTTACAACTTAAACCACATTACAAAGATCTTTGTAGGCCATGTCACTAGTGTGGGCTGCTGGAGAGCACAGGGTTTTGATCTCCAGCACATCTTTGTGTGTCCCAACAGCTGTGTCAGTAGGACACCTGCTATTTCCAAGCTCTGCTGAAGTAGTTTAAGGCATCTTTTGCACTTCTAGCTCCGACAGTTTCCCATCGCATGGTGTTAGTTAGGTTTCAATCAAACATACAGATCAACTCCCACCGTCCTCAGAAGCTGATTACCTTCACTAAGAGATTTATGTCCTCTGGAGAGAGCAGGGGTGAGGTACCCTGTGGAGTGAAAAATTCAGGCAACATTAAAAGGTGTAAATGTAAGAAATCTTCCTGAACATGTCTGTGGCCTGGTATAAGTTGGGCTAAAAACACACCCGTTCCCTTACATTATCAATGAACATCATATATGAGACCTCCGTGTATTCTGTGGCCTGGTATAAGTTTCTTTTTGGGATAAAAAAATACCAGTTCCCTTACGTTATCAATGAACATCATATCTGAGACCTCTGTGTATTTTTGATCATGTACTTGCTCACAGTACACTATAGTGTTTTAAGAACTTGCCTTTACAATTTTGGCTTTTTTTTTTGCATGCAGAACATTCAGTTATTTTCCAAATCATCATAGATATTTTTATTATAATCCTTTAATAGTTCCTAGGTTTTTGTTTGTTTGTTTGTTTTTGTCTTTTTCCCAGGAAGAGCAGCAGAGAAAAAACACTGAAGCATACTCGAGACAACTTGTACTGGAGGAAAATAAATGAGATAGAAGGGAACAGAACAGCAGGACAAAAACTTTTGGGGGATGCAGCATGGAAGAAAAGTTACGTACTGGTTTTCCAGGAGGTCCTCTTTCCCCTGGATTTCCAGGTAGACCCTATAAATATAGAAAAGGAAAAATCTATGAGATTATGATATGCTAGCCCTCTGGTTGCTCCCACATTCTGCTGATTGCTTTGGACTAACAAACGTTTCTGCTGAGCACCACTGCTCTCTGCATGTGGCACACAGTGAACTCCTCCATGTACAAATTTAGAAGTTGTCCTTCTCTGTTTTTTTGCTGTTTCTTAATCACTTCTTCTCATTCCTTCCTAAATCTCTCTTATCTACATTATGACCCAGTGAAATTCATCTGAGTCACACAACTGAAATTGCTCTGGCATGTCTCCTGGTCCCAGGAAACACTATGACTGCAGAAGTGTGAAGGATGAAGCTTTAAATTCCTGAAGACACCTGTAAAATGAAAAATCATGGCCTCTCTTTGCATTAGTGCTGAAAACAAGTCCTTGCACCTGAAATAGCAAGTGAACTTTTTTTCTTTTTTTCTTTTTTGATGTGAAGAAAGTATTTGTGTCAGCTTTCATGAGATGAAAATAAGGAAATGAGCAGCATTCTTGGAATTTAAGGTGCAGGAAGGCATGGTTGGAAAAAGGGAACCCTAATGGGCATCTCTTGCCTGTTATTAGCAAGTCATTAATTTGTTAAAAAACAAACAATTTGTTTTGAATATTTGCATTAAGTAATGCTTACATGGGGAACTGAATCTCTTAAACAGAACAGCTGGTCATTACTCAGACGGTGAGAGAAATCTTCAGTGGCATTTTCAGTTGGACTGAGATTTCCAAAACCATTCTCTAACTTCTCTATCAAGCTAGCCTGTTGTCCTATGTAATTAGTCCCACATATGTGTGATCCATTGCTACTGATCGTCTTAAACTGCACACAAAAGACTGACCTACACAACCACATTTGCACATGCAGAACAGTTTCTACTTACTACTTAGAAGTATTTTATCTGTGCTCAGTTCGGTTGCTTCTGCAGTAGGACCCACCTGAGGAGGTCTCTGTGACAGTGCCAGATTCCCCACCCAGGACGTTAATCAACATAACGTCTGTAAATTGGCCTAGCCTCAGCACACCCCGGGAACACCTAAGGCTACACAAATTAGAACATGGAAAGCAGCTTTAAGAATTAGACAAAGGCTTTGTTAGGAAGGGGCTTAGGAATTATGTCAATCACCTAAATTCAAGTTGTTCCATCATTTCCAGTAAGTCCATTGCACTATTTATGAAGCCAACTAGACGGGGAGTTCCTGGGCTGACTGGGGAACTCATGATCTACGTGCACGAGGTGTGCACAGAGGCACAGCTGTGATAACCTACTATACCACAGTTACAGCTACAGGGCAAAACAGAATTTCATCCTTGCATCTTGCTTATAATTTAAATTCTATAGTCCATGTCAGAGCAAAGAGAAAATGAAAAACGTTTGGTTGCTCTTCTTCTATGTCCATATTAAACACTTCTGAATGAATGACAACCCTCCAGTTACCTTGGCTTTCTGAGAGATGAATATTAAATATGAACTGAAGTGACATAAGTGGAACTGAAGTAGTACTGAATTCCATGGATGAAAAGCTTGTTTTTTAGAGGAAGCTAAACCTTCCACAGGTGAGATTAAAGAGAAGGTAAAGTGTGAAGGAGATATTCACATATTGGCTATGTTCAGGAAGATTCACACAGCATTTGTTTTAAGGAGTTCAACAGAAAGCAAAGACTTGAGCCACGAGAATCATCCTTGATCAGGAAGTAACTAGAACTGAAATTCTCTTAAACATGGCTATGATATCTACATTGCATCAGATCGCTTTGAGACAAAGAGATAGACCTATCTTCTTGAAAGCTGTATGATGTGGAGCTGCTGATGTCTTGTAACAGGATGTAAATAAATCAGGATGAGAAATGCCATGGTTGGTGAACTTGAAAACAACAGCATCCCCAGGAAAAGCCAAAAAGTTGAAATACAAGACAGCAAAAAGAGAGTCTCATTTGATGAATGACTGAGTTGAAATATAGGACAATGGCACTTCAGCATGTTGCATTACTGCAGAATAGGCAATAGGCTGAGTCCAAAATAAAGAAAACACTGCTGAGCTACGGAGACCTGGAGTTAGAAAAGATAACCAGCTACAAGCTGCGAACTACTCTAAGTTGACTGAAAACGACAGAAGGCACAGAGTGTAACTGCTACTGATATTAGAATATCAATTAATAGTGCCACTGGATATCAGGGAGGACTAAGCAGGCAGCAACAGGGAGGTGTGATGCACAGGATCCAGAGTACTTGATTGGCCTGCAAAAGCTGACACACACAAATGGCCCCAAAGCGGGAATGGATGGAAGTTGCGTAAATGACATGTTGAAAAATGAAAGAAAGAAAATTTATAAGGAAGCCAGCCACATGCAACAGTAAAATCAAAAAAGCATGTGGTTGGGAAGTAGTACTATAGAAAACTAGACATAAAATCACTAGCATAGATGTGTCCTGATTTCCAGGAATAACAAGAAAAAAAAGGAAACTTAATGAGTATCCTTTGATTTGGGGTGCATGAATTCTAAAGCAAAGACAAAAACTCCTTGGAAATGGCCTTCTAACTGCATGGGAAAACCAACCCCAGGAAAGAAAAGTCTGTTCTTCAGATCCAGTAGCAGTAATGTATGCATACATTAAGTTTTTGCAATTACAAAAATAAATAGATGGGAAGATTAACTTCCCAGTAAAATTGGAACGTAGTTATCAGTAATAATTAGCACATTTAAGAATGATTAATGTTTATGTTAATTAAGATTATCATTTTCAAAATACAGAAAGACCAAATCAAATGGGTGCCCTCAGTGCTATCTGTAGGACAAGAGACTTTGTCATTCAGATTGTATTTTAATTTAAGGTATGCTGAAAGGAAACTTTTTCTCTCCCAGGAGACAAGCAGAGCAGAATGGATGCTTCCAGAGAAAAGCATAGAATCATTTTCTGTAGCTTTCAGAGCATGACACAGATTTGGCCAATTTCTCTGGATAAATTACTTAAGGCTATGCTTTTTTAATAGTTGGTACAGGAATACTGCCAGCTTTGAATGTGCTTGGATTTTTCTTTTTTCCAAAAGCAAGTAAAATTAATATTTGAAGTAATTTCATTGAGGGAATGAAATTAGGCATGTAACAGTCCTATTATGGAGAAAAGTAGTCCAACTAGATGGAAATACAAATTATAAAATAATATGGAATGGCTTGAGTTACAGGGGCCCGTAAAGCCCACCTACTTCCAACTCCCTGCTATGGACAGGGTTGCCATCCATCAGATCAGTCTGCCCAGGGCTTCATCCAACCTCCAGGGATGGGGCAATCACAGTTTCTCTGAGCAACTTGTTCCAGTGCCTCACCACCCTCTGAATAAAGAATTATCTCCTATAATCTAATCTAAATCTCCCTTCTTTTAGTTTAAAATCATTCTGCTTTACTGAACTTCATTAGGCTCACATGCACACAGTTTTCAAGTCTGTCCCTCTGGATGGTGTCCCTTCCTTCTGTCGTATCAACTGCACCACTCAGCTTAGTGTCATCAGCAAAATTCCTGAGGGTGCACTCAATCCCACTTTCTAATTGTTGATATTATTGAGCACCACTCCCAGTGCAGACTCCTGAGGGACTCATCACCAGTCTCCACCTGGACACAGAGCCGTTGAATGCAACTCTCTGGCTCTGGTTATGCAGTCAATTCCTTATCCATGAAATAGAACACCCAACAAATCCACATTTCTGCAATTTACAGATAAGGATGTTGTGTGGGACTGTGTCAAAGACCTTACAGAAGTCCAGGTAAGTGACATCAGTTGATTTTCCTTTGTTGGCTGATGCTGTTGCTCCATTCTAGCAGGCCACCAGAGAGGCTAGGCATAATTTGCTCCTGGTGAAGCCATGCTGGCTATCTCAGATCACCTCTTCACCTTGCATATGTCTTAAAATACTTCTAAGGAAGATCTGTTCCATGATCTTTCCTGGCACAGAGGGGAGGCTTACCAGCCCGTAGTTGCCTAGGTAGTCCTTTCTACCTTTCTTAAAAATGGAAGTGATGTTTCCCTTTTTCCAGACAATGGGACTTTGCCCAACAGACATGACTTTTCAAATATGATGGAGAGTGGCTTGGCAGCCCCCTCAGCCAGTTTCTTCAGGACCCTGAGATGCATGATATCTGGCCCTTTGACGTGTATATATTCAATCTCATCAGGTGGTCTCAAACTCTCTCTCTGCTTACAGTGGGAGGGATTTTGCTCCCCCAACCTTTAATAGGAGGTGCAGGGACATGAAAGATGTGGAAAGCCTGATTGCCAGTAAAAACCAAGGCAAAGAACATGTTGAGTATCTCAGCCTTCTCTGTGTCCACTACAGCCACTTCTCCCTTCTCACTTATTGGAGGGGATACGCTCCTCTTGGGGGTATGCTCTTCTTTTCTAACCAGTGAACCCAAAGAATCTCGTTATTCTTTGCATCCTTTGCCAAGTTCAGTTCCATCTGTTCCTTGGCTTTTCTGTTCCTATCCCCAAACATAAGAACAAAAAAAAACACCAAAAGAAACAAATGAAAAGAAGAATATAAAAAAGTTTGCTTTAAGTTCAGGTTTTAAGAATTGGGGCTTTAATTAATTTAAAAAACAACAAACAAACAAACAAACAAAAAACCCACAAATTTAGAGAGAATAACACAGGTAGACCAGAGATTATATAGAAAAAAAAAAGCAGTAGATTCAGCTGTTCACTGCTTTGTCCAGAAGAAGAGGCTCTGCAGAGATTTATAGACAGATTTTTTGATCACAGAACCATGGAATCATAGAAGTTGGAAGGGACCTCTGGAAATCATCCAGTTCAACCCCCCGTTAAAGCAAGTTCCCTTCAGAAGGCTGCACAGGAAAGCGTCCAGGTGGATTCTGAATATCTCCAGAGAAGGAGACTCCACAACCTCTACAGACAGCCTGTTCCAGTGCTCTGTCACCCTTAAAGTAACGAAGTTTTCCCTCATGTTCAGATGGAACTCCCCTTGTTTCAATTTGTGATCACTTGACTCCCACCCATTAGATATTTATAAGCACTGATAACGTCCCCCCTCGGTCTTCTCCAGGCTGAGCAGTCCCAGGTCTCTCAGCCTTTCCTCATAAAGGAGATGCTCCATGTCCCTCATCTTTGTGGCCCTCTGCTGGACTCTCTCTAGAAGCTCCACATTGAACTCTGCAGCCTGTGAGGCTTCACTGAACTGCAGCACAGCCTAATGGTGTGTCAGCCACTCCTTCCAGGATGCAGTCATGCAAAAAAAACCGTGCTCCTCTGGGAGATAATTCTGGTCAAATCTACTGCAAAGGAAGTATTTATTCTTTCACTTCCCGAACTACAACTCTAAATATGATATTACAGTATCAGGGAATATAATAACCTATAACAGACACATTTCCAAGAGCATCTGATGAGTCAGCAGTTGGAAAAACTAGGCAGAGAACAGACTACTGTATGTAAATGTGATTTAGAAGAATCAGTCTCGGGGAAAAAAAAAACAACATGAAATACATTTGCAGGGGCCCCAGCAAAAGACAAGACAGTAAGGCAAGTCATTAAGGCTGTTGCCACTGAATAGCTTGGGAATTATGTGGCAAGCTCCTATCAGCAATTCAAATCAGAGTGTTTCTAACTGATGACATACTGTATAAACACAAGAGACTACAAAAATGGGCAAGCTTCAAAGAACACAGGAATGCTACACTGATACAGAAACGTGCAAAAAGCAGAATCAGAAATCCTTTGTACTACTCATAAATGAAAGTGGAGATCAAGAAACTGGGAAATGCAGGATCTTGTCAAACAAAGTATCCCTGCTGTTATACCAAGAAGTGTTGGAATATGCTCTGTAGTTACATTTACACATCCTGAAATACAGGCAGAATTGCTTAATAGGTGATCAACCAGAAAACATAGCTCTTGAAAGGCATACTGACTGCAATTAAATCAGTTTGTGTAATAGAAGATGTGCTTTCTAAGTACCGTAAGTGATGGTTTTGCTTGGGTAATTTCCTGCTGGGAATAGGAGAGATAGAAAGACTGCAGTGCTGCCTCTCCAAGAGCTGACCAGTCAACACTGATCTGAGCAGAGCCAGAAAGAGACTTAGAAAAGCTGGCTCTGCACTCTCCTCATATGCACTTGCAATAAGCTCATCTGTTTTATCTCCTGTATAAAAGCTTTGTATTTCTAGTTTAAAACCTCTTGGTTAAAGAACTCAAACATTTGCTACGGTTGCTCAGGGACGCGAAGTGATAGACCATTTCTGCCACAATAGGCTTTTGAGGAATGCCACTGTCACAATCATTTGCTTTATGATGGAGGGGGTGAACAAAAAAAAAAACAAGGCCTTCTTTTCCAAATGTTTCAGGAGGAAAGAAGATCTATTTCACAGAAAAGTGCACCCTTTATGATAATTGGTGTATGTCAATAATGATGCATGAGGGATGACATGCTCACAAGTACTTAATGGAAATTGGTACCCATTTCAGATAAGACAGCATAAGAAAGCATGATGCGGAGGAAGTTACAGAAGGCCACTGTTCCTTTCCCACAGCATTCCTCCAACAGGCACAAATGCAAAGATTACATCTCTCAAAATCTTCACAGCCCCCTTGCTGATTTTCCTCCAAGGCAGGTTTCCATGTCACAGAACTGGCTTACCAGCAGAGAAAAAAACTCTTCCCTTTCTGATTCAACACTGTGACAAAACTGGGCAGTGAGAGGGCTCAGCTATCAAGCTGGGAGTCTGCCTTGCTTCCCTCTATCCCTTAGCTCCATGACTCAACTGCAGAGAGCTGAGTGAGGAAAATGCACAGAGAAGAAGTTATAGTATCATCTCTCGAGCACAGCAGCAGCAGCAAAATGAACTCATAAAAAGCTTTTTAGTGCGGGTAGCCTTATTTTTATAGAAATGTTATGGGTTGCTTATCTTAGAGGCTTCTAAGAATTTCCTAGAGAGCTTAACTATCATCCTTTTCTACTATAGGATCATTCCCCAGTGTACGCTGTCACATAAGTTGTCCATCGCTTTCCTCGAAAAGTTATTCTGTGGCCTAAATTTCTTTTTCCCTGAAATCCTGAAATATAAGAGCTCAATTTTTGCAAATCATCTCCATTGGGCTACACTGGTAACACTCAACAACCAAGGTTGAGTACGCACACAATTTTTAGGGAAATTAGACTTAAGCATCAGCAAATTTTGTAAGCACTTATACTTTTGTTTTACTTACATCCTGGCCAGGAGGCCCCTGTGGTCCAGGGATACCAGGTACACCACGAGGACCCTGGCAGGGAGAGAACAGACAAACGCAGAAACATGAGCAGTATTTGCCAGATTATCCTTAGCTGAAGAGAAAAAAATACTGAACTCAATAATTATTTGGAAAAAAAAACCCACCACCACCACCAACCCACCATGCTAACAGTTAAGCACTTTCAAAAGAGATTAAAATAAAATAATTCCACATTCAACTATCACAGCATCAGTTGTTCCTGTCCTCCAGGAACTCTAAGTGTATCACTCCAGTCAAATCTCACATACCTCAACTGGAAAGGTAATAATGACTCTTTATAAGAAGGCAAGTATATGAGCAGGGAGAAAATACAACTGATCAAGGGACTGTAGAGGAGAAAAGACGATTCAATTCCTTGGTGTCAAACTAGTACACACCATGACTGGGCTATTCCACTGGAAATGCATTCCAGAATATAGTGAAACTAGAATAAACAGCTATTTGCTTCACACCTATTGACTGCATTCTTGCAAACAATTAAAGGAAATACTTAAATGCAGGGTTTTCTGTAAGCCTTAAGCAAGAGAAATGCTTAAAAGTATTTATATGTTTGAGGCTTTGATTAAAAGGCATAACAACATGCCTTGAATTGTGTGCCATGACATACTTTTTCTTTCCATCTGTGGGACTATTCTGAGGGCTGAGGAAAAGTTGTCACCAGAACAAGAGTCTGGATAACTCTTTTTCTCATAGCCCACTACAGCAAACACGTAGTGGTAGTGCATATCTGAAGTCTCATTTGGCTAATCACCCAATATATGACTCTACCATCCCTTGGAAAAATACAGAACCAAAAAATTAATCACGATTTTATGAAATTGCTGACAGTAACAAAATTCATTTGTTTTCATTGCCTCCTCCCCATAAAATCTGGGTGTAATGAGCAAGACATACTGTACCAATGATCCTTTGTCTCCTGGGGGTCCAACAGGGCCCTGCAAATAGAGAAGACAGAGCAATCAAAGTACTAGCAGAGCTTAAAATCAACATTCCATTTGGTTGAACAGGTGGGTCCCTGAAGAATGGAGATAAGAAAAAAGAGAAAAGAAAGGGAAAAGGAGCAAATCTGACAGGCTGCCCAGAAAAAATATGCAATACTCACAGTGGGATGTTCAGGGGGAAGATCAAAGGGAGAAACTGAGATGGATCATGGAGAAAAAGTGTGAGAAAAAAGAGAAAAAGGGACTAAAGAGGACAGCTGTATGTTGACATGTTGCTTGTCAGATTGAGCCCTCCACTTCATCATCACATTCTGCCCTATCTTATCATTAAATCCAATTTGTTACACTCTTCCAAGTGGGTGAGCTGATGAATTTGAGCCTGTAGGCCTGAATCTTGGTAAGCTTCAAGTCAGACTAGCTGAATAGGAAAAGTGTGAGTGCCAACAACAAGGCTGAGTGGCTGTGAACCTGTGCTTTTTCATGATTACGTGAGTGCTGTTCAGGTGTACGTGGGTGTTGATCAAGGCATTAGTTTCTGAATTGACTTGTGTGGCAGCATGTGAATTTGTGTACACTGTACATGTCCATTGGCAATGTGGGCTCAGCCTCGCTACTGGCTGAACCCAGGGACACGGAACTGCAACAGCCTTTCGTCTTTTGGACTGGGACAGGAGAATCTGTCCATGGTTCTGAAAGACACTGTGTTCAACTTCCTCTAAAAGTAGCAAAAGCATCTCATGGGATTTGTGTGCTCTTTAAATGAGGTTAAAGGTGGGAGTCCAGCGGACTTGCATACACTATTTGTTTGGGAATGCAGCTTACACAGGTGCATAGTGAAGTTGAACACACTAGAAGATATCCACTCCTAAAGACACACTAGAGAAGTGATGCAGTACCCATACTCAGCAGGGATGGATCAATCTGACATTCCAAACACATCCCAGACATGGTTTGACCTCACATCCCCAGGGCTGTGTTTGAATAAATTGTTTCACACTATGGCTCCTCTCCCTTTGCTTTCTATTTCAGGCATATTAATTCACTAATCCTCACAAAGTTCTCCATGCAAGATGCTTTAATGCTCTGCTAAAGCAAGGGCTAAGTGCATCATGTTAAACTCATTGCAATATAAAGAAGGAAAGGCAGATCACGAGTAATTCCCTTCAACTTGGTGCATCACATATTTCTATTAGGTAACTTGAACATGAGCACATGGATTCACCCCATTTCTCCATGCAGTCACTTCTGCTTTTAGTTCAGTTGGGAAAAATCACACACTGCTAAAACTCACTTTATGCCTCAGTAGCAATACAATACTTTAGCAGACAAAGTAAAAGCAAACAACAATAACAAAACCCACTCTAATCTATCTAAACCTTTCACACGGAGCAAAAATCAAGAGAGATTAAGGGCACTAGAGGAAACAAGGTGAGGACTCCAATTAAAACAAATTGCTGACTCTTACCTCTGAAACTGAAAAATATTATATACTCAATTTTGTCATATTACTAGAAAGGGTATAGGCTGACACCTTTACTGAGTGTATAATATGCAGTGAAGCATCTCCACTGAGGATATTCTATTTTTTAGTGGGACTCAATATGTGTGAGAGCCTGATGGATTAAATGTTATATAGCACTTCTCAAATTCTTCAAATTCTGAGTCTTTGAACTGAAGCGAAGTTAAAAAAAATCAATTGGGAGTATTATGGTATGTACTGGCACCTTCTACTTATCTTGATAGTGGTCAAACAGTGATGACATAATACAAATTACCAACTCTTTGAAAGGGTAGACAATAACCAAACAAGGGGAAATGGGTTTAAGTTGAGGGAGAGGAGATTTAGGTTGAATGTCAGGGGAAAGTTCTTTACTTTGAGAGT
>JAOWBP010002052.1:75553171-75566327 GCA_028571105.1 Tragopan temminckii
GAAAGGGTAGATAACGGCAGGACAAGGGGAAATGGTTTTAAGTTGAGGGAGGGAAGATTTAGGTTGGATGTCAGGGGAAGTTCTTTGCTATGAGAGTGGTGAGGTGCTGGAACAGGCTGCCCAGAGAGGTTGTGAATGCCCCGTCCCTGGAGGTGTTCAAGGCCAGATTGGATGGGGCCCTGGGCAGCCTGGTCTAGTATTAAATGTGGAGCTTGGTGTCCCTGCATGTGGCAGGGGGGTTGGAGCTCCATGATCCTTGAGGTCCCTTCCAACCCTGGCCATTCTGTGATTCTGTGATTCTGTTTTTGAATTATAAGCACCTGGGATGCTGGTAGTTTCTTGATGGAGCCTGCAAGCTATTGAGCTGAGACTATTACAGCTGAAAGGACAACAGTGTGAGCAAATAGTGTGGACACAAAGTGGTTACTCCTGTTCTTTAGGATCATCATTAATGTCAATGAGATTTGAAGTCTATGCTACCTTCATTAAGAAGTGGTGTACGTTTTACATAAAAAAGGGTCAACAGAGGAAATCTAATACCTTTCGTAAGTAGGAATGGGTACAATAGCTTGGAAATATATGAATATTTCCATGATTATGATTATAATAACAAAGGACAAGTGAGATTTTTTCACTTGCAAGGGAAGGCTTCTGACCAGAAAAAACAGACCTCATAATTAACCATAAAAATAACACTGAAACACAATTCCCACCAAGAGAGTGCTGAAGAAGTTCCTGCAATGAGATGCATTTCAGACTTGAACAAAAGCCATCCCAGTGTGTTTCTAAATATACATTGTCAGCTATGTCTGTTGTGTGAAATACACTGAATTGCTGTGTGTGCTGCTTTCTGCTTAAACACTCTTCTCTCTCCGCATCAAAATCCAAGCCTTTCAGACATCATGCTGACCAAAGCTGTGCTTAGAGTGAAAGGCTTTTCTGATGCTGGACACTGCTCTCCCTATTGAACTGTTTCTCTCTAAGAGTATGACCCTGGGCTTTTCTTTAAAAGGCAGCAAGTTCTTTTCTGCTCCATCTTGCAAGACATCCTTCTTCCTAGTGCTGATCACTGTCTCATCAGGAATGTCATTGTATGATTAATGCCTCTCTGTCACATTGTTCCCTTGTCCTTTCTACATGCAGTTCATGGTTCAATAAATAAAATTACAAGAAGGAGCCCATACTTTCAACACGTGATCCATCTAGAGACCCCAAAGGATATTCTCACTCTCAGTTCACACAAACTCCAATAAGAATATTGCCAGAGTCAATAGTTTTAAATCAAGGTGCATGATGAATTCATAATTTAGCCTGAAAATCTGTTTGGAAACCAATCTGGATAATGAAAAGTTCATCATTTCTTTAGGCTTTTCTAATCAGTTGTGCACATTTCACAAGTCAAGACACAAAAATCCATTTGTGATTTCTAGGTTTAAACTAGATTGATGAAGGTAAGCATTCTTCCATTTCTTAACTCAGCTTCACCAGTACAAGGTGATGAAATGGAAGTCCAGGCTCTGACGAACTCTTGTTAACCTACAAGAAGTGCTAAACTTAGGATGCAGGAAGCAACTAGATGGCTGATGCAACGATTCTCCCCCTAAGCAGAGATGGCTTTGCAGGGTCATCAAGGAGGACTCCTCATGTTAGGATGCTCACCCTGTGCAGGGTTGCCACAAAGCAGCATCCTTTACCCTCAGCAGCATTGAAATACATCTGACAGAGACTGAAAGAGGTGGTACCGGATTTTTTTAGTAACTTAATATTTTATTTTCTGTTATTTCCTGGCAAAAGGACAGTACATGTTGATGCCATAACATTGTCCATCTCCCCATGCCAATTCCGTAGTACCAAATAACTCACTGTCTGTAACACATCCATCTCCATATCAACCCAGTAGCAACATGAGTTGGTGTAAAGGTGAAAGACAGACACTTATCAGAAACTCTTCTGTCAACACCAGGCTAATTCAAGTAATGCAGCCCAGAGTGCTTCAGCTGATTACTTTAGGATGCTCATTTAGGGTCCAAACCTCACACTGGAATCACCTAAATGCAGGTGTCACAGCTTAGCTCTGAACATGAGATTCAGGAACCTAGACATAAGCATCTCACATCATTTGAGGTGTACATAATTTCCCTCAGGAAAACTCACTGAACATCTAGGATACTCCCAGGTCTTACGTTGTGCCTGGAAGTCTTTTAGACCAAGGAAGAAGAAGAAGTAAGAAGTTTTTTACTATAAAGTTACTGAGGCACTGGCACAGGTTGCCCAGAGATGAGGTGGATGCCCCATCCTTGGAGACATTCAGTGTCAGGCTGGACGGGGCTCTGAGCACCCTGATCTAGCTGTAGATGTCCCTGTTCATTGCAGGGGAGTTGGAGTAGATGTCCTTTAGGAGTCCCTTCCAACTCAAATGAATCCATGAAGTACTCTCTCGGTGTCTCTGGTGCCCAACACATTCTCAGATGATGATACCCAGACATGCATCAGCATCACATCCTGTTTCAGAAGCTGCCAAAAAGCAGCCTGTAGCAGGTTAAGGCTTGGACAATTTTCACATTAAAAGATCAAAATTTCTCCACGTTTTTCTTTTTATTTTGTTTTAATTTTAATTGTATTTTTTCTTAATAGTCCAGAAAGTAAAAGATGAGCTCATCTCCCTGACAGTTCTGTGCTCAGAGCACAGACCCGAGGCTTAGCTGCTGCAGCATTTTTATTGCATCTCTGGAAAGAAACACACATTTGTTTCAGTCCTGAGCAGTACCATTTTGCTTTGATTACACATTTCTGGATAAACATGTGGAACTGAGTTCAACCTTAGTCAGTTTAATTATCCCATATTAACGAGAGGTGTGAAAAGGACAGCTCAGAAAAACAACATCACAAGACTGTAATGAGATGAGCCTCTCAAAAGCAGCAAAGAAGGAGAATAATTTATTCCCTGCTACAGCTCCAAAAAAAGCTAATTTAGAGCAGTTCAGAATACAAGTGTAAATTGTTAAATAATGTAACACAAAAAACTATTTTCCCCAAATTAATCTCTTTAAAATTTTAAATTATTTATTTGACAGGCGAAATATATAATGGAATAATAGTTTGTTTGCTATAACTGCAATAATTTACACAATTGATTAAAAAAAACAACACTCCAGCAATATTGTAAGATGTGTGTATCATTAGCACCATGGTAACATATAGACAATGCACTCTCTGGCTCTCTAATGCCATCTTATCTGTATGTTCCCTCTTATCACATGGCTGGCCAAAAAAAATTCATACAAAAATAACAGTGGATTCCTGGGATTAAATCTCAGACACTGAATAAACTTCATTGTGATGTACCAAATGCTTTGTTTCTGAGCCAGGAAAATTGAGATGCAAAAGCCACGTCCTCATCTTGTTCAAGAGTGGTTAGTAGAGCAGCCACACGCATTACCTCTGTCCTATCTTTCACTTCCTGCATCCATTGCTGCCTTGCAATCTGTTTGGCAGACAGTACTGGGTAGCAATAAGCACCCCTGCAGATCTGAGTCTGCAGCAAGTGTCTCATACTCCTCACTACTGACAGATTGTGCTTGGTAAATGTCATGTAACTGGCTGTAGAGGAAACGAGGTTTAAGAAAAAGCAGGGAAATGGCATCCACTGAAGTCAGAACACAAAAGCAGGAATGGACTGAAAAGGTAACAATAAAATAGAGAATATGCTAGAGCAAAGGGAGTTAGGCTGTCTCCCCTCTTCTGGGTACAGCTGCCCACTGCAGATCTTTTAATTTCTATTGAAGATGTCGGTGTGCCTCATTTTCCTAACACAGACCACTGCTGCCAATGTCTTTGAGAGACTTGCAGATGAAATGAGTTATCAAAGAAAATAAAATTAAAAAAGGACAAAACAACGAAACTCCAGAATCTCCTATTTCCTTTATCTAGATTCCAATGCACCATTTTGGAGAGACGAAAGACCCTGAAATTTGTTCAATAGAGCATCATTATATATTTACCTATCACATGGTATACTTGAGTGTATTAAAGTCTGTGCCGTGCATGGTGTATGCAAATATGCACTATGCAGAGTTTGGGGAGTTTCACATCATAGAATCATAGAATCACAGAATCATTAAGGTTGAAAAAGACCACTAAGATCATCTAGTCCAGTCGTCAGCTTATCACTCATCACACCACGTCACATTAATATGGGACAATTAACATGCCTGACCTCCATAAAACCTGCTCATTGTCATGATATTTACTCAAAATGATGGCTCATGCTATGTTGAGAGGTCTCTCCTGAGTAAGAAGCTTATTCTATATCACCACTAGAGGAATAAAATCTCATTCATCCTGGACTAGAAAAAATGATGATGTTAAATACTATGTGATCAACATGCTTGCATAAAACTGAACTATAGAAAGCACTACAGTAACATATATTATTGAGAGTTACTAAAAAGCACTATGCTCTTCACTTCATGATATTTTCACTTTGCTTGGTCTTTCCACAGACAGAATCACAGTAAAATCCAATAAAAGAATTTACTTGCATAGGAAATAGCAAAAATATCACCACTGGGATCTACATAGAGAAGACTTTCTTTAATCTTCTGGGTAAGAAAAAGACTCCAAGGCTTGCAAATAGTCAGCTTTGGGCTTATAGCTACAGTGTCTGATTTTGGGATGGTTTTAGACAGCTGTGCCTTCTGCTTGGCTTAGCCAGTTTGGAAGCACCATGTCACATGGTGAACGTGCCAGCAGGGCAGGGGGCCACATTTATCCCTCCGAAAGACCAGATGAGATTTCAAAACAGATTCAGCACTTAGTGTCTGTATCATGTTCATTACTCTGATCCCTCAATACAAACTGCTTATTCAGAAGAGTTTTGGAAATCTGGCTCTTGTATGTGTCTCTGTCAGAAAGTTAGACTGAAAAGTGACCAGTTGTGAATGTCTTCTCAGACTCTGTCCCCTATTTATTTTCTCAGTGAATTCCCAACTTGGTTTTGACAATTAGCTGATAGGCAAAATGGCCTGTGTCTGAGTTTTGACTTTTACTCTCAAACACAATTTCCTCAGAGTTTCTGAACACCTCTTTGTTTCTTTGTTCTGAACTTTTCATCAGAGATGAAAACCAGCCTCTAATCTCTCACCTCCCTCTAAAACACAACTTTTCCAAGTTATTGTCATGGTGTATCATTCAAAACAGTGAAGTCCGGTGACACTTTGCTTCCTGAGATTTTTAACAGTAGAAGACATTCTGTGCTGCACTGGCAGATTTCTTGGGTGAAAAAGTGATAGAGAGCTGTGTGTGCACTGACAGTGAAAAGTGGAATTGGCAGCCCTGAGCTGATGGAGGATAATATTGTGGCTTTTTCAGAGGCATCTCCCTGACAGAAGGAAGATAAGCTCTATCTGATACGAATATACCCTTCATCTACTGAAGTCATTGCACAAGGAACAGTGATCCAGGCCTCACTGTGAGATTTCACATGGTTCCAAAAAACTGGCTTCTATAGAATTCCAGTTCTTTTGTGGACAGAATAATAAATGTAAAATTGATCTTCCAGGGAACACCTTGCCTGTCTATAACTGTCTGTCCATTGTGAGCTGAGTGTATCGGAGATCTCTTCCCCAGCTTTGGCATGACCTTATCTTCCTGTCCTCTGTGTGGATGGCAGCTAGCACCACAGTCCTGTGATTACACAGTTAATGCCCCATGCTGCACAGTGCAGGATTTAATTTCAGTTTCAAGGCTAACGCTTTGGAAAGAATTAACCACAAAAAGGAAAAAAAAGTGGTATCAGAATGGTTTTGCATAAACTGCTACACAATGCATCAATGTTGTATGCTCTTCAAAAGAAAAAAAACACATTTTTAATGTTTTAATATGCCCTGGTGTTAGAGAAACAAGAACAAATTCACATATCACATCAAAGATAATAATAATTATTATAATTCATAAAAATAATCTGACCGACCGGCAGCATTTGTTGGCTTCAGAAGGCCTCCCATGAAAGAAACAAAGTTGAAGACATCTGAGAGCTCTTGGCAGGCTGGATGAATTCAAGTTTTAAAAACAAGTCTGGGAATACTCCCTGTATCCTAGGGCCCTTTGACATTGGCGGGTCTGGCAGCCAGGCTTGCATAGTAAGCGCATTGAGCAGGGTCACACTGTCCATTGGCTCCCGGAGGTCCCTGTGGGCCCATGAGACCAGGTACCCCAGCTTCACCTTGAGGGCCAGGTGGTCCTGGTATCCCATCTTTGGCATAGCCAGGCTCCCCTGGAAGGCCTAAAATAAAAACAAAATGCCCTTGGTGAGTGGCACCTTCAGAGTGCAGTTCTTATTAGTACAGCATCACAGAAGATGGCTTTACTGCCCATACTGGGATGTGGGCATCACTTTCCACAGATTTGGCTCTGGCTGACATATTTCTATGAGAATATGGCAAACACGACTCCTCTGAATGCAAGATTTCCACCCTGTATGCATAATTGGATTACACAACTGTACTATGCTCTCACCATGTTGTTGAAGTTGTGCAGCTGCACAGGCAATGACATATAGTCTTCACAGGAAGGTGGAGAGAATGGGAAAACTTGAGGCAAGAGTCATTTGTGGGAGATAACTCATTGTGTGAAGTATACTGGATTCATTGTTATTTTAAAGCAATGCAGGACCAGCATGCCTGATGCAGCCTATGGAGTAATGAATTTTTTTCCATAATTTTCTCTCCCACCAAAGCAGGGTGAAGGTAAAGCTGATCGATGGCTCCTAATTACAAATTAGAAACAAAATTTATTTGCTTCTTGTTTATCAGCAGAGATAAAGCTTGAGCTGTATGCCTGAGACAGAGGTGTTAGATACAATCTTTTATAACAGGCTGAAGCTGCCTGGATCTCTGCGTTCAGCTTGGTCACAAGAAGATTCTGGCAAGTGCAGATAAGGCACCACACTGTGTACCTAGTGAATAAAGCCTCACTTTGGACTCGTCCCAAAGGTCAGTTAACCCAACTGTTACTGACATGGGTCATTGTGTATGCCAATCAGGCTGAAGAAACAAAGGTGGGCAGATATGATGCTAGTGTTTTATTTCTTCCCTTTGGGCCACTGGCTGTGGAAGTAGCGTAATGTCATTATTTATGTCAACTTGATTATTTATCTAATATAGAAGAGACCTTTGTCTTTGTAAATGTTCTGAGTTATAAATATATATATATATATATATGCTTTTGTGGGTGTGTGTGTAGCTTTCTGAAAAAACATACCTGGAATTCCTGGAGGACCTATTTCACCTCGCTGGCCAATGCCAGCATCTCCTTTCTCACCCTTCGCTCCTCTTTCTCCTGTAGAGAGGGGAAAAAGACAACAATTAATTGATAAGCATTATCTATGGAACAAACTACCACAGGTCTTCTATCCACACTTAAACCAATGTATTTGCTAAAAAAAAAAATAGTTCCTAATTGTTGCCATTCCTCTGAGAAAGGGAACAAGTGGGAATGAAGATCTAACCCACTTCAATTCTGGCCGAAGGTCAAAAACACACTCTGCAGTTGCTGGTCACACTCACAAAATCTGCTTTAAAAGAGTGAGGCTGCTTCTATCAAGAGTTTTGAGTACTAATTTGATGCTATGAAGAGAAGAGGTGAATACCAACATCGTTAAGCAATTTCAGTTTATTGCTTATATCACTGCAACATCTCAATAAAATCTGCCCAAGGCAAGTAAGACTATGATGCAAACTCAGGTCCTAGGTATTCCCAGGACACTCAGCTATCTGGCAAGCTATGGGATGGTTGTGTTGAGATCATCAAGGCTTTCAGGAATTACAATTCTTAAGGAGAAAAAAAGCAGATAAAAAGCTTAATCAATTTGAAGTATTAATTTTTCCAATTAAAATTAATAGAACAAAATCCTTTTCAGTTTGCTTCATTTCCTAGCGTTTCACCAGAACTGCTTCTCACACCACTCCTCAGGATATTCTTTCTGGTACTCAGTGCCTGCACTAAAGAACATAGAATAGCTTGGGTTGGAAGGGACCTCAAGGATCATCAAGCTCCAACTCCCGTGCTGGACATATCTCTTTATTGGATTTCCCAAACACACCAAGGTTTGCTCACCCTTGGGACCAATGGGTCCAGGTGGTCCTTCGGATCCAGTCTGTCCAGGTCGGCCAGGCTCTCCTGGAGGGCCAGTTCTTCCTGGTAATCCTTCTTTCCCAGGGGGACCAGGAGGTCCTGGTCTGCCATGGGATGCTTTCACATGTGCAGGTGGTATCTGAGCCAAGAGATAGGCTAACTTTGCTGTGAAGAGAGGAGAATGGAGTTTATTAGACAAGAATATCAGTGCTCTAAATGATGGAGAGCTGGAAACATTGGTCCAGTAACGTCCAAATAGGGAACCGATGAAATTTTCAGGACTATTCATTTGTTGTTGCCACATAACCCTTTCCCAAACACCATGACAGTACCGTACCCTTTGTAAATGATTTCAGCCTAATTTCTCCATAGTTTCATACTGCTCTTGAATATCATGCCTAATCCTAAACACTTATCTCTGTTTCTTGTTCAAGGAGGATCTGAATGTCCTTTTGTTTAACAGTACAGCTGGTGGATTTCTGTAGATCATAGCTGATCTGAAAAGAAGAATGTTTCCTCTGCTTTTGCTATGCAGTGGGATGCTACGTGGCAGCTCTTTAGGGAGAAAGCTTTCTTTTCTTGTTCTGGGCTGTTACACAAATGGACTGAAAGCCAATGTACTTATCAGCCAATGTACCCTGCCTGGGAAATCAGAAATCGCAACTAAGGCAGCTCCCTGTGTCAACATATCATCTGAATTCCACGCAGTCACATTGCTCATAGCTCTCAGATTCAAACTCTGAGCAGCCTTGAGGGCTCTTTAGGCACACTTAGCATCACAAAAACATCCAACATAATGAAGGGAAAAGGGTTTTCTATGTTCTCTTCAGTGATGCAAACTCTTGACTGCTATTAGACTGGGGTGGAAATCAAATTCTGAGAACATGTAAATAAACTCCTTCAAACAAATCACCTAATTTCACCATGATCTCTAGAATGGAGGAAAATGTGCTTGGATATGTTTCAGCTGCTCCAAGAGCTGTGCGTAGAGAAACACTACAGCTCTGCAGTACGCTGTAGATCTAAGTCAATACTGGCCTGCAATTCAAATACTTTGAGAAAAACAGCAACCTACATCCACTCTACATGCTCTCCTTTTACTGGTGGGCATCAAATGTCATTTTACACAAATGTGCCTTCCAGTAGACTTGCTGCAACAATGCCTTCCATAAGCAGGAGAGTTTCAGGTGTTAGCTACAACACCACAACTATGGAAAGTTATCTTTCATGCTCTCAGATCTATCTGCTGGTTTCCCAGAGCTGATTACTTACCATCTAGCTGCTTAGCTAACTCCTCTTGGATGAGTCTTCTCAGAATCTCTAGAGACGGAGGTTCCCCCTAGAGAGTAATAATTGTAGTAGTAACACAATATAATAATCACAGCCTGGGGATGTGAAATGAAACTTTAGATGAAGGGACTAGAGGATTGCATTTCTTCACCCAATGCACACACAAGGCTGCAGAGACTTGGAAGAAGAACATAAAGGGATTCAAATCATCCATAATTCCCATGCTGTTGGCAAGCCGTGGACTCAATAGTGTAAGGAGGGAGCCTGGTCAGAGGCTAAATCATAAAGTCATAGAATCATAGAATGGCTTAGATTGGAAGGGACCTTAAAGATCATCGAGCTCCAACCCCTTGCCATGGGCAGGGTTGCCACAGGCTGCCCAGGGCCCCCACCCAATCTGGCCTTGGTAAAACCTCTCTATACACTAATAGGATGAGTAATAGAAACTGGATCAGGAGACTTCTGCTCCACATGACCACTGTGGAAAGCCTGCCTCTTTCTTCAGCACTGCAAGTTTCCTCCAGGATAGTTAAGGTGAATATCCAGAGTAGGTACAGGTACCGAAACTGGATGTACAGCATGCTGACAGGCCTTATCTCAGCAGAACAACAGCCAATCTACACATTTACCCATTCTTCCAAGCACACACAAGGTTCTGCCTGGCTGCAAGCTGTTGAAAGGAGACAGGGAGACAGGGCTGCCTGGTCTTGGTCCATCCTCCATGGATTAGTGCCCTTTGTCACCTCTCTCAACTCCTTTGTGTGAAAATGCTCTTAAACAGATGTAATACCCATTAAAACTTAAAGATATGTAACACTATGTGTCCACTTGAAAAACTGATGAAAGCATTTTTGGCGGACTAGAAGGAGAATATTTTTGGCTGAGACCTTCCAAGAACATAAAAAATGGCTTTAGGGTAATTAGACACATGTCTTTGCATATTTCACAAACTCAAAAGAATTATTTTAGCTCTGGTTCAAAAATTGTGAACCAACAAGATCAAATATTTTCCTTTGTACAGTGATATGTTTCATTTGAAAAATACTTTCCTTTTTTTTTAATTAAAATTGTTCTTTCCATCTGTTTGAAAATATTTCTCATCAGCTTGCATTCTTCTGTGAATTTACATGAAAGTGTTTTTTTTCTCCTCAGACTTAATACTTCTAACATATAATAATGCATACTGTCTCCTCTGTTTACAAAACCTTAATAAAGTCTTCTGAATCAGAAGTTATTCTCCAGTAACAAATTTAGATTTTATTAAATAGCCAAGAGACATTTCAATTTTAACCAGTGAAATTTCTAATAAGGATGGAGTTGATCCATTTGCTGCCTTCTTCCCACAGCAAATTTTGTGTAAGGAAAATATGTGGTTGATGGTGACAAAAGTAGCAATTTTGTCATTACTACTAACCGCTTGTGATAGCTCTTAGTGAATCTCCCAATAAGCAATCATCATTGTGGAACATAATTTGAAGGCTTACATATTATCTTTTGACATTTTAACTCTATTAGTTGCATTAAGTCTCCACAATCATCACTGGATAGCATCAAATCTCTGTTCTGCTGAGACACACAAAAAAGATGTTTTGTCTAAAGTTTACCCAGCATTTACATTATTGGAGATTACTTTACTAGTTATTTCCCCCCTGAGGTAATCTCAAATTCAGTCTCAAGATGGACATATCAGCTTCACTAATGTCAGGTCAGTCGTTGTTCTCATTCTTGTACGTACATTACCCTCAGGCGCTTTCAATAGCCAGATTGTTTCCCATTAGAAAAAAGAAAAGAATATTAAACGAAAACAGGATTTCATGAATTCTGATGAGCTGACTCCAGAATTTCCAGGAATAGAGCAGTGACCTTTCCATGGCTCAGCACTTTGTCTCTCATAGCAACCGGCAACAGTGGAAGACATAAGACCTCCGTATGAAACACTACGCATTAACACCCATATAGCAAGAAGATTTTTTGGACTCCAGGTATGCCTGGATATAGTTGCATGACCTGATTTAGGCTGTTATAGGTATGAGGAATCAGAGACTGGCCTCCTTGGCTGTCGGTCTGAATTGTTCAGTTCTTGAAGTTTAATCCAATACCCCCAGAAAACATAGGTCTGTTTTTTATGTATCAAGAGATGGGAGATAAAAATGCTGTCTCCCTATTGTAGCACATACTTGCTCTGGTTTCTCCCAGCCCTACCGCAACCTTAGAAGCTTTTCTGATCTCCCACCAGGGCAGTAAAATTACTGTACAAAGCCTTTATCTGGCAGCCTTACCCGTGGTCCTGGAAATCCTGGCTGTCCTGGGGGACCAGGAGGCCCAACTTGCCCACTGTCTCCTGGTGGTCCGTGGGGTCCCATCAGACCTGGATGGCCTTTATGACCAGGTATCCCAGGCTCACCTGGAGGGCCCTTTTCTCCTGGAGGACCTTTTTCGCCTTTGATGCCAGGCTCTCCCTAAGCAAAAAAAAAAACCCTGACCTTACCACCACAAAATAAAAGGCAAACCTCTGATTTCCATGCACTGCAAAACACAAACAGCTGAGCTGGCAGTTACTGAATACAACATCTGGTGAATTACAAATGATCCACAAATTATTACTGACACTGAATGATTAAAGAGAGGGCTGGGAGAAAAGGGAGAGAGTATAAGATCTCTACAGGCCACACTCCACTCTTAAATGATCCCTTCCCCAGCCCCTACCTCAAAACAGCTCTCTATTTCAATGTAATGAGCCATAGAATCATAGAATGGCTTGGTTTGGAAGGGACCTCAAAGATTTAGTTCCAACCCCCCTGCCACAGTCAGGGCTGCCAACCACTAAATCATACACTAGACCAGGTTGCCCAGAGCCCCATCCAACCTGGCCTTGAACACATGCAGGGATGTGGCATCCATAAAGAAACAACTAGTAATACTCTCCAACCTACCCTCTCTCCTTTGGATCCAGTTTCACCTGGTTTCCCTGGTGCACCCTGCAACAAAACAAGGGTTAGCACAAAAGAGTCGTAATAAGTAATAAAGAGCATGTATTCACAATGATTACTGAGACCTGGAGAAAATATATTTCCCCATTGATCCCATAGATCTCTGAGATATCTGTTTTTCAAATATCAAGAAATCAAGCAAAAAGAAACCCAAACATTTTAATGCAACCCAGGTGGCATCCCTGTTTGTTTTTTTTTTCCTGAGACACCAGCACTGTTTTGAAACAACTGGGAATCCAACTTACCTCCTTTCCTGGAGGGCCTTTTTCTCCTGGATCACCCTGAGAGGTACAGAGAGTGAATTTAGCACCATATTGCAGACTTGGAAGACAGAGCCTACCTTTTAACCATGAGTTTTACTTTGTGTCTAGAGGACAAGTTTTCTGCCACACAGAAGTGAGTTTGGAATATTTAACATTAGCCTACTGCTATAGGTCATTCCTGAAAAGGCACATCCTCTGATTTGTAATTTTTTAAAAGTCTGTACACAGTGTAAATGCTTATAAATAGAAGGAAAACCTATCTAAAGAACCAGCTGAGATAAGTTTTATTGAAAGCGTGTTTCTGCTTTCAAAAATTGTATTACTTTTTCTTACAGATATTTCACAAAGCTTCATAAGCTTTACTTTGACTGGTTTAATCATGGAGTCATAGAATTATAGAATTATTACAGTTGGAAAAAAACAGTAAGACCATCTATTCCAGCCCATTTAGCTTAGGAAGTGCCAATGTTATAGCCTTAA
>JAOWBP010002052.1:75566427-75577941 GCA_028571105.1 Tragopan temminckii
CTGGATACGGGATATTGAACCATGGATAAAGCAACTCTGAGCCTGAAAACTTGCCCATATTTTAGAGCTACATAAAACAACCACAACTTAAATAAGCACTCCATCAGGATTTTTTTTCTATACTCTGCATTTATGATGTGCCAATAAGGCAGAACAATCTTTGCATTTTAGCATTTCAGCCAAAAAAAAAAACCAAAAAAAAGTCACTGCAGTCCTGAAGCACACTGCTAAAATTCTATCCACTTTCCTATACTATGAATGGAAGGATGCATTTACAATTCACAGATGTGATCATATCTCTAATGCATGTCATCTAAAACAGTGTTTTTTCCATAACCTGAAAATACACAGAATAGCTTCCACTGCACCAGAACACATCTATGTATGCATGAGCAGTGTATCTAATCACAGATGTGTGATCACATCAGCTCCAATTAGGCAGCATCAAACCCACTTGAATGTTCCTTAGGGCCACTTCAGCTTTAAATGGCCACTGCATTTGCTGCCTTAAATTAATTTTCCAGAGAAATATGTCTTTCTCCTCATCACAAGACTCCCTTTTCAATCCTTAAATTAAAAAAAAAAAAAAGAAAAAAGGAAGAAAAAAAATGATTCATCCTGTGGAAGACTCGTTTCTGCTAGATTGACATGAAAACAATTAAAATCTAATTTTGTCGCACCAGAGTTAGAAATGAAAATGAAAACATTTACCTAACATTCAATCTTTTCCATCCTTCAAGTAGAATGCAACATATTTTTCTTGCCTTGGTAGGGCTAAAGATATTGAATTTCAAAGCTGTGATATTTTCACGTGAATAGGTATTATTTTAGATCACTTTGGGAGCTATCTGAATATTTTAATTGTGATGTACCTCTGTTGAAGGTAACAAAAGAATTTTTCTGGGAACAGCAAATATCAAGAATAACTTTAATACTATCAGCACTTAAAAATTCCCTATTTAGCCATTCTGGGGTTCATGCAGAGACAAATTCTGAGTAACCCCATGCCCACGTAAAGAGCAGTGATGAACCAGCCCAATTAATGCACATAATACCAGGGCTGACTGACAAGAACCAGTTCCTCAAATGGGGTCACAGGTGTTTTCCTGTAAGAGTAATGCTAGTCTCTGCAGTCCAGTTTTCTTCTGAAGTGATGCATATGGCTTCTGGATTTGTGAGATCTCCTGACTATGTTTTCTACCTAATTGAAGATAACTGTCCTATCTCCATTGTCCAACACATAAAAGCAGGCAATTAGCAGCTCTAACCCATCCCCAACAATACTTACAGGTGGTCCTCGGGGTCCTATGAAGCCAGGGAGTCCTGGGCTGCCATTTTCTCCTTTATTTCCTTTAGGACCCTTTGGACAGAAAAGAGGGAGACACTAGCAGTCCTTTCTCCAACATCTCTTTTCCAGAGCATGCATTTACAGATACACCGGCATGGGGAAATCTCTCACTGTAGCAGCAAGATTTCCAAAATCGACAAGGAAAGGCAAAATGAAGAAAAGCAGATTGCAGATACCAGGTCTGCATCATTAACAAGCTGTGTGGGGTCCCTGTGAAAGGTTGATAAGGAAGTGACAGTTATGGAGGTGTGTTCAGCAGCTACTTCTGCTGCAGTATGGCTTATAACGTGTTGGTGCGGCTGTGGAAATGCTGTGATGCACAACAGCAGGGAAGCAGTGCAGATGGTCATATAGTTCAAATCCGAGAATACATTTAACAGACAACAGTTACTGAGCTGCTCCTTTGCTCTTCTTTTCAGCTTCAATTTAAGAAACGTCTGCCTTTTACTTATCTCTTATGATATTCTGCCAAACTGTCCCTTCTTCTTACAGATCAGGGCAGCTTAAATGTCAATTCAGGAAACAGATCCATTTCACATATACTTCTGATTTTTTGTAAGGGTTTTTTTTTCTTTTAACCTTTTCTTTCACAACTTTGTTTGACACCTTCTAATTCAGAATGCAACTTTTCTTCTTAGAATAAAACTTGCCTTTGTTTTAAGCTTATCATGTGCCAACAAGGAATCAAGCACATGGCTTTCAAGTATGCAGTATACTCAAAGTATATGAGGCAATGATGAGAAAAATCTGGAGATTTCAGGGGGTTTGTTGTATTGCTGTACACCGGCTTAAGCGTGAGCACTGCTATGCAGTATGGGCACTGTCAAATAAAAGGAGCAGGTTCCTGGCAAGTGTTGTGACTACAAGTCAGCAATGATACAGCAACTCATGTGGTGGAAAAGAAACCCTCATTGTCACAATCATCTTTCTCACTTCTCTTTTTTTTTCAAACAGAAATATAATATGTTGGCTTGTCACACTACATTGCAAAGGAAATCATTGCATTTCCAGACAAGGCTGGAAATAAATGGACTAGTGTACAGTACACGGAAGCACTTCTCATAATAACCTTTATGAAGGAGAGAGGATTCATTTTAATGACAGAGAAGGATTCTGATGAGAAGACTGTCTGTTCTGCTGACCAATACTGTCATTGTTTCCCCTTTCCCATCCATCTGACTTTATCCTTTTTCAATCTCTTATGTTATTTTTGGAGTGTAAATCCTCTGAAGCAGAGAGTGCTTTAGTTCTGTGTTTGTGCAGGATGGTGCCTGACAAAACCGTGGATCACTACCTGACTCTCTAAGTAGGTAATGGAATAATGTGATGATGGCCAAAAACTAGCCCCTGTTTGGCACTCACAGAGCATTCCAGAAACCCAGCAACCTTGGAAAAAACATGAGTAGCAACCCATGCAGCCAAAAAGCAGTAAAAGGCAAAAGGCATAGGGAGGGGAGGTAGGCAGGATGAGAAGAAATGAAGACTGAATGGGCAACAGAGGCTATCCATATGGTAAGAAGCAATGGCAGTGGTCTAGGTAATGATTTGCAGCAAGGAAAAAAGAAGCAGTAGCAATGATTTTTGACTGCAAAAAGGCTGGTAGACTGCATCGCTTCTATCCCACCTATAATCTGCATGCTATCACCAACCCATGCATAAAAGGTGTTGTTTACTTCTCTGTGAAATTTTAGAAGACATTCTGGCAGCAAAGAATCATATGATCATAGAATGGTTTGGATTAGAAGGGACCTTTAAGATCATTTAGTTCCAACTTCCCTGCTACAGGCAGGGACACATCCCACTAGACCAGGTTGCTCAAAGCCCCATCCAGGCTGGCCTTCAATGCTTCCAGGGAGGGGGCATCCACAACCTCAATGGGCGACCTGTTCCAGTGTCTCACCACTCTCACAGTAAATAATGCCTTCCTAATATCTAATCTAAATCTAACTTCTTTCAACTTAAAACCATTTCCCCTCATCCTGTCACTACCTACCCTCATAAAAAGTCCCTTCCCAGCTTTCCTGTACGCCCCCTGCAGGTACTGGAAAGCTGCTATAAGGTCTCCTCAGAACCTTCTCTGCTCCAGACTGAAGAGCCCCAGCTCTGTCAGCCTGTCCCCATAGGGAAGGTGCTCCAGCCCTCTGATCATCTTCACAGAAATGTCCTCAGGGCAAATGTCAGCAAAAATACTGAGGTTGCTTTCTGGTACTGCAAAGGCAGAGTACTACAAAGATGAGTGAAGTCCCACTGCAATATTTTTCAGATTTCTTTTCTTATGTCTTTGTTTCTTTTAGAATTTACCAGACCAACAAGATGTAATGTCTAGATGGGCAAAGGGAAAGAAAAACCCTGAACTGCAAAAAGTGCTGCTGGACAGAAAGGTTCACTTGCATGGATGTGCTGAATCCTGAACAATTTTCAGCAGCATAACAGAGAAAAAACTCTTCTTTCTGTGCTCCTTACAGAACTTCATTACCATTCTATTCTTCCACACAGGATGGCCCCAGGGGATTCATTCTGCTCCATGATCTTGGTTTACTGCCCACTACCTGCTCTTCCCTCATGTGCCTGGGGAGAATTTCTCTACTGCTACTATTCCTCCATGGCAGCCTGCCAACTCCCTGAAGCCCTGTCCTTTCTTGTGACAGCTCTCCACTGGCTGCAGAGTCTCTGCTTGACAAAATTAAATCAACTGGTAAAGATGAGGCATGCCAATCTTTTCTCCATGCCAGGTAATCAATCATTTCCTTTTTTCTTTTTTCATTTTCTTTTTTTTTTCTTTTTTTTTTTTTTTAATGACCCAGCTAGCAGCTCAATTCCAGGAATGTAGCCAAAACCCCTCTGATATTATGGCCAGTCAATGATTTTCAGGTCACTGACCTCTACCTTCAGACACGGCAACTTGACGGACTGTAAGCAGCTACACACAAACCACCCAACTATACTTCATCAGTCACCTCTCCCTGACATGACTGCTAGCTGGATGAATTTCCCTTTGTGGTACTTACTGGGTTACCTGCTGGGCCAGGTTCTCCTGCAGATCCAGGCAATCCATTCTTGCCCTAAGGTGAAAAGAAAAAAGGTTAGTGAAATAAAATATACTATGATCAATAGAAGTATCCACCTGCTGCTAGACCAGCAAGGATTTCTTTAACATTTTCCAACCTTCCCTCTTGGCAGATTACAGAGTAAGGATTTCCTATTTTTTATTAACCCCACAACTTCTGCATGTATGACTGCATGGCTGACCACATCTCTGGATAAAAAGTCAGAGATGAGGACCCAGACTCCCTAATGTGAACAGGGGCAAACTAGCACTCCTTCTCTGTTTCTTCACCCTTATTCCTTTCACATGAATCCTGCACAGATGGAGCTACCTACTATGGCAGCTCCATTAGTCAGTGTTTGACAAACTCTTGACAACTCCATGATCAACATGAAAATAATCTGCACTGGCTAACAGATACCCCCAGATCACCCCAAACCTTCTTAAGTTGAAAAAATTCCTGTTTTCAGTGACTAAAATAGGTTCTGCAAATCACTTTTCAGATGTGCTCACCACTGCCCTGGATTGATGGTATAGATCAGCCTTTTTACTGTCGATATTCAAAATCGTACCTCATGCTCTTTAATAAAGAAGAAACAAAGCAGATGAACGACAAAACAAACTGATACGTTGCCCTTGGCCATACAAAAATTCATGTAGCTCTCCTCTAAAGAAGAATATGTTTTGGAATGGTGATAACTTCCATTTTCTCAAACATTTTTATGCACTTCTGGTGTTGTGAAGGGGCATGACCCATTAGTGAATGATGCTAGCAGTGCAGAAATAATGAAATAAATTATCAGGTAGACAGAGGAGCTTTCCATATGTTCCTACAGTGTAATATAGCCCCCTACCCTCCCTGCTCCAAGAGACCGGCCACTCCAGCTCCTGGAATTGCTGGCTGAATCAGCACTTTGCCCTGATTATGGAACATGTTGTAGAATGTTTCACTAGCAGATCTTCCCAGAAGGAAAAGAAATCACTCTTATTATTACACATTAAAGATGTGCTCATGTTCAGCAACTGAGATATGTCTTCAAATTCGGAAAGGATTGAATTTTAAAAGAGAACTGAAAAGCCTATTAAATTAATACAAGTAATTTCTCAGCCATTCCAGATGACACGTTCAGAAAAGTTAACTAAACTATCATTTCTCCACTGAAGATGTAATCAAACTCTACAAGTGTTCAATTAAACAGATGTTTTTTTTCTCAAAACTATGTTTGTTTGTTTGTTTGTTTTTTAAAATCAGGATAAATTATAGAAAGTATGACAAAAATGAATAGTATCACAACAGGATCCCAGATATCCCAGTATGGGTACCTGCAACTACTGTCTGCCTTTGAAAACCATGTGCAGAGGCCATGTGATAAGGAGTGATATTCCAGTGGCAAGTCTGGAATACAAGATTTCTGACACTGCAATCTTGGTAAAAACCATTAAACTATCTTTCCCACACAAGTCAGAAACTAACATTACTTTGTGCTCCATATTAGTCCTCATCAGTTTCTATCAATCTAGTTCTAATTTGTTTTTCCCAAATTAAGGTAGTATTTCATCAAATATCACCTGGATATCGCATAGCATTCTTCTTCCAAGCCACAGGTCTGGACTGCAGAACATCCCCACTAAATACAGTGTACCTCCAGAAACTGTTTATCAGGAGAAAAACTCACCGGGTGCCCTCTGAGCCCTCGAGGGCCCTGTGGTCCTATGGGGCCAGTATCACCCTAAAATGAAGAAAAGTATGTTGGTGAGTAGGAAAGATCTGATAGGGAGACAAACAAGCCATCATTTTAAACTGCTCCTATTAAATTAAACTTTTCATGTATTAAGGAAAACCATGAAAAGCTTCACTGCCCCCTTTCAGTTATGTATGACTAGCCTCTTGAATTTCAAACATTTATCACTCAGTGCAGTCTGATCACAAGCAGAACCCATTAGCATCATCTGATGTTAAAGCTGGATTCCTCAGGGACTGGAAGTCCGTCACTCTCCCTTAAGCAAGCCTGAAGCTGTTCCTACCTTCCCTGAGGGGTTCCCCTAGGCCTATCTTCCATTTTACTTTGTAGGGTACTATTGACCACACAACAGTTTTTCAGTGATATTAGGGGTGCAAGGGAGAAACCACTTCCCCAGATCCCATGACACTGGCATATCAGCCACTCAGTACATTGCTGAGCAGCTGCTGCAGAATGCTGCTTCAGTTGTGCTCTCCAGAGACTTTGCTGTGTGACTGCATTTGACGCTAATAATGCCAAAGGATCTGTCTGTACCATCTCTCTTTGCTCTGAGCAGAAGCATCTTATTCCACAAGTATGTCACAGATTGTGCTTCAGCTATGCATGCAGTAAGGTTTCACCTTTTGCAGAGCAAGTGGAACGAGCCCTGGCCCAGTGGGATCTTCAGAATGAAACACAGTTTGGAGAGGAGTGGCAGAAAGCAGGTCCATGGCTACACAGCACAGCCTGTGATTCAGACAGTATAGCTCTCCCTCCTTTTCCAAAGATATCCCTGATATTTATGTGTCAGCAGCTGAGTGGTGAGAAAAGCCCTCAAATTTGTCGGTACTCTAATGAGCTTCATACAAATCATTCCCTATGAACTGCTGCAGTAACTTACCCTTTATTTCAGTTTCTGCAGTTGTTTTTAGGGAGGGGTCACTGTGAATGATTTTTTTTCATTTGTCAGGGAGAAGATGAATGTCTGCTCAAAATAGTATACTTACGTCCTTCCCTGGTGGCCCCTCACGCCCAGCAGGACCTGTCGCACCTGGTTCCCCCTGCAATTCAGCAAAAAAGGAAAAGATATCAGCTCAAGGTCAATGGCAGACCAGTAACACCACTGCAAGTGGTGTGGGGTTTCAACTGAGCTCAGTGAGGAATTTCTAAAGACAATAAAAGCCTTGTATCATTCGTGACACACAGCTTTTAAAAATAATTCAGAAACATCTTCTGACAGTGATGCACAGGGCAGTACACTATTTTCCAGCAGTATATTTATTGCTGCTAGTATAGTAACTGAAAGCCACCAACATACTCATGGTATAGAAACTATTGTAATGAAGAAAAGATGAGGAGCTCCAGCACTGGATTGCTCAGCTAAGATACTCCAAGCAAAGTATTTGCCTTCCCCATGGAGAGTCAGCATTAATTAGGCAGATAGAAATTCAGTTTTGTATTCCACTGTCTACATTAAGGAACATTTTGTACTGCATTGCTCAGAAATGAGAACAACTTTACATGCAGGACTTGAGTTTTGAGCTTCATTATGAATAGGCAACTAAGCCAAATGGCTAAAGTCATTTCTGCACTCATTTTTTAATGTTTTGCTCTGAACACATTCTGCATGTCTTAGGCATTTCTGGAGGAGAGCTGATACTCATTCAATGGCTGAAGTAAGGTTCCTCTCCTATATCAGTAGTTTTACAAGTAGGATGCTGTGTGGAGGCCTCCTGTGAAAATTTCTCACACAGGTCTATCTCAAAGGCAGTTTCAGAGGACTCAGATCTACCAGTTGCCTCACCTTAGCAGAACTTCAATTCACACCACCTTTCTACAAAGGACCATCATGCATGCAGTGCATGTAGCTTACCCGTGGACCTGGGGGACCTGTATCTCCCCTCTGTCCTTTGAAACCCTGAAAAAGAGAATTAAATAATTGCCCATTACACTAACACTTGAAGCAGTGAGAATGTTCTATCTTGAACATGAACTTAATAACCTTTCCAGAAGTCCTCCTCCTCAGGGCCACTCTCTATCCACTCATTGCCCAGCCTAAATTTGTGCTTGGAATTGCCCAGCCCAGCTGCAGGACCTTGCCCCTGGCATTGTTGAACTTCTTGAGATTCTCATGGGCACCTCTCAAATCTATCAAGGTGCCTCTGGATGGCAACTCATCCCTTCAGCAAGTGAACGACATCACACAGCTTGGTGTCATCCACAAGCTTACTGAAGGTGTACTCAGTCCATGTCACCAACAACAGATGTTCACATCATTAAGAGTTATCATTCTCTGTCAAAAGCTTCCTAGCTACAGAACAGAAGAGTTACAGAGTTACTGAACCTACCGGTAAGCCTCTGGCACCCTCCTGACCTGGGAGGCCTGGTTCTCCAGGTTTTCCCTATGGGAAACAAGGCAGAGACATTTCCACATCTGCACTGTCATTAACATACACTTTGAACTTCAAAAGTGTTTACATCTTTGGATTGATGCACCTTCACAATGTTTTTCTTTCAGGGGGATAATGCACACAACTACAGCAATACTTGGTCAGCACGTACAAAATCAGTATGTGCACACAGAAACCAGCTGTTTTGTTGGAAGCACACAACCTGCAGCTGTTGCGACAAGCATTTCTCCATTCCCCTAAATGACTAGGGACTTGGCTTCTTACAGAAGGACTAAATCCCATTTGACAAGGCACAGAAAGAGGCTGGCAATGCCAGACAATGAAAGCGCATTCTTCTTCTAAGAAACGCAGTGGTAAGGAATAACATTCACTGCCCAATTTATTAACATTTCCTTTTGGCTGACAATTTCATGGCTCAACTATTTTTTTTGCCTTCAATAAATGCAAGCATAGACTAAGTAGAGAACATCAGATATAAACCTCTCTAATCCTGGACAACAGAACCATTACAGAGCAACTCAGAAAAGGCTTTCTTTTAAGACACCTCCTCTAAACTTTTTATGCTCCATAATCTTCTACCTAAAAATGCAATCCTTAGATTTAATGTTACAAGAGAATCTTCTTTCTTTGTAATATTTGCAGTACTTGTAAAGTTGAAATTACTACGTTTTGGAGTATTTATAGTAGTTGTAAAAGAACCCAGTTTCTTTTCAAGAATCCCAGAGAGTGAATCTCATAAATTGCTCGAGACAATACAGCCCCTCTGGTGTTAGAAAAAGATGTGCCAACAGATTTCCTGCCCCCATCGAGCCCATAGATAAGCAGCTACAAAAGTAATAACTGAATGTGATCTGGGATTGCTTGTGTGAAGCACCATTAAATTACATTACCGGTTCTCCAAGAGATCCTGGCTTGCCATCTTTGCCATCGTTCCCAGCAATGCCCTATTAATGAAATGCACAACAAGGTATAACAAGGAGTTTATAGGAGAGATTGGTATACCTGTGTCAATATGAAAACTCAAAATAGCACCTCTGCTTCATTGTGATTGTATTTAATTTTGCCCAATGCGCCAGAAATTCTGTTATTTCTATAGTTCACACATAAACTTTTTCTGTCACATTTCTGTAGGGAAACACTTTGAGCTTTTTCCCTATTCAATATGGCAATTCTAAGGGGCTTCTTCCTTCTGAGCAAGGCAAGCACGTTGACAGTCTTAAAAGAGGTTTGCAAAGACAACTGTTATAAATCATTATAATGCCATTATAATGGCATTCACCTAAACTGCTTTACACTGCAAATAACTCTAGCCCTATACCAATAAGGAAAAAAAAACAAAACTAAATTTTGTACTAATGCCTTTTCCAGAAGAAAAGTGTTTATGTCCCAGATGCACTTGAGTCAATGCAAAGGAATCATTTCAGCTATGGGTTGAGAGGAAGGTGGTATTCCAGACTATGAATTCTTATTCCCTTACACTGGTGCTATTACATTAGTTCTGTGCTCTGTATAAGATTATTTATGCAAAAAATTTAAAAAAATTAAAAAAATAAAAATAATTTTAAAAAATGAACAGGCAGATGAGGAACAAGCCTGTTTCAGATAGTTTAACACTTAGATTTGAAGTGATCAAATACAGTACTCATGATGTTCTTCACCAAGGACATAGAATCAACATTACAGGTATCCCTTTAAATATCATGCACAGCTTTCAGAGCTCCTCAGGAATCTGTTTGGTTCATGTCCACAGATGCTTATAAACAGTTCTATGTATTGAAAGAGAAGGAGCTGAACTGCACTCACGGGAAGTCCAGGAACACCTGGTGGGCCCTGTGGACCTGGAGGGCCATCTTTGCCCTGGAAAGAAAGTAGAAACACCAAGATTCAGATGCATTTCTCAGATGCTTCTCATATAAAGATCAAATGCAATGTTTGACATGGCACCACTGTGAGAATCAGGTCTTGCAGCTCATATCATGCTGTGTTCAGGTTTTCTTAACTTCATTTCTGCTTAAACTTGAAAGTTCTTACAAAAAACATACAGTATTATTTATAAGTTGTTACAGTTAAAGAAACCACTAAAATCACCAGTATTTTCTTCCTCAGTTTAGTTATATTTAGCACTGAGTGCTTAGCTTCTTTCATGAAGTGTCCATCCAGAAAACAGAAAATCTATATTTTATATCTCTCGAATCAGCAGTTATAAGTGCCTTGTTGACTGTCCCAAGAGAGAAATCTCCTTTTATTCATAGAATCATATAATTGTTTGAGTTGGAAGGGACCCTTAAAGGACATCTACTCCAACTCCTCTGCAATGAACAGGGACACTTACAGCTAGATCAGGTTGCTCAGATCCCCATCCAGCCTGACCTTGAATGTCTCCAGGGATAGGAGACAGGTCTCACAAAAGCACACGAGGTCCTTCAAATTATTTCAACCTTAATAATCCGTTTGAAAAGGAAGTTCAGCCAGCTTGTCCATGCAATCTGTGCTTTCTCTGATGGTAGTGCTGACTGATTTCACAGCAGCCACCAGAAAGACAGTTGCTGGGTCCCTTATGATTGAAACGGATGTGTAAAAGGTGTCTTGCTCACCCTGCTCCAGAAATTAATCACAGAATTACACAGTCCTAAATTGTGATTTTTTTTCCTTTTCACACTTAGGTAAGCATCAATCAGATTCCAATCAGATTATCCTTCTCTCCTACAGTTTTCTAATGCATTAACATAAAATAGAATCTGAATGACCTTCAAATGAAACAGCAGTAGCAAAATTCTTCATGCATTTCTTGAAGTTTGCCCCCACAGAAGTGTTTGCAGTGGCACCAAGGAATGGTCCAAAAGTGTGGGACCCAAGCAGTCTGTGCTGTGGCATTCTTCAAAATGTTGCTGGTTTTTTTTTTGGCAATCCTCAGAATCACACAGAATCACAGAATCACAGAATGGCCAGGGTTGGAAGGGACCACAAGGATCATAAATCTCCAACCCC
>JAOWBP010002052.1:75578041-75595333 GCA_028571105.1 Tragopan temminckii
AGAAGTTCTTGCGCACATTTGTGCGGAACTTCCTATGCTCCAGTTTTCGGCCGTTTCCCCTTGTCCTGTCTCCACACTGCTGAAGAGTCTGGCCTTGCCACTCTGCCCCCCACCCCTTAGATATTTATCGACCTGGATCAGGTCTCCTCTCAGTCTTCTTTTCTCAAGGCTAAACCGACCCAGCTCACCTAGCCTTTCTTCATAGGGGAGATGCTCCAGGCCCTTCACCATCTTTGTGGCCCTCCTCTGGACTCTTTCCAAGAGATCCCCATCTTTTTTGTACTGGGAGCCCAGAACTGGACACAGTACTCCAGATGAGGCCTTACCAGGGCAGAGTAGATGGGGAGGATCTCGACCTCGACCTGCTGGCCACGCTCTTTTTAATGCACCCCAAAATGCACGCCTTTTTGGCCACAAGGGCACACTGCTGGCTCATGGCCAACCTGTCGTCCACCAGGACACCCAGGTCCCTCTTCAGCAGAGATCTGACTAGTTAAGGGTTCAGAATCCACAAGAGATTCTGTGAACCTAGTGATCATATCAAACTCCTTTCCTCTCCCCTCCAGCATTTCATTATTTTTTGTTTCCTCTTTTAGGTATTCAGAGAACCAAAGATTGAAACAAAATCTTTCCTTTCTTACTTAGAATGTGAGATTTGCCAGTAACCCAAACAATTACACTCTCATTTTTGACCTTAAAACATATCACTACTTAAAGCAAAGTGTAACCACTTCAATAACTTAGTAAAAGGAAGCTTTTGTGAACATCCTCAAATCCAGTTTTTAAGGTCTTTGCCTTAAACTGGGAGCACGATTCTATATTTCCTTTGGCAAAGGATGTAGTTATGCCTCCCAGATATCCACAATTGCCTTAACTACTGATCCAGTGGATGAAAAGTTCCCAGAATTGCTCCTTCTGTGCCCTTTTCAAGGACAGCTCTTGAAACCTGCTTGGAACCTTTCAATCACTAACAGAAGAGCAAAAAAAAAAAAAAGCCACCACTAGAGATTTTTGCCTAGATAGAGACATGAGCTAATCAGGACTTTCAAGACTGAGGCGTTTCTATTCTTGAATAATTTGAGAGAGATGAAGGTCTGAGGAAACTGCCCCTAAAATTTCAGTGCCTCCAGAATAATACAGTCAAGTAGATACTTAATGGGCACCCCCACAAAAATAAGCACTTGGCAATGCTTACTTACCAAAGTCCTTGTATCTCTTTGCCCCCCTGCTCTTCGCCGGGCTCTCAGAGACGGTTTCTGCACCTATATAATTAATTTCAAGCCGTGTAGTTTTAACAAAAATTGTTTGCTGTACTAGCTGACTTGTACCTGAGGAGAATGAGATCATCCTGTTATTCCTAGTTGCTCTAATTAAGGTCAGCTTGTGCTGCTTTCTATTTGTTATGGTCTTTACTGGCTAGCTAATTATTCCATGTGATTGTCCTGTGAAAATAAGAATGAAGGTAGCTTCTCAGCTATGCACCAGGAAAGCTGGATATGGTGTTAGAGGTGATGCCTTGTCAATATTTTTCTTGTAAGCCTGTTTAATGCACATTTGTCAGAGTTATTCTAGATAGACTCATGGTCTTATGCTTCCCCAATGATTATTTCCATCCCACCTTTGCCCCAGAACTGCACTGATTTATCAGCTGGTTGATACCTTACTTACAGTTGTTGCTTTCTAATTTTAACCAGGCTAGGAGTTTCTTCCTTCTGCGTAAGTTCTTCCTGAAAATAACAAACAACAGAAAAACCTTCTCCCAAGTGGCATTTCCACTATTTTGGAAGATTTCAGTCATTGAAAGCAAGTACTGCAAGAAATACTGCTGTCTTCTTGTGAGAAGGGAGAAGGTTCTGGCTCTGATTTTTCTTTTTCTTCTTCTTTTTCTTTTTTTCTTTTTTTTTTTTTCCCCTGCAATAATGTTTGTCTGCAAATCCTAGGAAAATTCACTTGGGTGATTCATGCTTACTAGTTAATCCTAGCCAAAATTTTCCCTGACACTTCCTATACTTTGAGGTACAAAAATAGTCATGGCTTAGTCTCTGCACACAGTGAAAACACTCTCCTCAGCTCACCTCCTTTCTACTCATTGGTTACTCTTCTGATTACCAGGCTGCAGCTAACCTGGCTATATTGCTCTCAGTTTACTGCCTTTGATGCTTTCATCTTCCTTTATGCATTAGAAAGAAGATCTAAGCATCTTGATAAGCTATTCCCCATTCCATTTAGTACCTGAAAACAGTACCAATTTCTGCTATTCTTCCACCAGTCTTTTATCACTAAGGAATTCAATGAGACAAAGTATTGATCCCAGGTTCCTCCCAGTGGTGATCTGCTTCAACAAATGCTGCCAGAGTAGGGACCTCACTTTACAAAATACCCACTGGGAGCACACTGGGACCCTTCTGCTCCACATTGGTGCTGCGCCCAGTTGCACTCAACCTGGGTCAGGCATGGGTGAACTCATCCCATTCAAAATCTCCCATTATGCTGCTGGTTCCTACCCTCTGCAGTCCCCTTCAGAGTTGTAATAACACAGAAGTTCATAACTGTTACTCACCTTTTATTAACATGCATCAAGATCAGTAGATAAACTAAAATGTATTATTTAAAAGATAGGCAATCTTATTACCAAAATACTTGTTCTTCCTTTATAAGTTGTTTGATTTGCCCTAGGAAACACATTTTTTTAAGATTCTAATGATATATGTGCATGTTATATGAGATGTCTGTATCTCAAAGCTTGAAATGAAGAAACTTGCCTTATCAAAGACATATTTTCTGTTCACAGCAAATATCCTTATATCTCAAATCACTTTATGAACATTGAGAAGCCAATATTCAGAGTAACACAGGGCCAGACTCAGTCCACCAGTGCAAAAAGTTCATCCATCCTCTCTCTAAGGAATCTGTGTAGAGCCAGAGTTCTCCAGACAGGCACTCAGATCCCTGGATGGGACAGAATATTCTGAAGAAGCTTGCCTCTTTCTATACAGGACACATTTGCTGAACGGATAAAGGCAGTGCCTTCAGTCTGGTCTCCACAGTCTACCAGTAAAATCTTTTAGAAAGCCATTAATAGTTATGGATGGCAAAGAAATTTAGGCATATAGTTCTAACAAATGCAGAACAAAGGCATTTTGTTGTTGCTTTTTGGTTGGGATACATATATATATATAGAGAGAGAGATAATTAGGGTTTTTTTGTGGGTATAACTATTTTTGATTGTTTCCCTTACTCTATAGCAATACGCTCTCACATTACAATCCCTATATGACCATTTCCTTTCTCTCTTTTTGTCATTTGTGCATTTCTGTTTTGGATTTCACGAGCAAGTTCTGAATTGATATGCTTTTCCATATTTTTAATTTAAAATTAATTTACTATGCAGTAGTTGAAAATACACTTCGGGGGTAGCTTGACTTTTTCACTATGCCTTTATGACATTATACAAATCAATAAGTATTTTCTGGTTTTGTTTGTCATATTAAGCTTCCTAAATGATCACAAATAAAAGGGAAAGAAATGCTCCTAGAGGAAATTACATGCTCTGGACCCATAAGACTTGGATTTACAGTTGAGTTTTTTTTCTAGGTCTAGTGATTTTTGTATGAAGGTTGATACTTTTGACTGGAAAACATTACTGATGTAAACAAGTTATGTGAAGGAACAGCACGCAGATAAGTTTTCTCATTCCAGTGCATCCTACTGTGATCAAAATTAATGAATGAGTGAGATCATGGTTTAAATATGGTTCAGATTAGTCATGAGCTAAATTAGTTTCTAATAAATACTTCCCAGTAGCCTGTGCGAAAGATGCATAATGCTCATCAGACCTCCTAAATAGGCCTAATTATCACTTTTCCTTTTTTTTCTCAGAAATAACAGGTAGGAGAAGAAACTCTTGCTTGCACAAAGTCCCTCTAAGTCTCTGTATGTGTGTCATGATGCGTAGTGACAGCTGATATGCTGCAACTGCCCTATAACAGACTGGCGCTGCATTTAGTCTTGTCATCACTTGTCAGGAACATGAACTCATTAAAAAATAATAATACAATAGGCCACGATATGTAGCTGTTAGCTTTGACTGAAATAGAAACAATATTGTCTTCTTTATCATAGACATTCTTGAAAGATTTCCATCAGAGCCAGGCAAAAGCCAAAAAAAAAAAGAAAAAAAAAAGAAAAAGAAAAAGAAAAAAGAAAAAGAAAAAGAAAAAGAAAAAGAAAAAGAAAAAGAAAAAGAAAAAGAAAAAGAAAAAGAAAAAGAAAAAGAAAAGCCATTACTTCCTTGGAGTGTTATTCTCTCCTTTTTCCTTCTTATTTCTTCTTAATTGGCTTATTAATTAGTTACTTCTTTATTAAAGCTAAAATAGAACGTTGGGTCTAAAATCCAAACTCATGATGGATGGGTAAAACACAGCCTGAAGAAAGAGGTGGGCCAGAATCATTCTCCTAGTGTATCTTAGGCTTCTATATTATCACTAGATGTGTTGTCCTCTGGAGCTACCTCTTTCTCCATGAACTACTAGACAAGTAACTGAAACTAGATTTCAAAATTTCAGATGGCTACAGAGCAGAACATGAATGTGGCATACATATCAGTTTTGAATACCTTCTGCAATAGCTAATTGTGCCTCCCATGGAATCATAGAATTATTAAGGTTGGAAAATACCACTAAGATCATCTAGCCCAACCATCACCCCGTCACCACCATGCTCACTAAGCCATGTCCTTCAGTGCCACATCTCCATATTTATTGAACATCTCCAGGGATGGTGACTCAACCAGCTCCCTGGGCAGCCTGTTCCAATGCCTTGTCACTCCTTCTGAGAAGAAATTTTTCCTAATATCCAACCTGAACCTCCCCTGATGCAACTTCAAGCCATTCCCTCTTATTCTATCACTGCTACCTGGGAGAAGAGACCTCACTACAACATGCATCCAGAGGCTTTTAGAGAGGTCTCCCCTGAGCCTCCTCTTCTCCAGACTAAACAATCCCAGTTCCCTCAGCTGTTCCCCATAAGACTTGTGTTCCAGACCCTTCATTTGTTGCCCATCTTTAGGACAAACTCCAGGGCCTCAGTGTCTTTCCTGCAGTGAGCAGCCCAAAGCTGAACACAGTACTTCAGGTGCAGCCTTACCAGTGTTGAGTACAGAGGGACAATTACCAACTTGGTCCTGCTGGTTACGCTGTTTCTTTAGCCATAGGAAAATATCATCTAATTTGTAAAACTGCTTCACAAGAGCAGCAAAGGATGTGGAAACCAAAAGCCCATAAAAATAAATATGTGACACTACACAAGCTGTCATCTTTTCTGATCTCATCTTCTGATGGCCAAGCATAGTCAGCCCTAAAGTAAGCAGCTCTGTGCAGTAGGGAAACATCACAAGTTAACAGAACTGTGGGGACAACAGCACATGAGGGGCATGTGGAGAGTGCAGGATTAATTGCATTTTAATTCAGTACAGTTACTTTTGTGTGCTTTTAAATTTTGTTACAGTCATACCAGCAACACCACACTCAGACTTCAGTAAATCATTTGAATGCAGGTGGTTATACCATGGATGTGCTATCTCAGCTATTCCATTTTCAGCTTTGAGGTCCCTACTGAATTCAGTAGAGCTATTTCATATGTCCTGTTCAGCACAGTTCACCTATAGTCAATGAGGAGCACCCAAACCGTTGCTCTGCTGCTGAGTTCTGATGTTGAAGCATAGTCCATCTTCTCCGTAATTCTGCCCACGGCTGTCATTAGCAGCCCCAAGATTACTCATAGAAAACCCATAGTCATGGGCTCTACTTGTAAAACTAATGATATGTTAATCAATACTGTTCTTTGCAGCCGCATTGTTCAGAATGCCTGGCAGGGCATAAATAAAGTTATTTAATACAGTTTCCTCTCACGGTGTTTAAGTGGTACCTATTTTGAAGAATGTTGGGAGCTGGAATTTCTGACTAACGTCCCTTTATGGACAGTTTTGATCTAATGTTGCTAATAATACTTGCCATGCCAGTATCTTGCTCAGTCTCACAGAAACTGGAGCAGTGAGGTTTTAAAGTAACCTGAAACAAAGTGGCATAGCACAAATGGTGGAAGACTTACAAGGGATGAAATGGGAAAGGAGCTTAATGATACTTAGCTCATCCAGCCTGAGCAAAGTGGAGAGGTGAAGGGAAAATGAAAATCTGTGACTATTTTTCCAATTAGATAAAGACAAGAACAATCTATTACAGGCTTCCCTGAAAAGTATTCAAAAAGGTTAGGACCTTGCATTTATTATGAGGAAAAAAAATAGATAGAAAGGATGATTCTCCTCTGAAAGCCATTTAACTCCCAATAAAATATCCAAAGTAGTTCTCAAGCTACTCTTACCACTGAGTATTCAAAGCAGAAGATTAAAAATACCCTCAAGGAGGTCAGTCTCATAGCGTGGAAGAAAACACAGGGTGATTCTTCCTTTTGGCCACTACAAAGGATTTAATTCTGGTTTTCCACAGCTGACAATATGGAAAATTTATCAGCTCAAAATAAAAGTCTGAGATTACCAATAAACTCATGTCCTTTACAGTCTAAACCAAAGCAATGTACAAAACATACAGGGAAAAACCTTCATACTGATGACTCAGGTAAGGAGAGCAGAGCAAACAGCTACCTACCTTCAGAGACAGAAAATTAAGTAGCTTTAGAATCACAGAATCGTTAAGATTGAAAAAGACCACTACAATCGTCTAGTCTAACCATTAATCCATCACCAAGAAGAGACTATATTGGGGAGATGGAAGAAGTCCTCCAGTCCTAGCTATGAACAGTACTGATCAGCATTTCCCTCACAGATTCTCCTAAATAATTAGTCAGAAACAGAGAAGGAACAACAGTGTGATGCCTGGCTCCTGGACTGATGGAAGAAGCTGAGCTATTGAATAGAAAGGAGAGATCTCTGTGTTCCCAGGTGAGGAAGAGTACATGCCTTCTCTGTAAATTGCTCAAATTATGCCTTAATTGCAGTACCTGGAAAGAAGCCTTCTGATACTCTGTGCTCACCTGTAAATTTTGACAAACAGCTGCAAATTACTGTCATTAAGCTCCTGCTGAAAAGGTCACCAGCTAGCTTGGTACTGTAATATCCCCTGTTTCCTTCATTCACTTTTCTTTGTTCTAAAGCTTACATAAAACATACAGTATAACGTTGTATTCCTATTTCATTCAGAGAAATTATTTTTGCTGACCAACACCTTCTTTGAATCAGACTCAAAACCTCAAGTTATAGTCCTGCATCAGCTTAATGTTTTACAAATCTTTGAAGATGGTGAAGTGGAGCTCTTGGCTGTCATAGTTCATATACTGGAGAATAAAGTTAAATGGATGGCAGTTTAATTTAATGGGCTTGGCTAGGACATTGCCTTCTCTGTCACCTTCTCCACAGAGGTGGTCATTTGGGTTAAGATGCAGAATAGACAAGTGTAAAATGTAATGTGAAACTGCCCAACATACATTCTGACTCCACTGAAGCTCTGCAATATGAGAGTTACCATTTCATTCTTTCTCACATTAACCTGACTATGTCACACATTGCACATGAGAATCATGTTCCAGTTCTAGCTAAGCCATTCTTTTGGGAAGCCTTAATGATTGTTGACAAGACCCAAATTAGACAGTTGCTTTCCCATTCAGCTGCCACCTATATCAAAGCCACGCAGTCATAGCATCACAGAATCATTAAGGTTGGAAAAGTCCAGTAAGGTAATCAAGACAACCCATCACGACCATGCCCATTAAACTATGTTCCTCAGTACCACATCTACACTTTTCAGTCAAAGCAAGGGTTATTGTATCAGTGCTGTACATGTTAGTCTTCTACTTCAATTTAGAAAGAAGAGTAGCTAGAATGAAGACATATCTTCAAGTTGCTATTTGCATGGAAAAGAGACATAGCACATCTGTAGGTGGAATATTCATCCATGTTCCAGTGGTTTTTTTGGGGGAAAAATAGTTTGCTTCTCTTTCTAGAAGGCCTGGTGTGATTCAAGTTAAATTAAATGGATTCATCAGTGCTAAAACACTCCATTCATAGACTCATAGAATAGAATCACAAAATCATTTGAGTTGGAAGAGACATTTAAAGGCTGTCTATTTCAACTCCCCCACATTGAACAGAGACAACTACAGCTAGACCAGATTGCTCAGAGCCTCAAGCTTGAACTTGAATGTATTCAAGGACAGGGCATCTACAAGATCTCTGGACAAGCTGTTCCAGTGTTTCATACAAATGCATTCAACCTTGCCATGAAAGAGCTAGAAGACTGATACAGTGGAGAGCTGGAGGGGTGACACTCCTGCTCTTTCTAGCCAAACACCTGCAAACACAATTGGATTTGTTTGCTGAAGGCCTTATGGCATCAAACCCATGGATCACTGGTAAAGGCATTGATACACTGTAGATCAGCAATAGATTGTATAAATGGATATTTATTGAACAAATGCATCAAAGCGATGAATATGTAGTGAAATTCACATTTTTATATGAACGGGATATGTAAAATCCAGTACAAATATATTCATCCACCCAGTACAAGTAAAGCACAATACCGGGGCCTTTATTGTTCTTTCATTTTTAAAAGAAATAGGATCCCAGTGCCATTCGGTAGAAGATAACGTATAAGGCAGATATTTTTTCAGGCTTCATAATGCCTATGCAGACTTTGGTTTTGTTCCAATATTAATATTAAAGCAGCCAATAAAAGGTGACATACAAGATCATGCATTAAATAATTCAACCGCAACATGATTTTTCACATTTCTTTCTTAGGACAGAGAGACATCTGATCATAATCTTAAGGCAAGTTTTTATCATGAGAATTCTTTATTTGCTGAACGATTTAGGAAGTCTAATAATCTGACGATATTAAAGAACAAAACTAACTCTCTGAATAAACTTAATGGCTTTGGTTGGATCTGATATTCTGTGTATTAAAAACAAAAACAACATCAGCAACTCTGTAATGGAGATCAGTTACAGCACAGCAGGAAAAGAATGTAATAGATGCAATAACAGGAGTCAAAAGAATCATACAAGACCAACAACAAAGATGAGAATTAATTATTTCTATTGATTTGCTGCCTGACTTGTGTACGTTATTCTCCAAAATAGAACAGACAATGACTGCATTAAAAATAAAGTAATAAATCAAAACAAACAAACAAACAAACAAAAAAAAAAAGACCAAAAATACGGGTTGGTGTCCTGGCAAAGGGCAGGTATCCTTCTGTGACACAACCTGTGTTATAGCTTTCTGTGATTCCTCTGAAGGTCTTTCAGCCCAGCAGTGTATGTCAAGGGAAACAGAAAGGTGCTATTCACAGTAGTAACACAAAATACTGCCAAGGTACGTGGGGGGAAAAACAGAAGAAGAAAAAAAAAAGATCAAAAGTCATTTGGATATGAGTTTATCCAGTATAAGTTGTAAGATTTATTCAGGATTTACCACTTCCTAGCGGGCTGATCTGCTTTTTGTAAGACACAGTCACAGATGCGCAAAACGCTAGTGTGCCCAATACAGCCATTTGGACACTTTTTGTGGAGAAGTATGTTCATCAGCTGGGAACCGGTTAAAGCAGCCCCGTGGTGATTCAGCCCAAATCATTCTGCTGTGTGTGGAGCGCTTGTACCATGAAGCTACCTCAGATCTTTGCTCAGATGTGAATAGAGGACAATACCCAGACTAGCATCGTGCAAACAAATTTTCTGCCCGCTGAAGATCTACAGTGAAGAGAAACAAAACCAGAGGTGGTGAAGATATAGAATCACAGAATCATAGAATCATTAAGGTTGGAAAATACCACTATGATCACCTAGCCCAACTGTCAACCCATCACCACTAGCCCATTAACCATGATCCTCAGGGCCACATCTGCCCTTTTCTTGAACACCTCCAGGGACAGTGACTCCACCACCTCCCTGGGCAGCCTGTTACAATACCTCACCATTCTTCCTGGAGGAAATCTTTTCTAATACCTAATCTGAACCTCCCCTAGTGCAACTTCAGGCCATTTCCTCTTATTCTGTCACTGTTACTTTGGAGAAGACCACTCACAGCTTCATTGTCTTTCTTTGGAAAAAGTGCAGGGCCTCAATATCTTTCTTGTGGTGATGGCAAAGTATCTAGTGTTGTGCACACATAATACAGACTTCATCTCTCACTCCAAGGAAAACAGCCCTTTTCTAGAACACGGGTGGAAAGAAAACCTACAACCCTCACAGAAAAGAGCCTTGTCCTTGATGTTCACACACCCATTCAGGAGCACCACCATCCTCCCAAATGTTCCCAGCACACCAGGACCTCTGTCTGATCAGCCTGCTCAATACTAGCAGCTATATGCAGAGACTCACACTATGCCTGTCTTCTACACAAAGACAACAGCACTCTATCAATCCTATAAAATCACAGGAGCTTCACTGGGAATTGTACAGAGAAAGAGCTAGGACATCAGGGGATTGCAGAAAGAGCGAGAACTGTAATAATTGGTTTAATCCACCCAAGCAACAGGCTGCCAGCTGGCACTTCTAGCATTAAGTTTATTAACTGTCAGCATCTGACGGATTAAGCAGCACAGGTCAGTGATAGGTTTCTGCTGCATGAGGCAGTTCTACACTGGTGAAGGGCATTCAGTCCATAAGCAAAAACCTTTCTCTGTACTCTGATCTCTGTTTGCACTGAAATAACAACAAAGTGGTTTTCGATATACACCAGGGTAACTGACAACAGAATTTGACCTGACTTCAGCAGGAAGGGATGCTATCCACAAGGATGGAGGGCTCATTCTGTCATTTTGTACAGCTGCTAATGCAGGAAGGTTCTTGATCTATGACCAAGGTTTCTACTAGGGTTATGATGGTGATGAAATACTAATTATAAAACCCATCTATATGAAAAGACAAGCCTAAAAACACAAGCTGAAGCACTTGTCAGTGACTTTCTTATATTTAGGATGAGATACCAACAGTCTGAAACACTGAAATGTAAGTATTCTGCATAGAATCCCAAAGTTAAAGTTCACCAGTTACAGAACTTTCAGAAATGCTGGATCTGATAACTAGCTGTAATTCAGGACCGTACTTAAACACATACACCTTGCAGTGTTGGAACAGTTAGCTAGTGGTCTGATTACCGGCTAATAAAATTGGTTTGTTTCTCTTCAAAAAGATAAGAAAAAAATGTAGCTGAATTAAGGATTTAGTCTGCGTATAGACATAATGGAGTGATAGGTGGATGAGTTGCCCAGTGCTTTCATTTTTTTCCTATTCTTTAACTCAAACTTCAGCCATATACTTGAGCAAGCACAGACTGATTCAGTAGAACGATTCCTGTGCAAGGTCAATGCCAGTTGAGTGCTCCAGGAGGCACAAGTGATGTGGAGTTAAGGAGAGTGTGCAACAGACTTTATGAAGACCTATTAAAGTTTTCTTATTGTTGTTGATTACTTCTTTTTATATATTAAAAACCACAACAGTTTTAGGAGTTATTTTCTACCCCATCTGTCTGTTGTTTACTGAAAAAAATGAGGTTATGACATAGATATTTTCAAGCCTGGGAATTTGATTCTGAGGCTTGTTATACAAGGGCAGACTTTGAGCCTTATGTTATATTTCTAATAGAAAAAATTAACTCACATACTCCAATCCAGGAAATAATTTCATGCAGACAAGAGAAAATCGCCTTCTATCTACTGTCTCTACTTAAATCTACTGTCTCTATTTAAATTTGCTTTGTCCCATTCCCATTCTGTCTGACTTTCCCCTCCAGCTGTCTTTCTCCAGGTCCTTCTGCATAGTTCAGTCTCATGACTCCTTGTATCTCGGCTCTTTGGGCTTTCCTCCCAGGCTTGCTGGCCTTGCAACCCCACACTGTCAGTTTTAGCCAGAATCTCCTCTCCTCCATCATGGTGCCTGCAGAAGAAATAACCATGAGCACAAATGATAGGTCTTCTGCTGTCAACACTCATTCTCTGTCAACTCCCTCTGCTGTCAACACTCTTTATCTCCTGCTTGCTAGAGATGAGAGGGATGGGATCAGCTCCAAATTCAAGTACTTACATCTAGACGTAGGTGTTTAAGCACCATTAAGTCAACAGGGAACCTAGAGAGCAGTTAAGCTTTCCTCACCATTTGGTAGCTTTGCTCTCCTCCGGGTTTGTTTGGAGCCTAAAGTGCATGTGAACATTCATACACTTCATGTATATATTGACTTAGTTTGCAATGTTTCAGGTCCTTGGAAAGCATGGATTTTATGTAGGGAAAGTTCTGTCCACATTGTGTAAGGTGCATATGCCACCACTGCATACTGGGAGGTGAGGAGTTGATGGACCATCCTCAATGGAGCATCCTGAGAGATTTTTCTTCTCTGTTTTCCATAAGATTTACACACTTTGACATTCACAAGCCAGCAGCAGAAGAAACATCTCTGTTATTAACAGCTGGACTTTCAGCTACTCTACACATTAGAGCTGCTTGAAGAAAAAGGCTACTGTATTTTCCTTCATCTAGCTAAAAAACACTATTTCTTCAGTTTTCAGTTTTTAGGATGACTGAAATTGGATAACACACAGGGAAACATACACACACCCTTCAGTCTTAGGCCCACACCTCTCAAGAAAAGTTTCAACCAGGATAATTAAAGTTTGGCAAAGTTACAAGTAAGAAATGAGAGCAAATCTTGCATAATCTTAAGCATATCTGGTTTTCCTAGCTCAGCTCATGATAGCAGTACCTGTTTCTCAACTAGCACTAAACAGTTTCCTCCTCTTTGTTTTCAGAAGCTTCTCTAGAACAGAGTCCTATTCTGTGCTCTTGTAGTCTATTGATAAAGCACAAATTAGTTCTTCTTGCCCAAATTAATAACGCCAGTCTTTCCTCAGTTCAGCCAGCGTGCTTCCATTTTTCTGACCTCCTCCCATTACACCCTTGTGTGACTTGAAGAACTGTTTTCCCAAATCCTTGCCTCTTTCAAATCATTTCATGCAATCTGCATTGTCTTCTTTTTCCCTTCTGCTTCCCCACCACGAGTACACACCTACAATTTTTTGTGTGCTCTACAATGATAATGTATTTTTAGGTCAGAGTCTACTGCTTTCTTCTGTTATTTCCACAGCTTTCTGGTGCAGTCATGGCACAGGAGTCATCTTCTTAATACCAAAGGACAGATCCAAGAAAAAGACGTGAAATACTTGCACAGAAAATGTCTACAAGCAGATCTAAGTAAATGTTTCAGCTAAGACCTTCCACTCAACAAAAATCTGTTATTTTCCTTGTTATCTGCTAGGTCAAAATATAGTTTTCTAACCCTTTCAATTAAAATGCAGCAAGGCCTGATAATGAATCACTGAGTCTCTCCACAGAAACTAATCACCTTTCACAGTGTATCTCTTCTTATTGACATTCACCTTGGCTCTGGAGTGACTCACCAGCTGCTGAGCTATGAACTTTGAAATGTTTACTTTCACACTACACAGTTCAGCCTCCATTGCTAATGAAGAATGAGGACAAGTCCAGGAGAAGAACTGCTCCATGCCAGATATGCCTCACCCTCAATCATCACAACAATCTGTTAGGAAATTCTACAGTTTTACACGATACATTGAATAGCACTATGAATTAATCGTTTTCAAGACTGCCATAGATGACATAACAAATGAAAGGTATGCCATGCTGCCCTGCCCACTGAAGCCTATAGTCAAAGGAAAAACTGGCAGAGATATCTGCTTTGGTCTCAGTTTCATAGGACAAGAGGTAATGGCCTTCAGTTGTACCAGAGGGGTTATGATTAGGAAAAATTTCTTCTCAGAAAGAGCGGTGAGGTATTGGAACAGGCAGCCCAGGGAGTCACTGTCCCTGAAGGTATTCAAGAAAAGGGCAGATGTGGTACTGAGGGACATGATTTAGTGGACATGGTGGTGATGAGTTGATGGTTAGGCTAGATGATCGTAGTGGTATTTTCCATCCTTAATGATTCTATGATTCTATGATTCTCTGCTCTTTGAGAGCGCATGCAGCTGGACCTCCTCTGGACCCAGTCTCTCAGCAAACAGTGGTTTGTGGTCAAGACCACAATCCTATAGCTTGGAAATTCAGCAATTCTGGGCAAAACAGCAGACTTCATAATTTGACTTTCCAACACCTAAAATAAGAAAAAAAAAAAAAATGGGGAAGAGATTCTATAGGTAAGAAGAGTAGCAGCCATTTACTTTTCAATGACCTCTGATAGACTAATGAAGTATCAAAATTAAGCAGCTTTTTAGTTGAAAAAGAAATGAGAGAATTAAAGGTACTTAATTATTAGAACATAGGCAGAAATTTCAGAAATCATATTGTCTGACTACAGTGATGCCTTCTGGAGACAATCGTTTAAGATTGCTTAAATATCCTGAATGACAACACTTCTCATCTAGTGATCCATACATTTTTTTCAAATTATAACCCTGTCATAGGCAAAAAATAGCTTGAATTGTGAAAACTGACAGACAGCAGATAATTGGGTATATACATGTTTGTGGGAAATGTCTGAAATCGAACTTTTGAACTCTCAAGTAGCAGCCTGCTATTTGCTAGCTGCAACCAGCAAAGGCTGGCTGTAAATTCTGAAGACTTCTGGTCTAAACAGAAATGACACATCCTGAATCCTCCTGTTAATAAAGCGACATGAAACAGGACCATCAGATAGGAGGCTGATCACATGCTGTGCTGCTACATATAGACTGTTCAGATGGGAAAACCGTAGACTTACAGTCTGGCAAGAAAAGAAGACATACTTGAAAAGCAGTGATCTTGGGGAGGAAAAGGAGAAACAGAAAGGAAAAAGTAAAGATTCTGCCTGGAGGAAACATCCTGGGAATGGGGGGAAGGTATGGGAGATGGAGGAGATGTACAAAGACAAATCCTGGGGATACACAGGGACCTCAACCTGTAGCCCCAAGTCTTGTAATCAAGAGTAGCATTACAGCAAGGACCAGCACAACTCTATTCTGAGTATCCCAGAGCAACAGCAGCCTTCCTGCAGGAAAAAGAATCGTGTCCTGGTGAACTTGAATGAGGGGGGTTGAAACTAGATGATCATTATGGTCCTTTTCAACCCAGGCCACTATATGATTCTATGATAATCAGGAGGGTACACACTCCTGCCTCCTTGGTGGTTAAATGTGAATAAATGCTAGACTGGTACCTTAGTATTGCATTGTTCTGCATCCAAGGAAGTAAACAATACTGTAATGCTGTTGTTCATAAAATGTACTCAGAATCTGAGGTGCAGTCTGCATACCTTCTGCTAGGAACCTGTTTCCTCATAATAATCATTCAATATATTGAAGAAACAAGACTCTTTTGGGTACCTTACCTCTGTTTTTTTGTTTTTGTTTTTGTTTGCTTGTTTGTTTGTTTTTTGTTTTGTTATTCATTGTGGGGAAAAAAGTTATTACTCTTGAATTTTAGGGGCCCGCACAATTTTTTCTTCACTTATTGGACCTTGTTTCCAGCAGCTCTGGTCTGGAGATGAATGCTACTGGTGGATCATCTACTGCTGCTCCCAGCAGAAAAGCCTTACATACAACCTGTCCACAGTTATAACTGGCTTAAGCTTGAGCCACAATACCAAAGCATACAAAGGCCTTGTAAACTTCAACCGTGGAAATATTTGCCAACTATAAATAGAAGACTGCCAAACAGATAAAAGCAATCTTTTTTCAAAATGCTTGGTGGTGTTCTTACACAACTTCTACAGCTGTTACATAAAAAAATGGACAGAAACTTTTGCTGCTAGCCCTCTGGACTGAAGGTTCTTTAGTAACTCACACACAATCTTATTGACTCTGCTCTTATTTCTCAGTTTTGTTCCAGAGCTGTTGATAAAAACAGCAACCAGAAAAATTTATACACAGTGAGATGAGTGGGCCAGCACACTGAATCTGGTCTAGCCTGAGATACCTTTGATAGATGAATGAGCAGCAGCCAAATTAAAAATCCTATGTAATATCATACAAGAAGGCCTTGCCTTCCTCTGTCTCTAATTCAGCATGTCTCTCACTCAGCATGCCCTGCCTTACAAAAGACTAGTGATAGCTGCTCTCTTGAGCTTGTTCTTCACCATATTACCTGATGACATCTCAAGTCCAGTAAGCAGAGACAGCACAGCAATCCCCATCTGCACAATATGACATTTCTTCTCCACTTAATGATTTTCTTGGATCTCTTAGAACTGTCCCAAGAAGACAAATGTGAGCATGAATGCTCATTGAGTACAGTCTTGTAGTAAGACAGTTTTCATTTCTGGAGGCAAGGAACTGTGCCTCTCTTCAGCTATTGAACCAGATACGTAATGTCCCAGAATGCTCACTGTTGTGGTAACTCCAGCCTGGTTCTTAATACCTTCACCATAAAAACAGCAAAATGTAGTTTGTTTGGCAATTTGTTTTCCATGTGTGAATGAATGAAGTCTGGGCAAAAAGAGTTTATCAGGCTTTGCTGTTTTTATGTCTTTCTTCTGTTAGTATGGCATGGAGAATGTGACTAAATTAATTACATTTACTGAGCCCTTAGATAGTTCTGAAAGCTGAGAATGCCATGCTGTGTCCATATAGCGCATTTTCATGGCACTTTTCATTTGTGAGGTTTCTCCACACAAAAATGTCACAGTTCCAGATCCCTGAAGCTATCTCCAGCACTGTGTTCTCTGTAGCAAGTCTATTCATCACAAGTACACTCTACTGAACACAACACAAAATTTACTTGCATCATAAAAAAGGAAAATAACATGAGAACACAAGAAACAGCAGTACAATGGGACAAGCACAATTTTTTCTAAATCTCATTTTCATTCTGGATATTAGCTTGGAAAAGCTATTCATGTGCGAAAGTGGATGCTATAAAATCCAGTCTGAAGTCCCACTGCCAAGGTTTCATACTGGTTTTGCTTTCCTTCATGAACTTATTAGGCAAGGAGTCACAGTTCAAGAAGTAATCATGAAAAAATATATACATATTTTGATTATATTAATTAATTATATTTGAGTAACATCGTTAGAGGGCATGGTGGTGATGAGTCGTTGCTTGGACCTTAGTGGTCTTTTCCAACCTTAATGTTTCTATGATTCTATGATTTCATTAACTTGTAATGTTTTCAGTAAATATCAAACAGAAAACCGCTGGGGAGATTAAAGAGCAAGCCTGTTTCTTCATTAATACTGAGAGACGTGGGTCTGTAGGGAAGATTAGTATTGGTCATACAACATGGCCAGTGTAAC
>JAOWBP010002052.1:75595433-75619031 GCA_028571105.1 Tragopan temminckii
AACAGGCTGCCCAGAGAGGTTGTGGATTCCCCGTCCCTGGAGGTGTTCAAGGCCATGTTGGATGGGGCCCTGGGCAGCCTGGTCTAGCATCAAATGGGGAGGTTGGTGTCCCTGCCTGTGGCAGGGAGGTTGGAGCTTCATGATCCTTGAGATCCCTTCCAACCCGGGCCATTCTGTAATTCTGTGGGTGGAGGCTGGTCACAAGTGGTGTCCCCCAAGAGTCAGTCTTGGGACTGGTGCTCTTCAACATCTTTATCAGCGACATAGATGATGGAATTGAGTGCACCCTCAGAAAGTTTGCAGATGACACCAAGCTGAGCAGTGCGGTCAATACACTGGAGGGAAGGGAAGCCATCCAGAGGACCTGGAGAAGTGGGCCCATGTGAACCTAACGAGGTTCAACAAGACCAAGTGCAAGGTGATGCACTTGGGTCAGGGCAATCCCAGGTATTATACAAACTGGGGAAAGATCTCCTGTGGGGGAAGATGTCTCTGTGAGGGAGTCACCAAAGAGCTTATTAGACTATTAGATAGACCGTATCACTGTGAAACCTTGAGAGACTGGAGCGTAACGCAGAGAGCAAATGGCGTCTGTTTGCGTCTCAGGGTAAACAGGAGGTTCTTCTGTATGCACTGCTAATCTTGTCACACTTGAGAAACCTTTCATCCTTTAGCACTGTTCTCTGGGAGAAGCTAGGGCCAATTAACTAATTAGAGGAACTGTTACAGGAACAGGAATTTCTTGTTTGTAAGTGAATGGTATATAAGATGTATGTTGAACACAATAAAGAAGAACTATTCTGATGCTACAGGAAACTGAGAGAGCTCTCTAACTCGACTGAGCGCCAACAATCTCCTTGATAGCAGCCCTGTGGAAAAGGACTTCAGGGTCCTGATGGATGAGAAGCTGGACATGAGCCAGCAGTGTGCGCTTGCAGCCCGGAAGGCCAACAGTGTTCTGGGCTGCATTAAAAAAGGGGTGGCCAGCAGGGAGAGGGAGATGACTGTCCCCCTCTGCTTGGCTCTTGTGAGGCCCCATCTGGAGTACTGCATCCAGGCCTGGGGCCCCCAGTACAGGAAGGACGTGGAGCTTTTGGAGCGGGTCCAGAGGAGGACCACTAAGATGATCAGAGGGCTGGAGCACCTCTCCTATGAGAGAAGATTGAGGGAACTGGGCTCGTTTAGTTTGGAGAAGATTCCAGGGAAACCTCATTGTGGCCCTCCAGTACTTGAATAGAACGTATAAACAGGAGGGGGAACAGCTGTTTACATGAGCTGATAGTGATAGGACAAGGGGGAATGGTTTCAAAATAAGATGGAAGATTTAGATTAGATATTAGGAGGAAGTTTTTCACACAGAGGGTGGTGGCACACTGGAACAGGTTGCCCAAGGAGGTTGTGGATGCCCCATCCCTGGATGCATTCAAGGCCAGGCTGGATGTGGCTCTGGGCAGCTTGGTCTGCTGGTTGGCGACAGTGCACATAGCAGGAGGGTTGAAACTAGATGATCATTGTGGTCCTTCTCAACACAGACCATTCTATGATTCTATGATTTTCTAAATAACTAAGAATAAAATCTACATTTTCTTCAATCAAAATGCACAAATCAAATACTCTTCAATAATCAGACCTGTTCAGACAAAGCCTGTAAAGAGTCCTTTTAGAGAAGAGAGGGCTGACACACTTTTCTGCAGTTATTCTGTAACCTAAGTCTCAATACAGCTGGGTCCAGTTCCCTCCTATGTCTGAGATCATCTGTGTCTTCTCTGTGCTTTTCCATATGGTACTGTTTTCATTCCTGCTGAGGCTCTTCCTGTTTTCATTGAATAAAAATATTAATTGTATCTCAGATCAGCATTGTAAAATAGACATATCCTTATACCTCCAAATCTTCACCCTGCTTGAGAATATAATTATTCACCTAACTAGTTTCCTCCATTCACTATGTATCAGAAAAATAAACCTAAGTTGAACTTGTAGATTCTATCCTGGAAAGCAAAGTAACTAAGTATCTGATAGCAATAAAAACACCATCAGACACAAGACCCACCGTAGGTCTGAATTTTCCGCAGCTTAAGTGAAACGATCTGTACTAAATCTGAATGCTTAACTATTATTCCTGCTGGCACAAGTAAGCCTTCTTTCCACATCCAATGGCTGAGCAAGACAGAGTTGCTCTTACCTGAGAATCATAGAATAATTTGAGTTGGAAGGGAGACTTAAAGGCCACGTAGTCCAACTCCTCTGCAATTAACAGGGACACCTACAGCTAGACCAGACTGCTCAGAGCATGGTCCAGTCTGACCTTGAATGTCTCCAAGGACAGGACAACCACCACATCTCTGGGCAACCTGTTCCAGTGCCTCATCACCTTTATGATAAAAAAATTCTTCCTATATCCAATCTAAACCTCCCCTTCCTTAGTTTGAAATTCCCCTTGTCCTATCACAACAGACCCTGCTAAAGAATCTGTCCCCTTCTTTCCTATAGCTCCCCTTTAGATATTGAAAGGCTGCTGTCAGACTTCCCCAGAGCCTTCTCTGCTCCAGGCTGAACGCCCCAGCTCTCTCAACCTGTCCTCATAAGGGAGATGTTCCATCCTTTGGACCATTTTTGTGGCCTTCCTTTGGACACACTCCAACAGGACCATGTTTCTACTGTACTGAACAGTTCGCATCTGAATACAGTACTCCAGGTGAGGCCTCACCAGCGCAGAGCAAAGGGGCAGGATCATCTCCCTCAACCTGCTGACCACTCTTCTTTAGAGGCAGCCCAGGTTATGGTTGGCTTTCTGGACTGCAAGGGCACATTGCTGGCTTACGTTCAGCTTGCCGTTCACCGGTACCCTGATGTCCTATTCCTTACATTCCCCAGCTTGTACTGATAGCAGCTTTTGCCATAATCCAGGTGCAAGCCATTGCATTTGGATTTTTTTGAACCTTATGCGGTTCACCTGGGCCCACTCCTCAAGCTTGGCTAGATCTCTCTGAATGGCATCCCATCCCTTAGATGTGTTGACCACACCACACAGCTTGGTATTAAATTGGTCAGCAGAAATTTCAGAAAATGAATTAAAAAATCAACAGCATCCTCAGCAATTTTGCTGTTGACTGGCTGCAGACATCACACCAAACAGTCACACTATAAACTGACTTCTCATTTGTTGCAGGATACCGTTATAAAGATTTATCACGCATAACCAAATGAGAACAAGAGATTACTAAAGAACAGTTCATTTTTTCAGATGCATTTTATTCGTAATACCTTTCATTGGCAGATGTTATCCCACAAATGAATGACTGTTCTGAAGTAAAAGAGTGGACATAGATTGATGGGAGAAATTGATCTGCATTTGTTAATGTACTTTTGCTGCAACAAGTATATTAAGTAATTAAAGTGCTAAAACAGATCTTCCCATCCAGACACTCTATACAGTCAACTCCATTAAAGCAAGGACAAAGGCCAAATGTTTTTTTCACTGCATCTCAAGTGCACCTTGTCTGCAGTACAGACTCTATATACTTTGATTTCATCCATAGAATTAAACTATCCAGTTACACAAGCAGTTATTAGCACAAGGCAACTCTAAAGGATGAAGCATCAAAAAGAGTAATGATTTTGGGTTCCTCACCAAAGCCATTTTAAAGACATCTGATATGAAGATAGTGTACAAATTTCCCTTCTGAAAATTAGACTTTGGGATGATCTAAGCAGAATAAAAAAATATCTGGAAAACAGAAGCCAGAGACAGTCTGGGACAAACTTCTCCCATGGCCAATAATGTTTTCTATAACCTCATCATCTGAGCACTTGTGATTGTATTCTACTCTTGGGAACAATCTTCTGAAAAATTATTACTATTCCCATGCTTGCAGATAAAAGCTGAAGAACTGAAAGGCCATTCAGACTCATCTCAAGAAATTTCCTACATTCATCACTCACTCCAGCACATAATAAAAGTTATAGATCACTTGGGTTTGGTACATGTACAGTTGAAAGATTAGCATGGTAAGGATGGTACTTCACAGGTGTTATAGTAGGACAGATTATCGTTGTGAAGAAGAAACAATCAAGGAAGAAATGCTTACCCACACCCAAGGATTTAGGCTAGTGGTGGAAAGCTCCCAAAAAGGAGGGATCTCCAGAAAGAGATCCTTCCCTAGTGCTAGTCAGCTCTTAAATGGGGTCTAGGAGGTCACACAGGTGAATTGCCTTCACCTGTGCTCCCACGGCTGACCCAGTCCTTGCCTCAGGTGATGAATCAGTGGTTCAGGCCATGACTCAACAGTTCCTGTACAGTCTACTTGCACTAAAATTACAAGACTGTGGAAAAGCGTGTAGACAGTACTGTCAAGAGAACGGATTAGTTCAAACACTGGGCAAAGAAATAGACCTGAACTCTCATCTCCTAGACACTATTTAGTGCTTTCCCTCTTAAAAAGATGGATGTGGGGCACTAAATCAGTAACATGATAATGAGAGAAATTGCCATCTTTTTGCTCAACCCTAATTTGCATGGCGATGAGAAATTTTACATATCCAGCAGTCATTAAGAAAGCACTGAAGCCAGGCATATGCAATATCAGAGGGAAAATTCTGGACAGCATTGTTGCTTAAAACAAATACATGTTGGAGAGGCCATAAATGTTATAATGATTTGAGTGCTTATGATAATTCCAAATTTCATCTTATCACTACTCATAGAATCATAGAATGGCTTGGATAGGAAGGGACCTCAAGGATCATCAGGTTCCAACCTCCTTGCCATAGGCAGGGCTGCCAACCACTAGATCAAGTACTAAATCAGGCTGCCCAGGGCAACATCCAACCTGACTTTGAACACCTTCAGGGATGGGGCATCCACAACCTCTCTGGGCAGCCTGTTCCAGCACCTCACCACTCTCTCAGTAAAAACTTCCCTGACATCAAATTTAAATCTTCCCTTCTTCCATTTAATACCATTCCCCCTTGTCCTATCACTATGTTTAAAAAGATTATTTTCCTCATGTTTATAATCTCTGAATACTGGAAGGCCAAAATGAGGTCTCCCTGCAGCCTTCCCTTCTCCAGACTGAACAACCCCAGCTCCTTCAGCCTGTCTTCATAGAAAAGGTGCCCTCTGATCATCTTTGTGGCCCTCCTCTGGACCCTCTCCAGAAGCTCAACATCTTTCCTGTGCTCGGGGTGTGACCTGCACACACTACTCCAGATGAGGCCTCACTAGGGCAGAGTAGAGAGGGACAATCACCTCCCTTGTCCTGCTGGCCACTCCTCTTCTGATGAAGCCCAGGATACCATTGGCCTTCTGGACTGAATGGACACACTTCTGGCTTATGTTAAGTTTTTCATCTACCAGGACTCCTAGTTCTTCTCAGCAGGGCTACTCTCAAGGAGTTCTCCCAGTCTGTATATATATCTGAAATTAACCTAACTTAAATGCAAAACCTCACTTTTCCTTGTTGAACCTCATTAAGTTCACATGAACCCACCTTTTGAGTTTATCAGGATCCCTTTGGATGGCATCCCTTCCTTCTGCAAACCCAACTTCTCTTCAACCCATATGAGCCACATTCAACACTTGTCCTTCTCCGATAGTTAGAACTAGCTGAATCATTTGGTGAGGAAGAGTGTGCTCACTTTACTCCAGTCACCCTTCCCACGTGGGAGTGCAGCTGATTTTTCTTGGTCATGAATGCTAGAATCGTGATTAGTCATTAAAACAAATGATTTATAAATACACATTGCACAATGTTCAGCAAATTGGCCTCTGTGGAGTCACAGTTTGAGAAAGAAAAAAAAAAAGTGTGATTTAGTGAATCAAAATATTCACTTTCTAGCTTTCTTCCTGAAAATATTCTGTGTATCAGCTTTTTCCCATTTGTAAAATACAAACAGCTCGAACTAAGGAAAGACATTTTGAAGGATATGTGAAAGTTGTAAAGTGATTTGTGATACATGGATAAGAGGTGATGATACTTATGCAGAGCACAGTTTGGTATAAATATTCTGTCTACCTGGGTGGAAAGTTTCGCACACACCAGGAAAATTCAGGAGTCAAGAGGTATGAATGCAGACAGAGAAGCTGTGGTGCTTTCTCTTGAAAGACAAACATTAAAATATATCATACAGACAGTGATAGCCAAGAGGAATGTCGTGCAAACAGATGGAATCCATTCTCTTAGGAAATGAAATGCAAGGTGTGATGTTAGATGAAAATCTTAGGGGATAATACAGGTAAGAAGATAAGAAGAAAATAAAGTGAAAATCTGGGGGCTTATTTAAAACTGATCAGTCATCAACTTGCAAGACAGTGCATTCCATTGCCTATAACTTTAACAACTGGCTACCATAAACTTTTCTTCAAAGCTTTTGGAGTTTAATTGGGCAGTGCTTTGCCACTTTTTAATAAATATACTTCATAAAATAAAAATATTTTGCAAGCAGAGATCTTAAATTAGAAGTATTCTGGAGTATTGTCTGGAGTATCACAAAGTGGCTTTAATTACCCTTAAGAAAGTTGATCAAGTTCTTAGTTCAACAAATGAAAGGTTTTCATTTAATGGGCTGAAGTCGTATCTTTGTGGTGAATTTCTATTGGAACAAATAGATGTTCTACAATAAATAGTTGCTTTTCATTCTTGGCTCTTCTAGAGGGAGCTGTGCTCTTCATTCACACACTCAGGTCTAATTATTTTAACCAGTAAGTATTTGTGCTAAAAGATATAATGGAGAATTGATGACCAAAAAATAAAAAAATAAAAAAAAGAATCTTAGAATCAGAAGGCATTTAAGCATAGCATTGAAAATTGGTCTTCTCTGGGACAGGGAAGAAACTAGACTTGCAAAATGGTGAGGATCTGGACTCAGAAATATCAAGATTTAAGGGGTGGAGCATTGCATATTGATGGAAAGCAGAATTTAATCTTATTTGCGAGATGCATTTCTCAGATAAAATCACTTTTTAATGTTAATAAAATCAACCTGTTTTGAGCTACAGTTTAGACAGCTAGAAGAACTACTGGGAATCATGGTTCTGACAGTAAACCACTAGAAACTACTAACTACTACAAGGGCTGAAACTGAGTTATGTGGAGGGATGTTGCTCAAGGTTGATTTCTCTGTTTTTTGAGGAAAGTTAAGATCACAGTCATCCTAGGCTCAGGGAGTCATTTAATCTGGAGGGGACATGGAACACCATCAGCTCAGCATCTGTTCAAAGCAGGATCAACACTGAATTCAGACCAGATTGCCTCTGGCCATGTCCAGTCAGGTCTTGAGCATCTCAAAGGACAGAGATCCTAGTCTCTCTGGACAAGTAATTCCAGTGCTTGACTACCCTCATAGGGTAGTCAAACCCTCATAGGATTTTACTTTCCCTTCTAACCAGTAACTGTAGGAAAAAACCAGGTTTAGCAATTCTCTGAACAGCCTGTCCTATATTTAAAGACTACATTTGCTACTGACGATTATGCCACACTTTCTCTAGGGATATGCACAGAGTGTAACAATGTGATAACACATTCTGAACACAGACAACTTCATCTGCCTCAATTAGTTGCTGTTTGCAAAGTGCTTAAGTGAGGAAGTGTGCCAAAAGGGCGAAAATGCACTCTCACATGAAAAACTGAACAGCTTTCCATTCCTTAGCATCTTATAGTTATTTTATTACTGGAGCTGTCCATTCAGTAATTTATGGCACTCTTCCTCTTGTTTAGAATAGCTGTATTGACACTGTGCTGCTGTAATGTTTCCATCTTGTTCCTGTTCAGTTCAGTTCTTTCCTTTCCCTTATGCAAATACAGAGACACAGATGTGAGTAACTCCCACTGGTAGACACTGGTCTGTCTGTAGCATTATGATTTAGGAACCAAAGCCAACATTTGAAGCGTATCTCTGTATAAATGTAAATTATGTTGGGTGAAGTTGAAGCTACTTTCTGACATAATTCACTCAGAAAGTCATCAAAGGAGCAATGTAAATGTCACCTGGTCTGGGGTGACATTTGCTTTCTTTAGAGAAGACAGTACCCAGTTGTTAAAGGAGCAAAGGTTTTTCCTTTGGTCAACGAATTACAACAGCTAGTCCACTCTTACCTTCTTTCAGAATAAAAAGCTTGCAAGGATTCCCCCTGCTTTCTAGTCTTCCAGAACTGATTACCAGCAAGGGTTGGTTAACACTTGAGATCCTAGACTTAGTTTTAAAAATACAGATTTTTACATATGAATGAATATGAAGCTATTGGGGGAAGATAATACCTTCTACGGTTTCCAGAGCATATATAAGCATTAACAGGTTAATATTAAATAATACGAGTTTCTTCTCTAATTGCCTGACTCCAGGAAACACATCTTTTAAAAAAGTGTAAGATCTGCATTGAAAGCACAGACATTGCCAAAGGCTCAGTTACAAATTGGCACAGAAATTTTACTCAGTCCTTGCTTAATATTAGGTATCACAAAAAAGCTTCTTCAGAGGCAAGAGTTTCAGAGATGCATTGCTTGCCAGCCTCTAAATCAGAGAAGACATACTGCAGCAAGCTGATGGAGACACCTATTAATGTCAATGGTTTTGAACAAGGCTATAGAAGCCTGAATAACTTAAAGTGCCACATAGTTTAAACTGATTTCCTGAGTGCTTATCAGTCTTGAAAACTGAGATTGGAAGCACAGTGAAAACCATGTATTTTCTGAGATGTAGATGCTTGTATTATTTTATTCATCTGTTGTTCACAACCAATTGCTGACAAGATCATTACAAAGGATCCTTTCTGCTTTGTACTGGCTTTGTCTAAACATCCAAAATTTTAAATCCTTCTTTAGTTACACATACATAAACACACCAGCTGACAACTTTTTTTTTTCTTTTTTTTTTTTTAAGTTCATTAATAATGAAATTTTTATATTATACATGATAATCATCACTAATATCTGAGCAATCCTCAGCAGTGCTTCCAACAAGCCTGAAGTCTATCATATTTTTTTTCTGTTATTCTCTCCTGTTGGGGTGAAATTTCAGTAGCAGAGGTTTTCCTATTTTAACACTAAACTCTGGACACACACACACTCTATGTACTGTGTACTCTGGCAGATCAGCTGTAACGCCTCACCCTTGGAGATAATCCTTTGTCCTGTAAGGGTTCACTGCACCACTCCAGGCTCAGGGAAGAGGTCATGTTTCATGCAGATAATTTTCCATTTCTGATACAAAGTTCTACTCTGCTTAAACTAAGAAAAAAAAAATGCTGATCATATTCAATCCTGAGGTAAAGAATCCACCTATAACCAGATTTTGGTCACTGACTGCAAAGCATTATGAAAACAGAAAGTAAGTTACCCTCTGCTTCCTACACTGACTTCTTGTGTGATGCAGCACCCAACTTGATCACAATAACCTTTGTGGAGTGCTTTGTAGCAATGGTAATTCCCTAAAAAAGACGTTCTGCTGCTCTGAATAATTGACACTAGAATATTTGTGAGAGGCTATCTCCTAAGCAAACAGAGATAGCAGTATCAGTAAGACATGTTATTGACCCGGGCTGTTATCAGCAAGCTGCCTAGGGACAGTCCTAAGCTGCTGGTCAGACAGACCAGCTATGGATACATACATCTTTCACCAAAGGATAGAGAGCCTTACTCTACAAGAAATTGTCCTCTAACTACTAGCTTATGTCTTATTTAGGTTCATTTTCTCCTTTTTCAGCTACTCACTGAACCACTATAGAGTGACACAGATATACAACAAATGAATTTTCATATTCTCTGCAAAATGTTGTCACCTGATTTTATACCACCTAGCTAATTGTATCATCTGCAAACATTTCACAAAAATGGTGGAAAAGACACTAAGGGAAATGACCAAAGTAGAGCACAGAAGGAGGTCCAGCAGGCAGGGCACAGTTTTTATCACTGTACACTGCATTTCAGAAAGGACAGATGGAGGTTTTTCTCCACATCTAGCAGGTGAAAAATCTCAGAGTCCTGAGTACCATCTATTCTACTAGATACCATCAGATACTCTGAGTACTAAATACCATCTTTTCCTATCACACAGAACAAGAGGTAATGGCTTTAACTTATGCCAGAGGAGATTCAGGTTGAATATTAGGAAAAATTTCTTCTCTAAAAGGTGGATCAAGCATTGGAACAAGCTGCCCAGGGAGATGATGGAGACACCATCTCGAGGTTTGCAAGAAAAGGGTAGATGTGGCACTGAGGGACATGGTTAGTGGGCATGGTGGTGATGGACTAGGTGACCTTAGTGGTCTTTTTCAACCTTAATGATTCCATCATTCTATTTCTATCCAGGCCCTTTATTTCCGAATTCAGATTGCATACATTCTGTGATATTGCTATAGGTAGCTGACAAATTCAAAACCATTAGATATTTAGATATCTCTTTAAACAAAGAAGTGACACGGAACAGTGATCTAAGACATGTAAGGTTCAATACATCAGAATATTGCTTATTTGAAGGAGAAAGATAATTTCCAATGTTCAACACTGACAACACTGGTCATCATATAATGGAGTTTGTTGAGAAGATGTTCTGCACCTGCAGAACAGTCTTTTAAGTTATGTTTCATCCTGTTTGGGTTCAATCTCTTCCCTCTTCCACTGGCAGTGAAGAGTCCAACTATCATCAGTAAGCAGAGGGTTCCTTGAAGTTGAAGGCTGCAGCACTGACAGACAGATAAGAGAACTATCTTGACCAACAGTCATGAAAATAAATCACTATATATTATTCTCCAAAAGCTGGGCATTTGCTATCCTTTGGGATGTTGATATTTAGCTGTCTGAGCACCTGCACCTCAGCTGCTTTCATGAATACAGGTTGGCGATGCAGTTTTCAATCCTGTATGTTCAGGGCATAAGGCTCAACAGCTATCACTATGACTGTGTCACTGCCTTCTTATTCTTGAGCCCTTTATTTCAGAATCTGCTACCTTACAGTAAAGGTCTGATAAAGAGTCATGGAAATATGTCTTTGTGACAAGAAAAAAAGTCATTTCTGTCAGTATACCTGTTCCAAGGGACAGCAATCATTATTCCAGAAAAACATCATTCTGGCATGCCTGTTAGCTCTCTTCATTTTCTTTTTATCTCATTTATATTAAAAAGAATCCATCCATCTTATATAAATTAGGTAAGTACATTCAAAATGAAATAGATTTACAATCCAAAACTGATTTATATTTCATTACAGATTAGAAGTTTTAAGAAATGGGTATCATTGGGAAAAAAGTAGCAAGATCTGCTTCTGTCCTAAACTTTTTATTTATTTACTTGTACACTCTGACACTGTACCTACAAGTCTTCAAGAAATAAGGTCTATATCTCTGATCATAATTTGTATATCCAAGGTATCCATTCTGGCAGAAAAGGCCATGACTAATTGCAGAACCCCAGCATGCTGAGGAAAGGAAACACTGCACTGTGCCACTGAAGTGGACTATGTCATGATTGACTACACTGAAACACTGCTGTCCATCCAATAGGCAAGAGAGATATTTTACTATGTAAAAGCTTTGTCTGCTAAGATTTACCACCATCTTTTTGACACGTCTGGATCATAAGAGTTCTTTGATTCTTGCAAAGTACCAGAAACACTGAGACCACTTCTCTGGTCACTCGGGCAAATCTGCATCCACTTTAGGAGAAGCTGGAATACTTTTTTTCCACTGATTTTTATCATCATCACTCTCTAAACACAAACACCAGTGTAAGTGTTAGACATTTACAAATTACAGCCTGAATTTGAGGAGTGAAAGGACTGATAAGCATTTGATTCCACCCTGTGACTGGTAAGGACATACCTTGATCCTTGTTTCATAACATACAATTGCCAGAATCCCAAAACTATGAAGACAGAGTATCACCTTTTTTGTGCTCTCTATTCCCTCCCAGACTCCAGAAGTTACTTATCTTGTGAACTTACTAACGTGTTTTCTGTTGCTTTTAAATTTGATTTTGTTTTTAAGTAAGGAAATCCATCATACATATTTTGAAATGCTTTAAGAAAAAGAGGTGCAGAAGAATTGCTTCTGACAGAACCAGACAAATCAATTAATTGATTTCTGGAAGCCATGGATAATTTTATTTCCTTCTCTATTAAGAAAAATCAGAATCAGTCAGCTAATTTCACTTGAGAAAATATCTGTCACCAGTTATTAAGTGGAACGTGATGGAGAGAATTAGGACAGAAAACTTAAAAATACTTTTTCTTCCAGAAGTTGCATTACTTATTACTCAGTCTTTCAAACTGCACTGCAAATCCTTTGGCTTGGCCAAAGAAAATGTTCTTTCTTCCTGTATATCAGTATCTACAGCATTTAAACTCTGATATCGGTAAATTCTCACCTTGTTTTGTTTGTGCTTTAGAAAAAGATAAATTTAACAGCAATAATTGACCAAACTACCTGTAACATATATTTTACTGATGACTCTTTTTGATACATATGCAAGAAACATGAAACCGCAATAAGTATTTACAAAAGCCCGACTGCTTTCTGTATCAGTCTCTATTAACCATTTATACAGGCTAAGAAACATTAGATTTAGATTGTAAGGCAATGATTAAAATATCACAACGTAGAATTCATGTAGATGAAGGAGTTTCCACTTCTCACGGAAAAGGAGAGATGGCAACTGCCTCTGTGTACTTACACAGTTCAAAATATCTTCCAGAGCAACCACAAATAGAACCAGAATCATTACTGAAAGACTAACATTTTAAAGCACTTTGGCTTTGTGGCTTTAGGCCAGCAGACCATGTTCTTAATCAGTCTGATTACTAACCAACACCTAATGGCTCCAGAGGGCTGCTTCTTCCAGGGTTCTCTAGCTAAACCTTGATGATTTATTCATGCCATTATTTGCACTGAGGACTCTTCTCTCATGGGCTTGCTGTTGGCTCAACCACACTCTCCAGAGAGCAGAGCTCAGCACTGCCCTCCACTCCCTGTGGGGAGCTGCAGCCGCCATCATGCCTCCCTCAGCTCCTCTGCTCTGGGATGAGCAAACCCAGGGACCTCAGCTGTTCTTCACATGCCTTGCCCTCTGGACCCTTCACCAACTTCATAGACCTCCTCTGGACACTCTTTAATAGTTTTATGTCCTTCTGTGGTACCCAGAACTGCCCCCAGCACTGGAGGTGAGCAGAGGGGACAACCCCTCCCTTGCCTGGTGGCAGTGCTGGGCTTGCTGCACCTCAATGCTTACTTGGTGATTGTGGCTGCCAGGGCACACTGCTGATTCACATTCAACTTGCCATCAGCCAGAACTTTCAGATCCCCCTCTAAGGTCCAGAAATATATTGTGAGAAATAGTATTGAAATCTTTGCTTAAATCCAAAAGATTACATCTTCTGGCTTCCCTTGGGCAACTAAATGGGTAACCTCATCATAAAAGAAAATGTAGTTAACTAAACAGGAATTTCTTCTCAAAAACTATGACCAATGACTACATTGTCTTTCAGGTGATTTTCAGTAACTTCCAGAATAATCTCCATAATTTCACCAGGCACTGAAGTGAGACTGACAGACCTGTAGTTACTAGGAAAATTTGGGACAACATTTATTTGACCAATCCAGATTCCCAAGAAGGACAGACAGCCAAGATTAAGTGCTTTGAAAATTTCATTCCTATTTCTGCGCAGCTATGTTGTACTAACTCAGGAATTTCAACCATATGGCCCAATGTCAATTTGGCACACAAATCTAGTGGTGTTCACAGAATTTGGTGACTGAAGCTCCAGCCTACTTCTATTGATTTCAGTAGCAAGGCTGCTATGCATTTCTAAAGATATGTAATCATATCCTTGGTTTTGATTTTTCATTGTTTACTTATTAGCTTAATAATTAATGATGCTCTTCATTGTTGTTCTTGCTTTTGCTGTTAAAAAACCACAGCAGTGTGCCTTCAGATAAATTAAGATTCATTTCTGGTCCACTGCTACCCTGATGGACAACCTTTCACAAATCACCTTTCTGGCCTTCAGTGAGACAGAACGATATTGACTCAATTTACAAGGTACTCAGAGAAGAAAAACACTAGTTAAATAGAAAATTCTTGTTATCATTACTTCTCCCATCCTCTCATCCGGAAAGACTATATGTCAATCCAAGATATTCCAGATGTCCACTGTGAATATCAACAACGGTAGTTGTGCCCAAGTTAAAATGAAATTTGGCAAAATCATTTACTCATTTTCTTCACATTCTCATGCTACAGTGATAAGAGCTACTGAGTAGATGAAACCAGACAGGATGCTGATCATCAAATGTGAGATGCAGTAAAGGATATTATTGGAAACGTAATTAGTAAAATTATGAAAGAAAAGCAAATACACATAATACTGTGCAGGTTACAAAGAAATAAAGAATTCAATAAACGAATTATTGCAGTATAACCTATAGCCCTGCATGTTTGGAATATTAATCAGTAAAGCAGGGTAAGCACCAGAGGGAGAAAAAAGGAAGGGTAATTAGGAACTCATTAGTGTGACAGCAGAATACATTATCTGTGTTAGTGCTAGGCCTACCCCCACACCAGAGATTTGATCTGACGGTCAAAGCCAAAGAAAGCATTTCACAGATGCAGGTCTATGTGACAACAACAACAAAAAAAGTAGCTCAGCAGTGTGAGATGTCTAAGCTTTGAGCATCCTACCACTGAAGTCCAAACAAATCACTGAAGCCACAGATGGGTGCACATTTTCAAATGTGAGGAGGATCAAGTACATTATTACACTGACCATCAAATTAAGAATCTACAGGCAAGGATTGTCTTCTACAGCCATGAATGCTAAGGTACATAGGAATCTTCACTTATAATGCGAATAAACCAAACACCTCAAACACAGAGGACTTTCTTCTGTTTAACATAAGCACTTGTTATAGTCAGAATGCTTTCTAATGGAACATTGACAGATATTCACTTGGAGGCATTAACAGAACAACAGATGCCAGCTGTTAAAACAAAATACAACTGTGCTTCCTTCATCCAAGTTCATGGCATCTTTAACACATAATTCATCACAGTAAAAGCAAATAACAAAAAAAACCTTCAACTAGATGGAAACAGTTTTAACTAACTCATCCCAATACCTGAACCAATTCCATATTTTTGTCACTAGAAATGAAACTCAAGATGGACAAATCAGCTATTAACCATTCCTTTGCAAAACTAAGTCATTAAAGAGTATATGTAATGTGCTGTATACTTCAGCCGTTTTAAGTGAAAGAAAATAATATTTCACAAGACCCACAGTTGTCCATAAAGTACATTCTTTTGACCCATCTGTATCTTCTGGTCTCCTAAAAAAGTATTTTGATATAATATAATTTTCCTCACTAAAAAAATGTGGGGTCCAATATGCAAGTAGAACAATTATTCATATTTGGTGAGGCTTCTCCATTCAACAACCACTGGATTATTATAAAGGCTATCAGGAAGAGTGGTGCAAAAGAATGGGGGCAAAATTCTGAGTAAAGCAGAAATTGTACGTGTTCTTCTAATTTAAAGGGACATGAAAATACAATACGGCCATCAGAACTAGAACTTCAGGTGAACAGGAATATTCACATTCCTCTCTGAAATGGTGGAGTTAAATTAACATCCATTAATATAATTAAAAGAATAGTCATAGGATTTACAGCTCTACAGTGAATGCGTTTTCATTACAGTTCAAAGCAGTTACCATTTAGCACAGAGGCTCAACACCAATCCAGAAGCATTTAAAGTGGCTATTGTGCTTATGTCTGAACAGATGCTTAAAATAATTTGGAGCATTACAATACTTTGTTACAAAAATAAGTCAGTCAGTCTGACTTTATAGTGAAAGTAATGTACATTGATCTTTCTTGACAGCAGAGAAAGCCCAATGACATCCTTCCCTGCCCTGGAGATTGCATAAAATACAACTCTATTTGGCAGAAAATTATCTGTTTTTGTTTTTAACTGTTTTCTGAAAATAACTCTTCTGTAATCAGCTGCAAATTAACAGAGACATCAACTCACCCTCTCTGGAAGAGGTCCACATTATGGAATTTGTGTAGCTCCACAGAAAACTCGACTGTACCCTGGACCTCAGACATGATTTTTTCAGGTCATCACCTAAACAACACATATAAAGAGGGATAATAAACATTTGAAGTATTTTTCTTAGAAAATCCTCAACTATGTAATCACATTTTGTTTGACATCTTGGGGTTCATGCAAAGCTGATATCAACTGGAATCTTTCCAATTACTTCATTGAGCTCCATCTTCAGGAAAACTTCTAAAAACAAGATCAAAGCAGTAATTAAGAGAGCTAAAATGTCCAATTAGGCCTGAGGATGGAATGATAATATTATGGAAAGTACAAGAAGAAGAGGCAAAAAAGTAAATAATATATTCTGCGCAAGAATTTCAAAACAAATTTTAATTAACTGTCTTGCTACTCTTATATGGGAAATTGATTTTTTTTCATCCTATTTTATCAAATGGCAGACATGCAGGAACAACACAGCCCATTTCCATAAAAGCACAGGCCAAAAAGACATAACTGAGACAGATGAGAAGAGAATTGAGGATTCTTGTGCTTTTGACCCCTTCTGTGGCTTAACTAAAGGCGTGGAAGAGAAGTTTCTAAGGGAATATGAATAATTTAAAGAATAATAAATGGAAGAGATTCTTCTAAGGAAAATGTTAACAACCAAGCCACAACAGACAGATCAAGATTTTGAAGCATTACAACCATTTACAGATAATATCTCATATATCCATTTAACCATAGAATTATTCAGGCTGGAAGAAACACCTGGAGGTCATGCCTTACTCAAGTAAGATTTACCTACATAAGTTACCAATCTATCACCACTTAACATACCATTGTAAACCCCTGACATTCCCCTAATCGCAGCAGAGACAAGTCAAGAGCTTTTAGAGCTTTTAGACAGATTTTGAAATTTCCATTTATTCTTTCCTCCTTCCCTGAAAGTCTTCTTTTGGCAAGCTGCAAGATGTTGCTGTCTGGAAATTATCTATGACATCAGGGACAAGATAGCCATCAGATTTGTTTAATTAGCACAGTTCAGAAGCACCCATGGGTAGCTTTTTCATGGCAGCCATCTATGAGGGTGTCCCATGTGAGGGCTATTAATAATTCTCGTCTGAGACACATGGGGCTCTAAGGAAATATCAAACTCAGATTTCAAAGGGAAGAATATCCCCATACACGCTAACCTGTAATTTCCATGGCACTCAAAGATTTGACCATTGCCTCCAATGAAACAAGAAAGAAGAGTCTGATATATGAAGGTCTGAGATAAGACTGGCTTATTACACTAATTATTTTAAATTATGTTTTCTTTCTGGCTGTCCTCTCAAGCACTGGCATTTTCAAAACTAGATATTTCAGAGTTAAAATGTTGATTTTTCATCTACGTTCCTCAAACAAAGAAACAAGTTAGACATGTTGACTCTGGAAGGACAAGAATGAGACATAAGATGCATGCAATATTTGCAACATATGTCTAGAACTATGAGAAAGAAGTATAATTGCTATGCTACCTATCTGACCACTCTTCTTATTTTATTTATGTATTTATTTTTTACAAATTAAACAGAAACAAGATTAATCCTTTCTGACTTTGTCTTTCTGCACAACCTAAGGGAGCTGCATACTGCTTATAGGGCATGCAAATCCCACATCTTCCTGGTAATGTTTGTGATAGTCTTGTCCAAGTGTACAGCATCATAGCAAATCAGACTGTGTGGGGGGAGCCAAGAGAAGAATCACACAACACCAAGAAATACTGCAAGGTATTCAGTCTTGAGGAGAGTTCCTCCTAAACGGAAGAATAACCTCTAGATGAATTTGCATATTGTTCTCAGGCATATTTCTCCAGACCAAAATCTCAGGATCAAAGGATATAATTGCACTTTTGAAGACAACATTTTGAAGAGGGGAGGTGTGAATAGGTGGCCAGTTCATTTAGACAAGCACCAATGTTTTCAAAGACAGAAAAAATGTTATAAGGCTAAGGTCAGCTAGGGCGAATGAAAAAGTAAAGATTAAATACATGGAAATACACAGGCAGGTCTTCAGTCTAATTACTTTTTATTTCACTTGCTTTCTACCTTTTCAAAGCAGACACAGGAGAACTGTCTTTGGGGGAAAAAAAAAGTTTCTGTAGCTTAATTTCCCCAACAAATCACCAGAATGAAAAGGGAAATAGCTGCCACACCCAGTTGGACATCCATCCATTCCACAGGAAAAACAGAGGCTCAGAGCATGTAAATCTACATGTGAAGGCTAGGGGGTCTGAGCCGCTACCAACAGGGCCTAGTACCTTGGGTGCATCTGATAAAAGGAGCCTCTGGCACCTGCTCATCACAGCACTTAGCGAGGTTCAGAGAAAAATTGCTCGGAGATATAGCCATTATATTTCACTGAAATAAAAGCTACAAAATTAGAAAAAACAGCTGCAGACAGCCAAGATGGGGAAAACACAAGTACTTAAAATGATTCACCAAGTTTTCACTGCTATACCACATTGCTCCTTAAAAGCAGCTGATCACAGATCTTCAAAATGCAGGGCTTGTACAGGACCTCAAACTATCCCTTACTCACTGATTGCTACGGGGAGCAACCTTGGGCTATAAATAGAGGAACAGCTGGTAAAAATAACTCTGAACTGAAGGATGTTGTTACATCAGCATTGAAAAACAACAGAGACTTGCCATTACTAAAGAAGTATCATGAATTTATCTAATAAGCAGTTATAGAGAAATACAAAGGTGATTCTTGCTAAGGCTAGAGTACATCGGTTCTTCCAAAATGTCCATATTTAAGTTACACTCTTTGAATATTCCAAAAGAGTTCTGAAGATGATGTAAGCAAATTTCCATACAAAGCTAGAAAAAGCTGCTTGGGAAGTGTTTTGGCCATACACTTGTGTAAAAGCAATGCCAACTATCAGTATCATCAGCTTCAAAGCAATGGATTGCTTCATAAGGTGCTGCCATCACCACAGGTTGTGCTGTGCTGTCCTACAGGCACTGAAGATAACAGCCAGGTCACCACTTTGACAGTTTGTCCTTCCAGCAAGAGCTGTCCTAGAAATAGATAATCAATTTCATTTGTCATTTCACTTGTAGCAAGGAGACACTAACTGAAAATCAGAATCTCTTATACATATAAAGCCCTACAAAAATCTATATATTCAAAGATTAGAGAGCATCTCACTTATTCCTTTAAAGGAAGACTTGATTTTATACTCTCCACTGCATAGTTTTCAATAGAGGTAACTTCTGGATTTTTCAATGTATGACACTAGCTAAAATACAATGGCTTTATTTATCTTTATCCTCCATTGTCGTCAGCAATCTTTGTAACTCATAGTGTTTGTGCTATGACATTTTAGATATCGAGTCAACTGGCCAAGCCCCCTGACAGCAGGTGGGTATTGGTTGCATACCACACATACTCAATTAATTGTTAAACACCTTGAAGCTAAAAAAGTCTGACAATGCTCTGCTGAGATGGCAGTCAGCATTGGCCCAAACCAAGGGAGGAGAGGAAGGGAAGATGGGGACAGCACAGGGTGGAAATAAGGACAGGGCACTGCACATTCTGTCAGGCTATGAACTTACTAGCATTTGTGCAATTACATCTGAGTGTAAAACAAACCAGACATCTCTCCAGTGCTTTCACCATCTCTGTCCATCTCTGTCACAGAAGCCGGAAAAAAATGAAAGGGAAAAAAAAAAGAAAATGCCCGAGGACAAAAGAACAAAGCACCATGTGATAAAGGGCAATGACTCATAAACCTCAAAACATTCATTTAGGAGAATAAAACTGCCTCTCAGGAAACAGCACATACTATCTCCAGGATAGCATCACTTTTCTTACTGCTTTTAGAGCACCTTTTATTTTGTTGATTTTGTTGATTTTTTTTTTTAGAATAGCAACCTGGTCTAGAGGGAGGTGTCCCTGCCTACAGCAAGGGGTTGGAACTAGATGATCTTAACGGTCCCTTCCAACTCAAACCATTCTATGATTCATTCTATGATTCTACAATTAACAGAGTTGGCAATTCTAAGATTTTGGGAGATAGATATTTCCTTTGGACTTATAAAACAAGGCAATTTAAATACAGTATAAAAAGATACAAGGAAACAACACAGCTTGTTTAGTTGTGCTAATAGCTAATAGTGCTAGTAGTTAAAAATTATTAAATAAAAAGTTACAATGTTTTGTATTTTACTCTTGTTCTTTTGAAGAATGGGAGTGTGAAAGCAATGTGTTAGAGCTCAGTTTTACCACCAGTTTGAAACGATCACATCAGTCCAAATTGTTGATCTAACAGTAACTAGAACCTGGAAGTCCCGGACCAACAATATATTTTTTAGACCACTTAGGGCCTTCATTTTTATGTACAATACCTCTTACTTTCCTTAAACATTTAGATTTGCAAGGCTAAAGAATCACTGGAAGGTACAGTTTCTACTGAAATTATCATAAAACTTCTTCCTTCCTGGCTTTTACTTCAGAGAAGTGATTCAAGGATAAGTTTGACTTGTTGAAATAGGCGATCCATCTTACTACAGCGCAGTCAACAAGGGAGAGAATTTACCCTGAGTCAGGGTAAGGCCAATGAAGCACAACAGCCTTGCAGAGTCACCTTTTGCCACAGCTTCAACTGTATCAAAAAAGCACTACCTGGTACCCAGGCTCCCATGTTCAGGCACAAGTACTGCAATAGATTGATAAAATATCTACATGCAATGCAACACAGACGTGTTATGCAATGTATGGATTCACTCAACAATTTGTTATTAAGTTGAAAGTAAAGAATATATGCAATAAAATCTGCACAGATGATGCATATACTCAATTTAGAACTCAACCAGAACGCTCCTTTGTTTGTTCTCTAAGTGCACTTAGGAAAAAACATAACTTTTGGGTCACTGCCTGGTTGTGATTTTTCTGTTTTAGAATGCATTACTATTTAGAACTTCGTTTTCAAGTCTGCTTTAAAAAAACTTGTTATTCATAGTCATGAGAAACCTTCTAACTCTCTGTTTAGGAGCTATCAGGGATTACTTTATAAAATCTCCAGTCTTTACAATCATCTAACATTAACCAGAATAGCTTACAGAATGAGATAGCATCACCGCAATAGAGAGCAACAATCCCTTGCAGCTATTTTGCTAAGGTTTTTGGTTTTCCAGTTTATTGTAAAGCTTTGAAAATTTTCCTCAATCTGTAAGCCAAAATAAAGACTTGTGACACAGGTAAAAACAAATGCAAGGCTCTTATTCAAACATACCCATTAAACGTGTTTTTTTTTTTTTGTTGCTTTTTGTTTTTTTTTCCCCACCATGTAAGCATCTAGCCTAGTTCAAAATGTTAAAGACTAATCTGTTTTATACTCCACACACGTAACTCAGTTTGGATGCAAGCCCTGAAAAAAAATCTTTCAAAAGAAAAAAAAACCCACATATATAAAGTTTCCTGCTTAATATTCTTGGGAAAATCAATATCCACAATTTTGTCAGACTCAGTAGACATATGTTCATAAACAGCGCAATATTGTGAATCACTTTTCCCAAGGTTCGTTGATTTCTACCGCCAAAATGTTATGAATTAGAGACACAGAAGACAGATAATAAATGAGCCTTAAAAAATGACTCATAACCCAAAGAGTATTCAAAATAGAGCAAATAAGGAAGGAGCTGATTTATTTATGTTTGTGGGGCTTATTTCACTTACAAGATCCCCTATACTTTCTCTTTGGCCAGCTAAAATTCACAAAGTAACAATGATACCTAGCTCATGGTTCACATTGAAGAGTGGTGTAAATACTCATTTAACTAGCAGCAACAAAATGAGATTGCCAGGATAAAAAAAAAAGTTGCACATCACAGTAGAGAACCTTCATACCACAGCCTCAAACATAGAGTCCACATAGTCATGGGTGAAAACAGTGCAGCTCAGGAATCCGAACAAAGTGACTTAGTAAAACAAGCCAGAAACTTACTTCAATTCTGCTCCTGTTTTGTCTGTGTGACCCATCCACACTGGAGAATTTGCTCAGGTCAGCAAAGTCAGGAAGGCTGAAAACCAACAGTCTAGATTATACCATTCAGAGACGGTTCATTTCAAGGGTATTTAGATGGAGGAATAAATCTACTAGGGAAAAACAAAAATACCAGGTTGTGCCAGAGGATTTGTAGGGCAAAACTGAAACAGGGCCAGAATAAATGTTAGGTGCCAGTAGGCTGCTCTTACGAGATATAAAGCCTTTGAGCTATTAGATGGGATTAAATGTGAACACAGCTGTGCAAATTTAGGTCAGATCACTCGACAAAATGAATAAGATCAACCTCGATTTGTCCTCTGTGAGCACATGCCTGTCAGGACACCAGATCTGAGTTCAGCTCAGCACAAATTACTATCTGCTTACAAAGTTAATAATAACTTACTTTTGACACCATGCACAAAATGAAATAGCAAGAAAAATTCAGACCACTGAAGGAGAGCAAAACAGAAGGAAAAAACTTTCACCTGAACTACCTTCCCACTGCTGCACAATCCTCACCATACTCCTCACCTCCTTATCTCTTCCTTCCCCACACTGTACCTCTGCCTTAAAACATCCAAAAGAAGAGGTTTTAAAGCTTTATGCATGACTAAGAACCAAAAATCAGACACCTATGAGCATCATCATCTTCAATCTTCAACAGTTATTTCCCTTATTCCCACTGTTCACCTGAACCTTTTTTTTCTGGTATTCTCTTTATCAGTCTTAAAATCATAAAACACTAGAAAAAGCAGCAAGTTATTTAATGCCTATTTAGGACACTTAGTCAGAATTACTCATCATCCTCACGCTTGAGTATGGTCCTCTCAGTAATTAAAGGAGCTATATTCTTCTTGATCTGGGTCCTTTTATTAGTTTAAACAGGAAATTAGAGCTCTAAAACAGACCACATATTATTCTCTTGCAATTGTAAAACTGCCAAAAGAGACTTTTTTTAAAATTCTATTCAAGTTCATACATGACTGATTTCCAGACTCTATGGACATAGGTCTATACTAAGTACTTGGGAGTATATCGGGATATTTGACCCCATTCAATTCCTTAGCAACACCTAAGTGACAGTTCTGTCTGTCTTCTGAAGGCCACATCTGGACAGGATAAACAAGTAGACTGAGATCCCCCTTGGAAAATTCTGTAATCAGATGCTGTAGGGGAGGAAAGGTGATGTTTGGAGCTCTTGTTAAGCCATGTGACTGACTGCCTGATTCATTTCAGGTTGGATATCAGGATGAACAGGAAAGGTTCTTCATCTGAGAGTTGGCAGGCATTGGAACAGGCTTCCCAGGGCAGTGGTCATGGTACCAAGTGGCCAGAGTTCAAGAAGCATCTTAACAGTGCTCTCAGATATAGGAACTGATTTTTGGTGATACTGTGTGGCCTGCTCAAGGTTACACTCCAGTCTTGATGAGCTGAGAGTGTAGGCAAGAGAAAACTCCCTTTAGTAGAACACAGAGCATGGATTAGTCTTACCTCTGCTCTGTACTTTCACTCATGCCTGAACATTTTTCC
>JAOWBP010002052.1:75621144-75634690 GCA_028571105.1 Tragopan temminckii
GTCGGCACCAGCAACCCATCACGTTCTGTGAATCATTAATTCTCCAAAGCACCTACATGTCATCTCTGGTGTTGTCCTTACTTGAGTAGCTGCACAGTGAACAGCACCTGAAGAGGAAGAAGATATGCTAACAAGAAAAAAACTAACCAACTCCAGATTGTTTATTTCCCTGAAACCCTTTTTGCCTGTGCCCAATTACATCCAGCCAAGGAAAGTTAGGCAGCACAGACAGGAAGCTTTCTATAAAGGCAGCTGCTGAACCATCAGTACAATAGTCCTGCTGTGTCCCTTGTTGTTCCTTGAAGATCTGCCTTCCTAGCACTATGAAGAGGAAACACAAATTCTAACTGCTCAGCAACTGTCATGTGTGTGGAGAGCAAGAACATCTAACTACAGAACATGTTAAACTGGCTGTGAGCAGGGATTGCAGAAACAAATCATAGCTTAGGTTGGACGGGACCTTAAAGATCATCTAGTTCCATTCCCCTGCTGTGGAAAGGGATGTCACCCACAAGATGAGGCTGCCCAGGGCCCCATCCTCACCACACTCTGAGTGAAGAGTTTCTTCTGAACATCTAACATGAATTCTCCCTCTTTTAGTTTAAAGCCATTCCCCCTTGTCCTATCACTATCAGACCATGTAAAAAGTCAGACCCCCTCCTGCCTATAGGCACCCTTCAAATACTGAAAGGCTGCAATGAGATCTCCCCAGAGCTTTCTCTCCTCCAAGCTAAGTAAACCCAACTTCCTCAACCTTTCTTCATAGGAGAGGTGCTCCAGATCTCTGATCATCTTCATGGCCCTCCTCTGGACCTGATCCAGGAGCTCCACATCCTTCCTGTGATGGTGGCCCCAGACCTGGACACACTACTCCAGATAGGGCCTTAGAAGGGCAGAGTAGAGGGGGACAAACCCCTCTCTCTCCCTGCTGGATACTCCTCTGTTGATGCAGCCCAGAATACTGTTGGCCTTCTGGGATGCAAGAGCATACTGCTGGCTACGTTCAGCTTTTTGTCTGCCAGGAGTCCCAGGTCCTTTCCTGCAAAGCAGTTCTCAATGAGCTCTTCTACCAGCCTGTACTCATATCTGCAATTGCTCCAACACCTTGCACTTGGCTTTGTTGAATCTCATTTGGTTCATGTGGGATCACTTTTTCCAGTCTGTGAAGATTTTTTTGCTGATGATTTAAAAAAGGCTTCGGCACTGTCTTGAAGCAACCCTCAAATGCAAGCGCTCAAGAGACACCTTTGCTGAGCAGAACTGGTGCTGGGGAATAAACAGAAAACCAGGCTTATGTGCCTGATGCCAATGCTCACAAAATTGGTGCAGGGATATGTGATGAATTGGCAGGTGACAGGGATTTGCAGCCTCCTTGTAGATCTGCTTAAGGAACTAGAACAGTCTGATGTATTGTTCATTAAATCTTTTTATATTTAAGCACAACTGTGTGTTTAACTTGCCTCGAGGGGTACAATAAAATTTCCCCAACAACGGAATAAACGTGAGAAGACTCTGTGCCAATACAGTGCTGCAAATGTGCATAACACAGCAATAAAGTGCACAATTCTGATGCAGATAGCAGTCTGGTGGTAGCAGCATGGTACACAGAACAGGAAAGTGCACTCTCTTTCTGAAGAGATTTTTCAGCCTGTAATGATCTATACCGCCACTAGTGTCCAAATGACCTGGTTTAAAACAAGAAAGGTATCTATATGCTGAAATCAAAAGGACCACCATTTAGACATAGCCTTCAGCTTGCAAGGGTCTAGGCAGATGGCAGCAGGAGATACTTCTTACCAAAATCAGACAGAACTGCATTGTTAACAGCTGTATACCCAGACAAGAGTGTCATGCTGTGCCATGGGGTGGGGAGAAACTTTCTCCTTTCAAATGGGGCTTCTGAGGTCATGCTGCTTTCCAAAGTGGTTTGACTGTAGTTGTGGCTGACTCCTCAGACCAGTGTTCTTGTTCTGCCACTGTAACAGATGAGGACCCTACAGTCCTGCTTCGTTGTTTTAGTAAGGGCCATTTACTGCCACTCTTACACAGAATTCTAGAATGGCTGAGTTGTATGGGACCTCTGGATCCATCTGGTCCAACCTCTGCTCCAAATGGGATATCCACCCAGAGCAGGGAACCCAGGCCCATGTCCAGGCATTTTCCAAAGATCTCCAAGGAGGAGACTTCACAGCCTCTATGAACAACCTGTGCCAGTGCTCAGCCACCTGCATAACACAACAGTACTTTCAGATTGTCAGAAGTCAGAAGGAGCCTTCTGTGTTCCATTTTCTGCTGATCAGCACATTCTCGTATCTTTGTAACAGTAGATATCCATTTAATAAAAACACAAAGATACTGGTATATACTGGTACATTGGTCCATCTAGATATATTCATCAAGGTTTGTTTTTTTTTTTTTTAAAAAAAAGGAAATTTCTCATCTTGGAGAAGGCGCCTTCCTAGCCGTTTTCACTGTGTGGGGTAGTATCAGCAAAATTAAGTGAATCACCCAGCCAACACCATGTACACACTGTGACCAAACTGTAGCCAGAAAAGGTATTCTATTTCTTTGTTCCCATTTCGCTGCTAAAATGCAATTCCAGGAACAAACATATCTTGATGAAAATGTATTAACAACACACATATCACACAACACTGTGGTTACACAATCACAATCCAAGCTACTGGCTTGAAAAAAACCCGAGACAAAACAACTGCAGCAAACAAGGAGAAGCAGTTAAGTTTTTAGTTTTATGTCAGACTGAAAGACAAATCCATTCCTCTGGTACCCTGAAACTCATTAGGTCATTTGCTTACAGTGTCATTTTAAAATTATTTACATTACTTCCTAAGTATCTGAATTTGCTACAGAGGGCTAGTCTCCAAATCCTGACCCTGCTAAATTTTTGAGCTCTTTGTATTTACATACCACAATGGAGAACATTCAAGGTCTCTTAAGAATGAAGATTCATCCTAGGAGAGCATCTTAGAAGCTTCTGGAATAAAATGAGATACTAATGCAGGGCACAGATCAAGTATCTGCACTAAAACAAGCAGAGGGCCTTGCCTCAGTCTCCAAATAAGAAGGTGAGGTATGCATAAGACTGAAGTCAAGATTATACAGTTAGCCAGAAATCTATACACAAAAATAAAAACGTCAATACCTAAATAAAAGTCCCTGTCATTATAATATTCCTGTTCAGGCATATTTAGCACAAATTCTGCAGGTTTTTCATAGCCAGATTATTGGTAACGGATGAATCATTTTGGGTGTCCCATAATCAAAACTGAATCCTCATTGGTTTTATATTAGAAATGCAATCAATATATGGAACATGAGGAAAACTCATGGTGCACACAGAACTATATACAGCTTAACAAAACATAAACAGAACCCAAGAGATTGATTGGACTTCCCATGACCTCATTTTAACTCTGTTGTACAGGATCTAGATGAAGAACTTAAATTTTTTTTCAGAAGCATTATTTGGCTTGCAGAACACACAACCAAAGGGTTGAAGTGCTTGCAGGATGAAAACAAACTTCATGTTTGAATCTCTGTTTGAATTTTAGACACTAGCTTGCTGTGCAAGGAAATAGTTCAAGTCTGATCTGAAAATCAACAAGATGCAATGAACAGAAAGCCTCCAAGGTGTTTTCATTACCTTTTTAAAAGCAATGCTATTTTCACCTCTCATTTTGACTCCAGCAAATTTAAATCCAAGTAACCTGCTGTGGGAAAAATGTAATTTGGGATATATTTCAGACACAAATGCGTAACCAGAATGACAAACTGGTACCATTTTCTTCCATTACACTAGATATGAAAGTTCTAAAGCTCTATTTTTAATACCAATTAGATGCTTTGGGAGAAATTGCAATACCTAAACATAGAGATACCACGTGAAGGCATAAAATCAGACACAACCAGCAGCTGACCTACGATGTACAGGAGTTCTGTTGAAGCACCCTTTTGAAGCAGCAGCTGAAGACCAGATGAGACATCCTAAAGCATCTGATATGGCAATACATTCAGTAGGCAGCTGAATCTTTTTCTAAAGCCTACAAGCAAAAAAAAAAAAAAAAAGAAAAGCCTAGACAACAATTGAGCTTATACTGAAACAGTAACCCTGCTGAAGTAATTCCACTTTCAGTAATTGCACTTCATCGTTGCAGTGGAAGCATAAACACTTGGACCTATACATATGATATATACACTAACACCTAAATGTAGGTCCCTCAATCTGGGAATGCATATCCTATTTTTAAACTGAAATTCATCTTACCTATTTTAGGTATTTATATTGTCTGTGTCTAATATAGGTTGCTTGTCTAGCAAAAAGGAAAAAAAAAACCAACAAAAAAGCAGACACATTTAGAAAGACATTCCGCTAACCCATATTTCTACATCCATTTTACACTGAAATGAGTCACACCCTTTATCTTGCAAGGAATCTCAGTGCTCATATCTGGTGTAGACTTTTTAAAGATAGATAAGAAATTCCACTTCTGTAACAGTGGGTAGAGATTAAGGACTAGACACTTGCCTCTCAGAAACATCACCAGACATCTACACCCACCTCTGTGTACCTAAGATGCACTTGAAACTAAATTTTAAATAGCTTCATTTCAATGGTGTCCAAAACAAAAGTCAAAACAATCCTCTAAAAAATCCAGAATTTTCAATGATACATGCAATAGACAAAAACAAAAAAACAAACAAAAAATATTGCTAGGCATTTAAGTGGAACTTTGACTATAGACAGTATGCCTAAAACAGAAGAGGAAATAATGGGATTTAAAAATGGATCCAAAACTTTGAATTAGGGGCACTGTATATGAATGTCACATCCATCAGTTTTAGTAATTTTAAATGGAATCCCATTTGTTGGTCTTCTTTATATTTTACTATTCCTGTGACTCTGTAGAAAGGAAAGTTAAGGTTAAACAACAGCACAAAGTACCCTAAGTGTAACAGGCACTGCATTATGAAAGTGAACTCTGTTCATTCACAAGAAGAAAAGATAGTGTCCTTCAGCTAACTCCCAATTTTGGGAATTATGTATACTGCACAATAAATTTTCCACTGCCATACTGTCTCTTGCAAACTATTACTAGCTTTGTTGCTACAAAATAGTCGCTTTCTTCAGCTCACAGACAGAAATGAAATACACGCATTCTGGAGAACATTTTGGTGCTCTTCCAGGGTAAGGAAATGTGAATTGCTGTTAGAACAAAGTAACAAAGCAGCAAGTCACTTCTTCCCCAGGAGTGATGGCCTATCATTCTGGGCAGGAAAACATAAAGGCTTATTTTCTTGAACTTTAGAATTCATCATCAGTTTTCAGTGGCTTACCAGATTCCTCCCTCAGAAAGAGCTCTAAAACTGAAAACAGTGTGATAGTAGGTGGCAAAGTCTCAGCAAGGCCTTCAGAGTTTTAATCATAATCTTGAACATACATTGAGGAAATATTCATCACAGATTTCAAGTTTCATCTTCCTATTAGCAACCAGACATCCATGGAATGTTATTTTCACACAGCACTGAAAATCAGGAGAACACAACTACAGCAGGCCATAAATAGCAAACTGGGAAATGTTCTGTTCTCCTGTATTTGAGTAAATATCGCAGTGAAACAGATGAGGACAGGCAACCCAAGCTATTCACATCTTTTGTCATCAGGAGAATGCAGTCATGTTTCCACAATATCCCAACTGTAAACATAAAGAGAGTAGAGTGTTTCCTGACTGTGTGTTCTATGCTTCAGAACAGCAGAACATACAGGTCCCAGAGGAAGAAAATATATTGTTGGCCAGGATATGCATTTCACTGGTCTAGGATTATGCCCTGATCCAAAGGATGGAACACCTCCTCTATGAGGAGAGAGAGAGCTGGGGCTGCCCAGGGAGGTGATGGATGCCCCAACACTGGAGACATTCAAGATCAGGCTGGATGGGGCTCTGAGCAATGTGATCTAGCTGTAGGTGTTCCTGTTCATTGCAGGGGGGTTGGAGTAGGTGACCTTTAAAGGTCCCTTCCAACTCACACAGTTCTATGACTCTATGATTCCATCCTCCAAAAGAGAATTTGTGTTGGCTGAGTTCTGTTTGCAGGATTTCTTGCAAGATGAGCATGTTTCATGCTGCTCCAGCACTTTTTACTTTGTGTTTATGTGCAGAAACATGCCATCTGTGTGTCTTCTGAGATAAAATCTTGGCAGCAAAGACAACATCACACACTGAGTAATAGCCCAGTGATTCCTGGAATGTACTGATTGCAGTAACTATGTTGGATATAATTCTGGTCACACTGGCATCAAGAGAATAGGTTCTTTCTCTGCCGATGAGTGTTAAACACCTATTCAGGGAGAACAGAAAAATGAGAAAAAAGAAAGCACTATATCCCTCTTCCTACTCCAAAATTGCACTTGAGGTCATGGTTAAGATGTTATTAGTAGCAACACTGTGTGCACTAGAGAGTGCAAAAGACTCTTAATTTAATGATCTAGCTTCTCACATAAATTTGATATTGAGCATCTAAAATATCAAGTGAACTCTGACACCATCTCTGTTCAATTCAAAAGCGTTGTCGGTACTTCGCAAGCTGAATAATACATTTAATGTCATACACTCCCTTCTGTCACAGTGTAGACTTTGACCTTTCCAGATTTCTTTCTTTTACATAGAGTAACTTGCAATATCATATGTTGGAATTGCTTTATTTGTTGTTTTTCAGAGTAGTGAAAAACATTTTTTTCTACTTGAATGGGCAAAATGATACATCCAGCCATATGAGGAGTTATATTGAGCACTACTTATTGCATATAATCTTATTTCATGCACATGCCAAGCAAGAAAGAAACCCTCCATGTCTGTGTTATTAAAAAATTGCTTGAATTCTGTGGCTCCCATGTGAAACATTTTTAATTTGGCCATCAATAAAATAGAAAAGGTCCCACTCCCACCCAAAGCAATAAAATGGCTATTTTGAAAAATTCTGCATATGGCTACATGTCACTGTTAAGATCAGAAGGTACAAAAAGCTCTGAAAATTACAAAAAGCGCTCTCACAAATCTGTCAAGCTGAATGGGTTTGTGGGTTGCTACTGTACAAAAAGCACTAATTATCGAACAGCAGGTAATCTGCACAAAAATATACCTGGAATATTTCTCATGGCAGTCAGATGTTTAGCCAGTGCATATCAGTACAGCTTGAGACCAAGGATTTTTTGCCTACTTATGCCATGGAAGGATATTTCCCACTATATCTTTAAAATAACTTGGCCTTCTTTGTTCTCCTATAATAAGCCATTACTTCTGCAGCCGAGGCTCCTGAAAAACATGATTTCTGTGTCAGAGGGATAAAAATATCCCTGACACAACTCTGGATTTCATTTAGAAAAGCATCAGAAGATTCACAGTTTGAGGTGGAATTTATTATTGATCCTTTCAGCTCAATGTAAATTTGAAATTGTGCTCTAAAACAACACACTTTTCTCAGCCAAATCTGTACAGCAGCATTAAGAAAAGATCAAAACATTTCTAAAATTAACCACTGGATTTAAAAATATTTCATGGATCCAGTATTAGACATAAAGAGAAGAAAAGGGGCAGGAATCTGTTTTGGATAAAAATTTGTAAAATTTGTACTTTTTGTCCGTTTGGTTTGTATTTCTTCAATACGATTGCGATTTGTGCTCTGAGAATGTTCAGCTGAGGCAGAAGACCCATTTTAATAAGCCCCATAGACACAGAGTTAGAATATGTAATTAACCCTTGGAACGTAATAAAACACTGATTTAAATCTGAAACAACCCCTTCTGAAGCAAAATCAACCTTTTTGAATTAAAATTAGCTTCTGTTTTATCCCAATTGCTGCGCCTGTAAAATCATCTGCAAAGAAAATGAACTCCAAATTGTCTTTTATGGCTTTTTTTTGGCATCATAAAAAGCTCAAAATTTTCCAACATTTAAAATCCAGACACACAAAATGACTCATTTTAAATTTAGAGCTCTACGATGCCAAAACTAAGATCGGGATCCAGTCTGCACTTCTTCCACCTCATCCAGTGTCTTCTCCAAGCTGTTACTGACAAAGCTCCCTTGACAACTGCAGCTCTGTACGAGACCTGACCAACATCAGTTTGGCAGAGCAGATCTGTTACCATTTCCCTGCTGAATGGGACAAGGCAGCTTCAAAACATGCATCTTTTTGATGAAGTCCTTTGAGCAAGCATCATCTGGGCATGCCTAAAACACTCAGACAAGAGCAAAGTACACCCCAAACAGAGTGGCTAGGAAAGTTTTCACTGCAACCTAAAATGCTAGTTGAAAAGGCTGTTTGGGGAATCAAAAGGAGCACCCTAAAGATGAGAGGGGAGAGGCAGAGCTTAAGTAGAGTCAGCACCATTACTGCTATATCTCCTCACCTTACGCCTTGTCTGGTTAAACACTGCAATTCCTACATCTACATTCCTGGCTTTGACTTTGACAGTTTTAGTCTTGATGCTTGAAGAGATCCCTGTCTGTCTCTCTCAGCCTTCCACCAGAAGTTTCTGTGTTGGAGTACAAACTGCAGAATCCTAGAATCATAGAATTACAGAATGGCTTGGGTTGGAAGGGACCTCAAAGGTCATCTAGTTCCAACCTCCCTGCCACAAGCAGGGTTACCACCCACTAAATCAGGCACTAGATCAGTCTGCCCAGGGCCCCATCCAACCTGTCTTTGAACACTTCCAGAAGATACTGGGAGTTTTCAAAATCCTTCTTTAGCAAAAAGCCAATAAGCTGCACTATGAAATGCCAGTATCTCCCATCCTACCTCTTCTTGACAAGGGGCTAAAGCTTCCAAAGCAGGACAGAGGGACACAAGTATGACAGCATTCTCAGTCTTCACAGATCTAACTACAGTAATTCACCTGCCAGGGACCTCATCGCTGAAAATTATGAGCATTGTATTAGAAACCAACAAAAAGCCTCACTAAGGATTTCAAGCTCTCTACAGTTGGGGTATTTTAAAAGAAGGATCATCTATATGGGTAGAGTAGTACTTTCCTGGGAAGTATCAGTTTTGGTAGCAGGCACAGTTAGCAAGCTGCAGCTGGAACTTTCAGTCTTTGAACACCTCATTTATGACACAGTCTTTCTCTGGAATAAGTCTTTTTGTGATGTTACAGCTGCTAAGGTTGTAATTCTACAGAACCAGCACATCACAGACTCCCTCTGAAATCACCAGCTATTTCAGAGGTATAAAAGAACACGTCAGATTTCAGTGGGAATTCAGCACGCCAGAAAGCTTGTGAGGAACATGCTTTTAACAAACTGGTTTTGAAAGAGCTGCTTTTACAAAGGCTGCCTGTGAGCTGCTGGCTAAGCATCCAGGTGCTGGAGCAGATTCCAGATATAGCAGGTGTTAAATATTGCAACAGTGCTATATAAGATGGGGGAAGTAATAAATCTGAAGAGCAGAAAAGTTTGATTCTGTGCTTCATAAAATTTTGGAGCATGGCTACAATGATTCTGGGATATGTCAAGAGCAACTGACCCTGTGGGACTTTTTCTGATTAAGCCTATGAACTCTTACATGCAAAGACTCTGGTATGAAACAGCGTACTCCATTAATACTCCTAATAGAAATGAAAACATATGAGTGGCAAAACTTACTAGTTGTAACTGGTCATATGGAAACTTTAGCAGTACTTCTACTCCATACTCTCCTGGGATGTTAATTCACATTATCATCTTTATTCTATAACTATGTGTAGGCCATGAAACATTTGCTATGAGCTTATCAGGAGAAAAGTGCCCCAGTGCCACAAGGACTTCCATAAACAATCAAAATATACAGTTTTCCCCCTCCAAGCTCAATACAATCTATTAGTCTCCCTTTTTGTAAAACTATTACATCTTTCTGATGACTTTTTCCCTACTCTGTGCTCTTTTTGAAACAAAGGAGTCATAAATACAAACCACATCTAAGATGCATGTGCACTGTTGATAGCATACATCATAATGGCAGAGAACATTTCTGGTTTTTTTGCTATTAATTTCCTACTACTTCCTACATCTGATTTCCCTTTCATTTATTTATTTATTTATTTAGCTCAGTAGTGAGATGTCAAGAATTTTTCACTATCTTTTCAATACCTGCTTATGCTTTAAGCAACTACCTTAGATCTTTCCTTTCATCTAGACATGTTGGTTTTGAGGATTTTTTCCTTGTGCACTTTTCCTTACCAGCTGCCAAAGAAATGCTGTTCCTACAGAAAAAAATCACCTAGACCTCACTTGATTTTCACTGAAATCAAGGAAAAGGTGGATGTTAAACACAGTATGCTTTGGTAGTTAGCCTGTCAAATCAGGCATCAAGCAGAAGGTAATCCTCCTATCTTTTGTCATAAAGAAGATGACAGAGAAGCTGGCCTACAGCTGGGAATTTCAGATCAGGCAGAAGATGATACTAGAGTGATAACAGCAACAACAACCAAGCACAGTCACCTAAAGGAAAAGAAGCACTGAAACAAACAAATGAACAAATACAAATGACAAAAAAAAAAAAAGAAAAAAAAAAAAAAAAAAACCAACCAAACACCAAAATCATAATGCACAGACATATCTCTGAGTACATATGCACACACAAGGACATTCGTCTCCTCTCTACTCACAGAGCAAAACAACTCCACCTCTCACCCTGTTTGAACCAACACAAGCAAATCTGATCTGAAAAGTGTTCAGCAGTAGGAGTATAAAAATGATAATTGAAAGTTTATTACTTAATGCTTGGCAAAGCTATTTCCCATGGCAATTTGATAAATACCTTGACTTTTCTGCTCATCATAACCTCAGACATTTATTGCCTCATTTACTTTAACAAACGTTCAGTTATCTTCCAACTACCCAGCCTATATTTAACAGACTGTACAGCAGGAATGTTGCCATGGTAGAAAAAAGCCAAGGGATGAGACTGGAAGTTCAGGGGGTGGGAGGGACAACAGCTTTGCAGAGCACCGCAGTCATTTTATGCAAGAAAAGCACATTAATTTAAGCAGAAATAACATTTCAGCAGCCTCAGGGAAGCAAAGACTCATAGAACGGATTGCGTTGGAAGGGACCTGAAAGATCATTTCCAGCCCCTGTGTAATTGACAGGGTTGCCAATCACTAAATCAGGTTGCCTGATCCAACCTGGCCTTGAACACCACCAGGGATGAGGTATCCACAACTTCTCTGGGCAACTTGTTCCAGTGCCTCACTAGTCTCTGAGTAAAGAATTTCTTCCTAAAATCTAACCTGAATTTTCCCTCTTTTAGATTAAACCATTCCCCATATTGGGAAATCTCTCCTCTGCCTTTCCCAGTCTTTCCCAGCTACAGGGAGAACAAGAACCCACATCTTCAAAGAATACATAGAGCAGCCACAGAAAGCCAAGACTGGGCAAGTAGCTTGGATTATTGAAAGTATTTATTGCTTTCTTTACTGCAAACCAGTTCTTTCTTAGGCAAGGTCATCCTGGACAGCAGGGCTTCACAATCAAAAAGAAATAGGGAAAAAAAATCCAGTTGGTAAGTGGATTGCAAACTTCCACAGAAGTGGGAATTTTATGGCTAAAAGGGTAAATAGTTATTGTAGTAACCCACTCACTACCTGTCCTTCTGTGGGTTAACACAGTCTGACACAGCTGCCAGTTTGTGCTCTCTCCACTGCTATGAATTGCTCAGAGGCACACAGCTGTGGGAGCTTGTGGTGAAGGATGGGGCTTTGCTCCTACTTTGGGGCAGCTACTGCATACTGTACATCCAGAGAGGTTTGTTTTTTCATGTAAAGAAGGAAAATGGAACAAATTCCCAAAACAATAGAAAAGAACCTGGAATTTTTCAACAGAAAGCAGGTGATGCTCATGAAAATGGAAGAAAAAATGCACAGAAGAGGATGCCAGTGGAAAACATTACCAGTCCTGGTGTTTTCACTGTCTTCTTTGGTGCTTAGATATCTCCAGCAGCTGAGGAAAGATCAAAGCACTCCAAATAGACCAATGGATCATAGCGTCTTATGGAGCCAATATCAGAAGTTTGTTCTTTGGTCTGCATTTCTCTGATATGATTCTAATTAGCTGTATTATGACGGTAGCGCCTAGAGGCTCAATTATTTCATTTCACCGGGGATCACTGTTGTATTAATTTTTAATCAGTATGCTTTAAATATTTACCAAAGTTGTTAAGAACCTGCAATAAGGTGGCAAGACCCTTCTTATCAATAGAGAGGATTCAACTGTCTTAGGCAAAGTCCTGCTTGTTTTATCACTCAGCCAAAATTCAAAACTTAAAGGGAAGTACTAACCTGTTTTACTTTGTAAAGATCTTCAGCTTGGAACTATTTGCAATGTGCTTTTTTAATGACTTCTTTTATTTACAAATTTAACCTAGAGACATTTTCTGCAAAAGACTTAATTGGCTCAGTCATAAATTCTTCATCCTAGATAAATTAAGAGGAGGGGTAATGGAAAAGGGACATGGAAAAAAAATGATTCATTTCAAAATATTTGTTTTGTTTTGTTTCTTTTTCTTATAATTCCAGATCTCGCGTGCTAAACAATGTAGAAATGTTCATCTTCTATTACAAATGTTCATCTGGATAAGGTCCTGAGCAATCTCACTATCTTTGAAAATGGCTCAAGGACTTGAACAATTAGGGTTAGGAAGTCATCCTAAAGTAGTCTGTGATTCCAGGTGTATTAATGATAAATTATTCTGGAGGACATACAATGGAATTATGGAGCATGGACTACAGCTTCAGGAAGGAGTCCCACATGGTCAGCCCTTGGAGGTTCAAGTTGTTCTCTCTCTTTAGAGATGCAAGCTGAAAAAGTAACAGATGCAAGGGTTCTCTATGATTGGGGACCCTGATCAGTGCCCCTGGCCATACTGTCCATGGATAATACCTCAAATAAATGCAATGTGAAGTCATTCCTCAGATTTCAAGATTGGATTTTAAATCAGAATTGTTTTTGAATTTTGCCATTTTCCATGTCAGATTTACAGTGGAATAATCTTGGGAGGGTTATATTTTTTGATTTTCCTTTTTCATTTTTACTTCTTGCTCTCTCCTGGGAAAGCATGTAGCCCACGGCTTGGGCAGGTACACTCTATGCTGGGTAAAAAAAAAACTATCAGGGTAAAAGAAGTATCAGAGAGTGGTGATGAATGGAGTTAAATCCAGCTGATCTGGTCTCTAGTGGCATTCATTAGGGGTCAGAGCTGGGGCTGGCCCTATCTGGTATTTCTACTGATGATCTGGGTGAAGGCACTGAGTGCATCTTCAGTAAGTTTGCAGACGACAACAAGCCGGGAGTGTTGAACTGCCTGAGGGTAAGAAGGACCTACAGAGGAATCTGAACAGGTTTTATCGCTGGGTTGAGGCCAATGGAATGAAGTTCAAAAGATCAAGTGTTGGGTCATGCACTTTGCTCACAACAAAACCCATGCAACTCTACAGACTTCAGGCAGAGTGTCTGGAATGCTGTGCAAAAGGAAAAGATCTGGAGGTGTTAGC
>JAOWBP010002052.1:75641192-75652224 GCA_028571105.1 Tragopan temminckii
TGCTCCAGTTTATGACTATCTCCCCTTCTCCTGTCCCCACAGACTGCTGAAAAGAGGTTGGCTGTGTCTCTCTGGCTCCCACACTTAAGGTATTTATAAGCATTAATAAGATCACCTCTGAGTCTTCTTTTCTCAAGGCTGAATAGACCCAGTTCACTCAGCCTTTCCTCATAAAAGTTATTATCTTCCTTCAAACCTTGGTACATGTAAAAATTGACCTTAGGAGCCATACTTCCTGGCCTGTATACATATATGGGACATACCTGGGACAACGGGATTCATTACAGGATGAGGAAAATGTTGTTTCTCTCTTTTACCCATGCCCAAATCCTCTCGCTACCCCGAGGAAATGCTGCCTCTCTTTTTTGATAAGTTAAAACAACATCAGAAAACTTTAAGGTTAATTCTTCCTCTTTGCACCTTATTTTGTACACAATAAACTAAAGCCACAGACTGTATCTGATCTAACAGTCTCTAAACCAATAATCCACTTCAATCAGGATTTCAGTGAAGAAAGCTCAGTGTAGCCTGGACATCAGATAGAGATGTCAACTTAGTATACAAACATGGCCAGATATGTCTAGGCATTTAACTAGCAAGGTGAGAGCTGAAATACCTGGAAGATGCCTTGAATTTGAAGAGCCCAATGTAACTGAGTTTGAGGTAAATTCATAATTAACTTCTTAATCCTGCTGTACCCAGTCAACAACTGACTCTCCTTCCCAGAGATTTTCACACTAAAACATATGAAGCTTTTATATTTTGAAACATAAAAAACTCCAGCTGAGCAAAGTGAGTGTATTATTACACTTTACTGCAGCAAGAAGTACACATGGGAGGTATCTTCATGCTGTATTTTGTGAAGTCTGTCTTCATTCCTCTCTGCCTGTCAACAGCTCAGAGTATTTTGTCATTACAAAATGGTGGCTAAATGTTTCAGTAAGAAATAGCATTTTCTTTCTCAGTCTTAAGTGTGGAGAAGGAATATAGATAGGTTCTTAAAGACTGAAAGCAGTTATGAAGATTTATCACTATCAAAAGATTTCTTTAGTCAGCAGACCACAGCCACTAGAAGGAAAGAAACCTTGTGGCTGAGGCTGATGCTTGATCAAAATATGTTTATTCCAGACTGAAAGAAGACATATGCTTACCAACATGTGTGCATGCATACACAGACACATGCACAGAATTATGCACACATGCTGAATTATATACTGCAAATACAGGACACTTCTATATTTAAATTTCCAGCTTGTTGCTTGGATGATTATATCTAGTAGATAAATCTAAACCTCAAGAAGAACATACTCCTCTTGTTTAGGAGCATGGCTAGCAATCCCTGCAACAGTCCTGATAACAGCAAGGCTTTGTTCCATATCTGAGTACATCCTCCGCCACAGAGTGTCTGAAAATATCCTGAGCACTCATTTGAAGCATAGAGTGGTGGTGAATGAAGACTTTTATAAACATGCCAAGGGCATGTCAACACTGAAGAGCAGACCCTGAAATTTTAAGAGTGTGTTTTTGTCATTTGTACTGGAAATGCTTCAAATTGCAGCCAGTCAGTATGCTGTTGTCTCATCTCTTACTTCACTGAGCTTCAGAATTTGCTGCTGAGGGAGCACCCTGGCTCAAACTCAAAATCAAAAAAGGCACCCTCAAATTTAATGGTGCTGACAAAGATGAATAATGTTGAAACAAGTTACAGAAGCGAAAACACTCAGACATCAAAGTACATTTCTGCTACAGCCTGGGTTCCTGCAACAAGCCCCATGAGAAGTGAATTTGCTGCCTTTCTCTTCCAAGAATGGCTAAAAACCAAGAGAAATCCCAATGCAACTGTGACTCCTGCTACAGAATCACAGAGTTTTATGGATTCAGAAATTTTATTTCTTTAACATTTCCACTTTTGTTACTAGCCAACCATTTCACTGTCAACAATAAAGAAAGAACACTCAAAGAAAATACTTCTTATAGAGTAGTGAGTTTCAAGGCAGTTCTTTTCTGCTTCTGGAAGGTCACCTTCTGGTTTTCCACTGAAAAATTCCACTCTTATACGCATAAGAGCTTTTATCTCATAGAGTTTAAATGAATCAGAAGAGCTGTCTAACAAATTACATTCTTCATCATCATTAGATGATCTCCGAGGTGTCGTGTAGTTGTCTGATGCTACTGAAAACTAAAATGTTTCAGCTCTTCTTGGACAGAAAATAAAATACATCTACCTGGGGTTGGTTATCTGATCTCTGAAGAGACACGTTTGAGTATTCTGTATGAACTGGAGTTTCCAAGGTTTATACAAAGAAATATCAAACTTTCATAATTCAGCTGAGAAGAAATGAATTTAAGATCTGTCCATGACGTGACAGCCTCCCGTGGATTTTCATAGACAGTCAAGGATGACTGCTGACACTCTTGGATGGCAGTAAGAATACAGAAGGAATTCAACAGATAATTTCCAATCAAAGGAAAATATATTAAGGAAGGAAACTCTTATGAACCCCCAAAATATTTCCCTCTGTCTATGAATTTTGAGTCTGTTTTACTCATAATCACTTCAGCCAGTGTAACTGGTTAAAAGCCAGAATGTTACTCTAATCATCATTTCTATTCAACCTGAACATTGTGTTGAATTTAGACTTGAGTTCATTGCCACTTGGATTACTTCACCATTTGTATCTTGGCTAGATCCGCAGCAAACTTGATCTGTGTTTGTTTTTTTGTTGTTGTTTTGTTTTGTTTTTCCAGGCTGGGCTTCCTGCAGCCCCTGTATCCTTTTCAGAACTTAATTTCACATTCCTACTCTTGCATACATATTTATTCAATACAAAATAGCCTTGCACTATGCTCACATCTCAATGTGGAAGCATGACTGAAAGAACATTATACAATCTTGTGACACAAGAAATCCAATTTTTTTCTGTTGTGACATAGATTCTAGGTGACTTGAATGAGTCATTTAGCTTTTTCATGGTTCTACTCCCTTAAAAAAAATAAAATAAATAAAAGGGTATGAATAGCACTCTTCATTCCACTCACTTAGCTCAAAGGCTAAAATGAAATGCTCAGGCATGAGAGCTATGAATCCCTGCAAAGTGCTTCATGTAGTATTCTTCTTGGGCTAGTTCAAATAGAATCAATTAATTCCAGAATGGCTGAGGTTGGGCAGGGATCCCTGGGTCCATCTGGTCCAACCCCTGCTCAAAGAGGGACACCCAAAGTATGCCAGACTTCTTTTGTATATCGTCATGGAGAAGATTCTACATCATCTCTGAGCAGCCTGTGGTAGGGTTCAGTCACCACAGAGTACAGAAGTGTTTGTACACATTCAGACAGAACCTCCTGTGTTTCATTTCTTGCTCAAACTTGCTAAGGAGACATTATATCCCAAGTCACTGATGAATAAGTTAAGTGATACTGGATGAAATACTTTTTTCTTCTTCCATTACACTAGGCAATCTGTGCTCCATCAGCTTGTTCACAGAATTGAACAGCCTTCCACAAGTGCCAACCATCCACTCTCACTTCAACCTGTGTTTCCTTTAACTAATACTTAACGCAATGGCTTTAAAACTGACAATCTGGGAATCTGGCAGATGTGCTTGGACAACAAATACCAGCCCACATTTTTCTTGACTGCAGTCTCATTATATTTTTTTCCTGGACCCAAACTCCCTTTTTATACACTTCTGAACACGGCTAATAACAGGCAGATAAGGGTGTCTTTCAAAATATTTAATGCTTCAAGAAAGTATAGTATACAATATATACAGAAACAAATGTAGAATCATAGAATGGTTTGGATTAGAAGGGACCTTTAAGAACATCAGGTTCCAGCTCCCTGCTATAGGCAGGGACACCTCCCTCTAGACCAGGTTGATCAAAGCCCCATCCAGCCTGGCCTTCAATTCTTCCAGGGAGGGGGCATCCACAGCCTCACTTTGGCAACCTGTTCCAGTGTCTCATCACCCTCACAGTAAAGAATTTCTTCCTATTATCTAGTCTAAATCTACCCTCTTTCAGTTTAAAACCATTTCGCCTCATACTGGCACTATCTGCCCTTACAAAAAGTCCCTCTCCAGCTTTCCTGTATGTCCCCTTCAGGTACTGAAAGGCGCTATAAGGTCTCCTCAGAGCCTTTGCTTCTCCTGCCTGAAGAGCCCCAGCTCTCTCAGCCTGTATATATTAAACACTGCAGACAGCATGACTGTTTACGAAAGCAACTATGACCTGGTCAGAGTTTATCAGTTCAGAGACAGATCGACACTGGGATCTTTATGCTGTTCTCTGCTGCAGTTGTAGCTTTTAAATATTTTCCATCAGACAGCATAGCTAAACAACAAGAAAACTGACAAAATAAAATAAAAATTAAAATTAAAAAATAATTTAGAAAAGAGGCTATAGATAAAACAGTGAAAGACCATTTTAAAGCTTAAACGTGTGGTTCTTCAGTAGGGTAAATCCAAGCTACATCTGAGGACTTCAAGAATTTGTTTTCTTTTTAACATCTGACTGAAATGAATAAGATCAAGATGGTTTTGGTAGACAAAAAAGTCATAGAAACATTACTGGAATTTGGAACAAATTATGAAACTCATAGGTAACACAGATAGTTACCATTGCTGGAAAACAGTAACGCAATGGGACACAGGAAAATGTGGGATGAAGTAGCCACAGTATATCTATTGGTAACACCAAGTTACGTAGATTACATCAAATACTTGTGATGTGGTGTTCAAAGTCAACGTGAAAGACACAACAACAATGAAACAAACAGAAAGAGCTATCAGGAACATATTACCATGCAATGACAAAATATTTAAAGAACCTCGCTATATGGGGATTTGGCTCCATATCTGAGTTTAGGTGCCTGCATGTGCACCTAGGTAACCCATTGCTTTTAAAAGTTGGTGGAGCCTGGAGAGTTTCTAGGGTACTCTATGAAAAACAGAAATGTGGCCAGTGAGCTGAACAGAAGTTTATTATTATTATTACTATTTCAGATTAATGGAATTAAACATCCAATTTAAAAGTTAGCAGGTAAAGTGCTGTTAAAGTTATATAAATCACAAACCATATTTGTTAACTGACTCAACCCTAATATGGTAATTAACATAGAATTAGTCTCTCTTGAGGAGATATAAAACATACAAAATCAAGAAAATCTGGAATTCGGCCCAGAAAAAAGGGTTATATAAATACGATGTACAGAACTATTTATTCAACATGTCTGCATTAACCTTTTGAGAAAAAAAAAAAATCCAAATGCTAAATTTTAAAGTGCTAGAATAAACTAAAAATTTGAGGAGTTTATTCTTAATCCCATAAAGCAGAACCTTAAGTACATCTTCAGAATAAGATAATTTCATATGCATAAACAGTGTTCCAGTACAACCATCCTTTTTACTAGAGGGTACTGCCAGCTAGGAAGATCCATTCCTTTAAATGAAAAGCACAGAAACATGCTGTCAGCCTTATTTTAGTGGCAAGGAACAAACCTGGCAAGAACTTCTAGTGGCCAAATCATTGATTCAGTGTCTCTAGCACAAACTCCAGCTGAAAGTCAGAGATCAGAAACACGGTACTGGAAAAACAGATGCATAACCTACTGTAAGAAAAGAAAAAGTTCCAAAGGACAAGAACAAATCCATCAAGGAGAGAAATGAACAGAAGAAAGACTAAGCAGAGAATGAGTTCAGAACACACAATCTCAAAGAACCTATAATCTCAACAGAAATTAAAACTAGGCAGGTGTTTGCTAGTCTCCCCTATCCATAACTTCCAGGTACTTTACTATCAGATAGGAGGAAGTCTAATTCTTACAATAGATGTGTGGTTGCATCCTTCACAAGGCAGCTGGTGACTTCTAATCCCAACATTTTATTAAGCCAAATCAGCATGGAGTCCATTAGACAACCCAGGTAGGAAGTATGAGAAAGCTATTAGATGGAGAAGCTGCCTTTTCATGTCAATAACCTAAATATCCCGTTATCACTCTCCAGTGTTAAATGCATACCTTCACCATAAAAAACATCTATGCAAAACTATCAAGTGGAAATCCTAAAGATTCCTAAGTATGATAAATACATTTAAACAGCCACATTTGCATTTTAAAACTTGTAGATTTTGTGAAAGGGGGCACAGGAACTGGAGCTTTATTAGGCACACAATTCCCATGTCATTTAGATCTCTTCTTAGCCCTCAGCAAGCAACTCTTCCCCCTGCTTATTTGTACAGCCTTGGCACTAGGGGTCCATCATTCCCAGCATTTAGCTCTCGAGGCTCTGACAGCCAAACACATTTGGTCTCATAAATAGACAAAAAAATTTGCGTCAGCCACTACACTATGTTAATTTTCTAATTTGCCATATTTTCATTACTCATTATAAAACATCCCTTTTCCCCCCTCACCAGGGAATCATCTCTTGTGTAAAGGAGATAAATGTGGTTAACAGTCTAATTAATCCTCACGTTAGATCATACTTTCTTAGAAGGAAATACTTAAATTTGTAGAAGGCAAAGGAAGAATACTAATTAAATGGAAGCTCCCCTTTTCCAAAAAGATAGGTCAGATTTTCTGTCCACTCAAACCTTCCTCTTAATTGCATCACTTCAGATATTATTCCTTTCAACCACAGCATTTCCATTCCCATTTCTCTGGAGAAGACTGCAGACCTGACAGTACTCTGTCTATTAAGCCACTCCCAACAAAATGCATTCCCAAGTGAACAGAAGCTCCCATGACTGCTGCTATGACTGCAGAAACATCCCTTCACTCTTCCTGTTCTCACATCATCTGTCACGTTACGGGGTTTATATGTAGCAAATAAACTTTGCAATGCAAGTCATCAAAGAATCACACAATTGTCTGAGTTGGAAGCAGCCCTTCAAGTTCAACTCACCTGCAATGAAAAGCGACATCTACAGCTAGATCAGGTTGTTCAGATTCTGGTCCAGTACAGACAGGACAGGTGGTCTCAGCTTTTAGTAAATATTTATTTGAGTTTTCTACCATATGTGACCTATTCTTATAACCTATGTGGTTATTCTCATTCACTGGAGGACTGTCCAATAATCAGATAACTATCAGGGTATTTCACAGGGTAATGAAGCAGTAATTAATTTGCTAATAATTGTGCAGTGCTTTGAAGAGGTAAATAGCTGTAAGTGCTGGGTACTATAATTAAAAAATTGCTGGATGCACGCAAACTGGAAAAGAATTTCATGTCTGAAATGGTTACTGAGATATTCACCCCCCCATCTGTGGCTCTTGCAGAAGCTACTGGTTATCCAACAGTAAGCACCAGAAAGCTTAATTTTGAAAAACTAGCAGGTGAAATCTTGGTCTAATTCAACCCAATAAATACCTTGGCCTTATATCAGAGAATCCCTGCCTTCACAAAAGAACTTTTGTAGCAGCATTTGTTTCATTTAAGCTCCAGCAGATTGCTTTAGGTAAGCACACCTCTCAAGAAGCATCTTATCTCCCTCCGTGACTGACTGTAATTACTGACTGTGTCCATCTCAGGTGCTTTAGAAATACTGCAGGTGAAAGGTATGAAGAAATGTGTGTGGTTTCAATAACTTAAATATCAGTAACTAGTTGAAACTCCTTATATTTTCACTATGCTGACAGTTATCAGTAAGTATGCTTAGAATGCACATAAAATTTAATTCTTGCTTCAGAGTAGGCCCTGAACCCTTTACTTTGTCTCATATTCAACAATATTATCAAAATCACTGACAATTAATTGGCCACAGATTGCTGCCACCTCTCTCTGCATTGATCTACAGAGTCCCTTGAGCACAAACCAGTCTGCCTTATCCCATTAACAACTGTAATCACTAGCAGAGGAAGAACAGTATTAATGTAGCTCAGTAACTACAGAAATTATAAGGAAACTATCTCCTATGGTGTACTGGATTGATGAAGTCCTAAGAAATGCTTATTTTCTGTATGTCAAAGCAGTGAGCTCAATTAAAATGCTGTCTCACTAGACAAGGAATAAGTAAAATTATCCTACTAAGGAAACACCAAATGAAAGGTTATATGACTTGACTTATACATGCTCTTCCAGTGCAACGTGCAAAAGCTGGGCTCACCAGGTATGAGAAATTTTATACATGGATATTATTTGAAACGTTGTTTTTTTCTTTTTTTTTTTTCCCAGACAAAACTTGATACTGAGATCAATCTGGGTGCATGGCAATTCAATCCCAGTTGCAGCCTAACCTGACTTTGGAGGCACAACCCCCAAAGCAGAGGCAGTTCCAGTTAAAAGTGCAAAAATAATGCCTAAATGTGAGCAAGCAAATCTGCAGGGAATGAGACTTAGCTATCCACAACACGTTCCAAATCACTATGCCTTAATTCGCAATATTACTTCATGTTGTCTGTCAGATACTGAGTTGGCAGTACTGGACTGCCTGCTCCCAAAATGTGTTTCCTCACATTTCTATTAAAATCAAATTTAAGCAACAGCTCCACTAGCTTTAAAAGCATGTAGAGATCTACTAGTTGATTTGTGGCAATCAAAGATCTGCAGCCTCCCCTCAGTACCTCACATAAACCAGTGGGCTGAAAAACACCCTTTTTCACTGTAGGAAGGAGTCTTTTCTGGTGAGACAAGTATGTGTAATGCAGCCACACAGTTCAGGTGTGTGGAAGCCTCAAGGCTCTAATGCTCATCAGAACAATAGGGAGCTTGCTGCAGTAAGGAACAACTTCCAACTTGCACACAGCAAGGTAGGCACAAAAAGAGAACCAGCTTGCTTACTGAAAGCTTTCTTAGAGCTGGGAGAAAGCCACTAACATCCAGGAAAATGAAATGGAACAAAAACATTCTTTGCATGGAGAGATTTAGCCACAGGAGAATGAAGAAACTGAAATAAAAAAGGAAAATTCAACATTCCTCATCCTTCTTGTCAGCTATCATACAACAAAATGAACTAGTCAAGTGAGACAGTGTCCCAAGAAAGCACAACTCAGATGTACACCACAGGGTCTTTGGAGACACAGCATGGAAAGGCCCCTATTTTGCAAGAAATAACACTGCAGAAGCCCAAAATGAACAGAAGAAATGAGATTATGCAAGTTTCCCACAGCTTTGCAAAGACATTTGAAATACATAAACCAATCAGAAGGACTTTTTCAATTAGTTCTGTACTTTTGAATGTATCCTATTTCATTTATTTTTCAGTTTTGCATGGGAGGTTTCTCTCCTCAGCACAATACAGCAACAAGCTTTTTTGGCAACTAGCTTTCCAATATAATAAGGAGGGAAGTTTCCAATTTAATAGGAGGGCTTTGAACTAGAGTTGCCAGGGAAAGGGATCCTCAAACCATCTCACTTTGAGGCTGATGATGGTAATGGATGCCCTGAGTCTGGAGCTAGATCACAGACCAATAAGACAGCAAGACCTAAGGTGCCAGATAAGGGAACTCCAATTGGTAAATCAGCCTCAATGGGAGCCCAATTCAAATGCTTGCACACTAATGCACAGAGCACGGGGAAAAAGCAAGAAGAGTTACAGGCATGCACGTGCCTACAGGGCTATGACGGCATTGGCACCACTGAGATGTGGTGGGATGGCTTTCATGACTGAAATGTAGGAATAAACAGGTATAAACTCTTCAGGAAAGACAGGCAGGGAAGAAGGGAAGGAGTGTTGCCCTCTACATCAATGACCAACTGGAGTCCATAGATCTCCATCTGGGAATAAATGAAGAGCTGACAGAGAGCTAATGGGCTAGGGTTAAAGGGAAGGCAAGGGTGTAGACTGCTGGACAAGGCCCTCTGTAAAAAGACAGGAGCAGCTTTGCATTCACAAAATATGGTCCTCATGGGGGACTTCAACCACTCAAATATCTGTTGGAGGGACAATACAGCAGGGAACCAGAAACTGAAGAGGTTCCTGGAATATCTTGATAATTTCCTCTTCCAAGTGGTACAGAAATCCAAAAGAAGAGCTGCTGTACTGGACCTTGTCCTCACCAGCAAGGAGGGGATGGTGAGTAATGTGAAGCAGTATTGGCTGCAGTGACCACGAAATGGTGGAATTCAAGATCCTTAGGGTACCAAAGAGAGTGTGCAGCAAGCTTGCTACTCTGGACTTCAAGAGAGCAGATTTCAAACTCCTCAGGGAACTGCTTGGCAGGGTGACATGGGATAAAGCCCTGGAGAGAAGAGGGGCCCAAGAAAGCTGGTCAGTACTCAAGAGTCATCTCCTCCGTGTATCCCAATAAAAGGAAGGCAGGCAAGAATGCCAAGAGGCCTCTGTGGGTCAACAAGGAGCTTCTTACTTTAGCACAAAGTCTATAGAGAGTGGAAGCAGGAATGGGTTACCTGGGAAGACAACAAAGAAGTTGTCTGAACAGCTAAGGATAAGGTTAGGAAAACCAAAACTCAGATAAAATTAAATCTAGCCAGTGATATAAAGGGGAACAAGAAGAAATTCTACAGGTACATCAGTGATAAAAGGAAGGCCAGGGGAGACCTTATAGCGCCTTCCAGTACCTGAAGGAAGCCTACAGGAAAGCTGGGGACTGACATTTTATAAGGGCAGGTAGCGACAGGATGAAGGCAAATGGCGTTAAACTGAAAGAGAGTAGATTCAGACTAGATATTAGGAAGAAATTCTTTACTGTGAGGGTGGTGAGACACTGGAACAGGTTGCCAAAGGGAGGTTGTGGATGCTCCCTCCCTGGAAGCATTCAAAGTCAGGCTGGATGGGGCCTGATCTTGTGGGAGGTGTCCCTGCCCATAGCAGGGGGCTGGAAATAGATGCGCTTAAAGATCCCTTTCAATCCAAACCATTCTATGATTGTATAATTCTGCAGAAGACACAAGCTGTTTTAAAACAACATATGTTTGTGTTCACATTATCTTTCCAAGAGAGAATTATCATCATCATCAACTTCAGTTTGCAAAGCTGGTTAACGTTTCTGTGTATTAACCAATCCAATTAAGGATACTTTCTCTTGTGTTAAAGGATCACTGTTTAAAAATAAAAATAAAAATAAAAATAAAAA
>JAOWBP010002052.1:75661730-75687329 GCA_028571105.1 Tragopan temminckii
CAAAATCACAGAATGGTCTGTGTTGGAAAGGACCTGAAGGATCATGAATCTCCAATCCCCCTGCCAGATACAGGGCCACCGACCTCCCCACTTAATACTGGCTGCCCAGGGCCCCATCCAATCTGGCCTTGAACACCTCTAGGGATGGGGCATCCACAGCCTCTCTGGACAGCCTGTTCCAGCACCTCACAGCATCACAGAATGGCCAGGTTTATACCTCATCTTTTTGGCAATCAAATCTCCACCATCCTTCTCCCCCTGCACAGAAAAAGCTATTAAGATATAAAAATAACGTATTCACAATTAATAATGCTGCCTGCAAATAACTGGTGAATAATGGAAATTTCCTCCATCAAAATATCTTTTTTCTTTTCCTTAATGTACTACCATTACCTCTGCAACTGCCAGATACATAAGTATCTCTTTAAGAGGAGCTGTGTGTTCCCATAAATGCACCCACGCAAAGAGCTAAATTACTCCTCCAAACAAAGGGTACTGCATATCCGAATCACCACAGAGGTGTGCATAAGCTGCCTCCAAACAATTTCTACAGGGAGCAAGGGAAACATGGCTGAGATATGGCAGTGCTAGAGGACCCACCATATGGGGTAGACCACAGTGATGTTCTGGTGTAGCTGGGCTCCAAGCTAAGGTAGTTATAGTGCTTCAACTATCGAAGCTGACTCATGGGCCTTTTCAATTGCAAAGTTCAAATCGATTTCTCCAAATAGGCTACATTTTTTTTCCAAATAAACCATTCACTCCCTAACTACATCTTACCACTACAGTCTGTAATGTGAAGCAGTGCTTGCTTCAGCATTCTTTTTCTTCTTGTAGTGCAGCAACTAACTAGTCATGAGAGAAGGGGCATCTTGCCAAGCCAATAAGCAGAACGGTTTGGAAACCTGAATGACAAAGGCAGGAGGCCTGCATGTGACCTCTTCTGCAACAAGATCACCATACCGCATATTGCAGGAAACTTAAAAACAAGTAGCAAAGGCACCTGGAGAATAGGTCTAAGGCACAGAATGTCCACGTGTGAATCTCCACAGAGAGTAAATAACATTGGATGCACTTGGTGAAATGACAGACATCTATAGTGGAAACAGTTCTTCCTCAACTATTTGTCCAAGTTCTCCTTCAGGTGCAGAGTTTGAATGTGAACTTTCTATCCTAAAGTAGGTGTTTAAAAGCCCATCTGCGTAATGGCTTAGAAATAGCTTCTCCTCTGCCCTGTCCATGAGGAGAAGGTTGGCAACTACTTTAGATGAAGTTGAAGTCGCCACAGAAAACTGAAGCAAAGCAAATTCAATTCTACCCATGACCAGAATCTCATTTAGAAAGTGAACGCTCATATGACATCATCTTCCCATACATGAACAGTCTTTTTACATGCAGACCCTTAAGTAAGAAGGTAAGGAGAGAATGGGGCTCTGTGCAAGTTTCTCAGCAAGCAGGAAGAGCTGACTTGATTGTAGCTCAACAAGTAACCAGACTGCATGACCAGACCCCAAATGCAAAGGGGGCATTCATCTCCAGCCCAGTGGTCTTGGCTGCACAGTGTTTCACAGGACAACCTGGAGTCAATAACCCTCTGGTTTTGCAGCCATGAACTCCTGGAGAAGATATTCTTGTCCAATGCAAGTCGGAATTCTACAGTGGGAATAAATAGAGCTTCAGTACCTCCAGGTAGTTTAATGTCAAATGTGGGATGAAGACAGAAAAGAAAACTACTGATAATGAGATCATCATAACCTTTATCACAAGTACACCATGGCTGTATAACCATCTACATTTATAAAACATAACACAATGGAACTATTCATAACCAAGATTCACTCCACCACTCATACTTCAGCTGACTTTAGATTGTGTGTCTGTCTTAAGACTAAGAAACACTGTTCCTTCTAGCCAGGATAGGCTGCAGGGATTCCGTTGCCAACCATAACATATAAAAGTTTCTATAAAATTACAGTCACACATTAAGGCATATGTCTCACATTTAACAATGTTTTTCTTGTCAGCAAATCCAGCTAGACCATGCCAACATTTTGTTTCATTCATGCTGTCTTCAAACTCATCTGTTTGTGAGGGAGGAAAAAGGAAGAGGAGAGAAAAGAAAGTGCAAGAGAGTTAGCAAAATATAAAAATAGAACAAAATTGGAGTTAATTTCACAGATAAGCCTCAAAAATGAAGGAAAACTGATAAAAAAAAAAAAAAAAATGGGGCAACAACAGCATTTCCTTTACTCCTCTCCTGTGTTTTGAAATTGTCATCCTTGATTTCTTCTGGAAAATGAACAATGATTCTAAAATCTGCCTTCTTCACATCTACAATAATAAGTGGACTCCTTGACTTCTGCCAAGCCTCGTTCTGCTGAAAGGTCTTATCATTGTCACTGCTGAGGAAGTCACCTTGACAAGCATCAGCCACTCCTGAAGAACACACTCATGACAAAAAAAAAAAAAAAAAAATCAATCATATTGCAGACAGAAGGAAAAGAACAAAATGACAGCTACCCCTTTGGAAATTATCTGAAAATCTGCATTAAGAAAAGCATTTCCTTACATGAAACACAGCTTATACAACTAAATAATTCATCATAATGAATTATTTAGAGAGATGTGGACTGAGTATGTTTACAAGTCCCAAGCTGTTTTTACAAAAGGGAAACATTTATATGATTGGTCCTCAAATTCTTTCTAAAATGTTCTTACAATGAGAGGCTTCTGATTATCAGTGACATTGCTCCTGAAAGTAAAAACTTTTTTAAACTGAGCTTTTGGTGGAAAAAAGAGATAAGAGGGAAATGAATAAGTGATTATTTTCTAAAATAATCTTTTCTTGGTGATGATTGTCTCCGAGTGGATCATTCTTCCAAAAGTCATCCTTCAAGCCTTATCTCGGTGACGGTAAAAGGTCTCCAAACCAGCCATAACTGAATAACTGACATAAGGCATTATCTCCCAAAAGAGTTGTCTGCCATGTACAGAAGCAGAGCAAGCATAGCTCATTTCACTATAAACATCAGCACTTTCCTCCTGACAAAGCATTCCAAAGCCCCCCAGAGGAAGTCATTTATGCCAAGGAATAAACCCACCCATGACAGCCCAAGGATGCATCTGAGAAGTTCATCTTCACCTATATCACACTTTGCATGTCTCAGTGTCTGCCAGCTTCCTCTGGGCACCTCCATGGTCTGAAATCCTCATGGAAATGCTCTTTGCATGTGCTCTCGGATCTCTTCCATCTATGAATATGATATTTCCATGAAAGATGCTGTTGACCTTCATCCTGACCATTCCAAAGCTTTTACAGGCCATCTGCTTTTCATTATAGATGGGTAAAAAGCTGTATAAGCTGTACATATAGACGGAAAAAGCTGGTATGCACGAGCCCATACATAAATGAGTCTGAACCCATGGCTGACCCTGATTTGAGCAGGAGCTTGGGACAGAGACTTCATGAGGATCCTTGCAACCTGAATTATCCTATGAACTTATCCTATGAGTAAAAATGGCTTTTGCCATCCACTCCATTGAAGAATAAGTAGAATAGCACTCCCAGAAAGTAGTTTCTCATTCCTGATGCTCCATTTATTCAGAATAACTTCAACCCGGAGAAGCCCAAGAGCAACTACAGCAGAATAAATAATCTCTGTGCATTTCCTGGCCTGTCTGCAGCAGATCTTCCTGACACCAAGAAGCATTAGATGAGACACAAGGAAAAATCATGTTCTTAGACTTAGTGCTTGTAATAATACACCATGGAAGGAAAACAGGCAGAAGAAAAGCTTAGATGCATCAAGGAAAGGGCTTACCTGTAGGTTGAATCTTTCAAACAATTCTGTTAGCTACAGTTCTCCAGTATACTGCCATTTTCTGCTCTGAGCAAAACATCTTTTCTGTATAGTAACCAGACACCTCACTTAAGGAAAGAAAGCAAGGCACAAATGAGAATACAGCCACCAGCCACTCCTCCCACCTGCAGGTGTGGTGAGCAAACCAGTCATTCTCTTTTGCCCATCGTGTCTCAGCCACAGCTGTCTTCAAAATAGTGAAGGATTCCCACCAAAATTGGGATTTATTACTCGTGTTGCAAGAATTTCAAATTCTTGTTTCTTGCCTTCATTCTTTCAGCGCTATGTTGCTTTTGTGTCCGTTCTCCAGGGAAGATGCCTCATCACTTGCGTCCAATACAGTTAATTATCTCTTTTCACAGAGCACCTTTCTTATTCTACAGTGTGTGCCCTGTCTTTGATCTAATATCTGACAATGTTCTGTGTTGCATGGCTGATGCTGGCATTAGATGTCTCCTAATTAAATCTAACGAACCTATTTCATGGTCTCCCCTCACCACTGCATGTATGCCACTCTACATTTATTGGCACAGAGACTTCAAAGTTCAGAGCAGAAAAACAAGCACACGGTAAATCAGATTTCACCCTTGTAATGCCCAAGTTGACAGGATGGGTATGCTCCGAGAGGCTGCACAGAACAGCAGATAAATCACTTTGAGCACAAACAACCCTTGTGTAGAGAACACTCCAGGGCACGCAATTCAGCAGGGATTGTAGCATCTGCTGTTTATTCCCACAGCCATGGTAGGAGAGGACCCCCTGTCCCTGCTGCAGGTCACTCCCACCTTGTTGGTCACTGCCATAGTCAGGCATGCCCACGCTAGCACAAACTGGCTTCAGTAGTCACCCTGCATAGCTTGCTATGGCTCAGGGTAATGGTTAACTTGCTGAGGATACTAATTAACTTGCTACAGGAGGCCTAGCACACACCTGAGGCGGAGCTTGGCAGTGACTTGTGTGGGTCACCAGCCAGCACTGCTGATCAGCAGCTGCTGAAAACAAAGGAAAGCCATTTGTCCCCACTGCCAGAACGCGATGTGTGTTCAGCCTGTGCTGCTGTAGGCAAGAGTTATGCTGTTGTGTATTTTTAGTTCATCTGGCAGCAACTATTTTTGCATTCCAATTTCTGATGCCGAGTTATCCTACCTTCTGTTTCACAATTAGGGTATTATTATTAGCTACACAAAACCAATGAGCTGCTTGGCACGGCAAGTTTAATAAAGCACTAATGTCACCCACTACCAGTGCAAGTCACCAAAAGAAAACAAGGCTTAATCTACAGTGCTACTCAAAATTAGCAGGAGACTGCTGATCATTTCTCACTGTTTTTTCCTACAGCAGTGTTTCTTCCCTCCACAGACAAAAGAACTAATGCAATTTAAATCTATTCCAACATTCCCAACATCTTCCTCCCTTCCCCACCATGTTGGCACATTTGACATAACACTGTGGAATTGTTGTTCCTTTTCCTTCTGCAGTCGGCAGATGTTTACTCTTGCAAAAAAGAGTAGCCTTCCTGACATAACTTCTCTACACCTCGTCCCTCTTCTGCCTCCTGGTGCCCTGGACTTTGCTGCTCAGTTCCTCACTCAAAGATGAGGAACATTGTGGTGGACATGACATCCCAAGTTGAAACAGGAGTGTGACTTTGATCCACCCAAGACAGTCAACAAAAGCCCTTCCACTGACATGATTCAGGCTTCCATGCCTTTCTCAATCAACAATCTCTGTACACCCTTGTGCATTATCTTTTCTTCTGAAAAGCCTTTTGTGCATGGGGATAAATCCTGCTGTTTCTGAGGTCAGTGGCAAGCATCCCTTTGACTGCAGCAGTGAAAGGACTGGCTGGCTGTTGAGCAAGGCGCTCTAGAACCTAACACAATGCAACTTTATATTCTGTAACATCTACCCTGGAAAACTGCACCCTCACACAGCTCAGCTTAAATGCAGCTGCAAAGGGAGAAGGAAAAAGAAAGAAAGCAGTGAGAATACATGGACAGAAAATAGTTGTTTTCAGCTGAGATTTTAAACCAAGACAGGAAGACAAAGAAAATAAATAAAGCTGCACTGCTGCATGGCGTAGAATAGATTTATGCAGTGTGGTGTAGCTTGTAAGTGCCTATAAGTACTTGTAAGAAGTCCCCTGCAGCAGCTCTACCTGCTCTGCTCCACTGAAATCCATCTGATTTGTCTCACAGAGACTCTCATGTCTTAAGGCATGGGAGAGTCGGGAGCTATGCCAGTACCTGCTGAACTCAGGTGCTCAGTTACACAGAGGGTGGGCAACTGCCGCAGGTACCAGCAGCTAGCAAACCTGTGCCTTGTGCTTAAAATGTGTAGCTCAGAGGTTAATTCTCTGTAAGAGCAAAAAAGTCAGCCACAACACAGATTTTGTTAGATCATAAAATCCAGAAGAGGGTTACTCAAAGAAACCTGCTCTTCCAAAATTTTCTCTTGCCCTCTTCTTTTCCATCCTCTCTAGAACAGAACGAAAGGGAAATTTCCTTACACAGACGAAGTAATTTCACTGTGATTTCATGTAGACACCCTCAAAGCTGGTGCTTAGAAGCCAAGGGCATTTTTAGTGAAACCATAAGGGTACATGCGCAAGAATAATCTGTCTGCAGTGAAGCCATGTTACAGCCACTGAGAAGGATAGGAGTGAACAGGTGAGGGAGATAATATAATAGGAATGGATATTTTCATACTGAAACACCATGGTTGTAGGAGACTCAGGGAGGGGAATTACTGGTCCTCTTGCTCTCTTTTTGAAATAATTTCAGGAAAAAAAGGCTTCCTTTTCCTATTGTTCCATCTTTGAAACAGTGCTTTTGGCAGTAGGGGCTGATATATTGACTAAGATGCAAACAGTATTTCCCTCAAGCCAAATTCTCCAAGTAATGCTCATGTTCACCATAAGAAACTCATGGCACACTGCTTCTTAGCCTCGGAAATAAATGCAATGTTATCAACATATTAGGAGACAAAATTGTGTGTTAAGAGATTCTGGCAGAGCCAGATTCTTTCCTAGTCACCAGATCTGGATAGAAACACAACACGAGAGATTCATTTGGCCATCAAACTGGACAAAGAAAAAGCCTGCTGCTCACCATGCTGCTCAGTGATGGCAGTAGATGAGTTGTCTCTCCCAAGCCAAATTACATTAAGAAAGCCCCACTTGTTGTTGTGCTGCATGCTATGAATCCTTAAGAGCCACACTGCTACCAGGAAGACAGAATTTGACATTTCCATGCCAAAGAGACAGATGCTGACTTCTTGTAGCACCACTGCTATGCGCTGTCAGTACAGCTATGCAGTATAAAGACTGACATCTACAATTCTTCCTTTGAAGTTCAATAATATGTGTAATATCTAGCCTAGGATTACTAGAAGCTCCAACACCCCTGTCACAGGCAGGGACACCAACGTCCATATTTAATACTAGACCAGGTTGCCCAGGGCCCCATCCAACCTGACCTTGAACACCTTCAGGGACAGGGAATCCACAACCTCTCTGGGCAGCCTGTTCCAGCACCTCACCACTCTCTCTGTAAAGAACTTCCCCCTGACATCCAACCTAAATCTTCCCTCCTTCAACTTAAAACCACTTCCCATTGTCCTGCTATTATCTACCCTTTCAAAGAGTTGGCTCCCCTCCTTTTTGTAGGCTCCCTTAAGGTACTGGAAGCTTGCAACTAGGTCACCCCACAGTCTTCTTTTCTCCAGGCTGAACAAGCCCAGCTCCCTCAGCCTGTCTTTGTAGGGGATGCGTTTGCCCTCTTTGTGGCCCTCCTCTGGACTTTCTCCAACAGCTTCCTGTCTTTCTTGTACTGGGGGCCCCCGACCTGGATGCAGTTCTCCAGATGAGGCTTCACAAGGGCAGAGTAGAAGGACAATCACCTCCCTGTCTCTGCTGGCCACCCCTCTTCTGATGGATCCTTAACATTAATAATAGGATTAGAGAAAAATATATATATATATCTTTTTGGATTTAGATTTGGAAGGAGCCAACTTGTGACTCGCTCACCTGACAAGTTGAGATTAGGCATGTCATGGTACTGACCTTCCAAAGCAGGATCAGTTCAGCAGCCACAACTGCCATGGGCAGCTTCAGCCCATTACCTCTGGGAGCAGTGTTAGCAAAGGTCATGCTGCATCACAGCCCCTGGTTTTCACACTGCCAGCGTGCAAAGATGGACTCATAGAATCATAGAATCATTAAGGTTGGAAAAGATCTCTAAGATCATCTAATCCAACCATCCACCTATTAACATCATGAGGGAGGTGAGAGGAAATGCACAGGGAGATACCTGCACTATTCATGCTCTTAGACACACTTCTGTCAAAACCTTGTGGCTGTGCTGAGGGAAGTATGGACTCAAAGCCCATCTTGCCAGCCTGGGGAAACTTTTAACTAATGAGCAAGGAAATGGTGAGCAAAGTAGCCAAGAGGTTACTCTACTGAGTCGATAGACAAGAAAGTAGTCTTTCCAAGTGCTAAAGAAGGTATAGAATACAACAAAACAGAATAGCATAGTTCACTCGGAAGGGATCTACAAAGAGCATACCCAACTGTCCAACCTTTTCAGGGCGAACCAAAAGTTAAGTATCTGCTAAGTGGACTCGAATGTCCATATTACATTAGCACAGGCACAATTTGGACTTGAGGAGAACCTGCCAATACCAGACTGAACACCAGATGGGTATTGGGAAAAGAAAAAGTTTATTTCCTTATCAGCCCCACAGCTCCTCCTAATTTCAAGGGGACCAAACTGATGAAGTGTCCAATCTTTGATCTCACCCTCCCCTTACTCTCAGGGAAAACTTTTATTTTCCATGGTTACATGTCTGCCTCATTAAGCAGCAGATCTAGCCAATCTCCATACAGTGTAAAGGCAGACGATTACAGAATTGCAACAAGGAAAATCACAGCGTATGATTACTGAATGGAGTAATAAAAGGCAGTTTATGCATAGCCTCAAAATAAAATGAATAGCATTGTTAAATTGAATGCCAGGTACAACATTGATCATCAGATCTTCTCTTGACTCAGATTACTGTATGGTAGAATCTGGAAAACAGCAGCTTCCTTATTTAAAAAAAAAAAAAAAAAAAAAAAAAAAGAAAGAAAAAAAAAAAAGAGGCAGTGGCTGCCGCATTTCAGAAATGCCTGTTTCAACCTGTTGGCAAATGCTGACTTCTGAACAACTATAGTACAAGTCTCCCTTTGTTCCGAGCTCTGAGATACACAGCAGGTGACTAATGAGAATAAGGATCTGTATTTTAAAAGGTGCTTAATAATACCATTAGTTACATAAATAGCTTTTTCCCTTAGAAATGTGCTAGCAAGCAACACTATGTGGTCATCAAGAGACCAGCTGTTAACAGCTGTGCACAAAACAATAGAAAGACAGTTACTATACAAATCAGTATAATTGAACAAGACAAAAGGTAAAATAGAAAAGCTTTCCCATCTAAGCAAAGGGAGAAGGTGTTGGGATGGGGGACCCCAAGCATTAAAAATTGGTTATTTGATATGGAAAAGAATCTTTATTGTTTACATTGATGTCAGATATGATGTCCCAACTTTCCATAAGCAAAAAGCAGTTTACAGTGCTTCTTCCACAGAGGAGTTTTCTGACAAAACACTGCTTTTAAAAAATGCACGTTTCCTGCCTTTCCCAGAGCTATTTCTAGAAGAAGTTTTGTCTCCCTGTAGTAATCAGAAGTCCATGGATGAGTTCTGCCTTCCCCATAATCATCTCCCCAAAGCCAGCAAGCAGCAAAGTAAGACTACATCTGAATATTTGCAGGGTGTTAATATGTAATCCCCAAAGCCCTTTGACCTTCGGTCATTTGCTGTACTGATGAGAGGATCACTGTTCCATACTGTACTGAGGTGCCCCTTGATTATGCACTTCAGATTTCTGCAACACATATAAATACAGTTTTAGTCCTATCTCTGATGTCCATGTGCCAGAAATATGATCTTTTCAGGGGCAATTTCATAGGTATTTTTCTTCTCTGCTATTGCCAATGGGAAGTTGCAAAATTGAAATATTCTCTAGGTTTCTGGCAGACATCAAACCTTATGCAGAAATAACTGTAATGTAACTCTGCTGGTTCCACGTCCTGACGACTGTGGTCTTACAGTTCCAGTATTGAATTAACACAAGAATCCAAAATCATCCCCTTCTGTTAAATCTCATGTCCATGAGCACTGTTCTTAACAAGGGTCAAACAGCCCCTTGTAGACCTGTAGTGATGATAAGGTCAGGCTTCTTAAGGAAATTATTTTGCTAATTGAAGCATCTGTTCCCAAGCCTTGTCTCTGTTTTCTTTTTCTATCCCTCATCCTACCGATGGGATGTCATCTCTAGGTGATTTTTACAACACTTTTGCATAAGGACACAAGGTCCTTCCTATCCAAATTCTTTGCCTTGCTGTAGCTTGCAGGAGGAAGTTGTTTATGATCAGAGAGAAAAAGTGGGTCCAATTCTGTCTATAGCTCTTTTGGAAATCACAGATTATCTTATAGCTCCAGGTAGTTGTAGAGGGATCTGCAAGTAAGTAGCAAAACACAGGGCTGTGACAAAAAAGCCCTGTGATTTTCAATTCAGGTTTCACATGAAAGACAGATGCCCCTTTACTATAATATCTGGCATGTGGTCATATCTGGAGTGTCCCTATAGTATAAAGGAAGTAGAGTAATGACTGTATCATCTTGTGGGACAAGCTCAAAAGCCTTCTGTTAGAATGCTTATCATCACTTAAGCCAGGGGCATGCAGCCATGCAGACAGGGATGATGTGGGGAGGACAGGGGAACGTAAGGACATCAGACAGAGGGGGGGGGGTTAGAGGAGACAGAGACAGCAACAGCAGCTCTCCCTACTGCTGTCCAAAAAAGTGAGAGGGAGAATAACAATATAAATGCTACTTACATGGAGGTGGAAAGAGCTTTCTCTCTGCAGTCATTACATAGCAAACACTTACTGCTGATCTTAAACTTACTTCTTATTCTCTCCTCTTTCGCACTCCCCAGACGTGTACGCATTCATCCACAGACATTTTCCTTCACAAGGACACTCCAAAGCTTTGGATCCCTTCAGTTTTTAAAACAACAAGGACTGTCCCCACACACCTCTGGATTAGAGCTATTTTCCTGCCTTTTTGTGTGCATTCACGCTTTCTCATACAGAGATGAAGTGAGCATCTCACTGTTTGGCCATCACACCCACATCTTTAGGAAGATATATTTTTCTTCTTAGAAGGTATAAAGACATAAGAGCAGCGTTTTTACAAATACATATGTGTGTATATATATGTGCAGATATGATTGTATTATTATCGCAGTAATTCAGTCTGGCTTTAAAGCACTTAAGGTGAACCTGCTGGACTACAGCAAGGCTGCTGGTCTTGGCTATCGCACACCTCTCTGGCTTGCAGCTCTGCTGAACACGATGAGAGATTTATCTGTGGAGTGGGCAGAGACAGAAGTGTGTTGTCGCATGACATTTTTTTTTAAAGGGTTATTAATTACCATGTCAACCTTTGCTGTGCGGCTGCTGCCCACTTTTATTTTGGAAGCACAGCCGTTCAGCACTCTTAATCACATCGGGTGCCCCAATCACTTCGTTTCCAAACACCCTTTTAAAATATTATTCCTTATTCCTCATCTATTGCGATGCAGGAGTGGGAGAGGGTACAGTATGGCAGAGATGGAAATAGGAGCCGGAAAACATGCTTGCCTTGAATTGTCATCGCACTGCCGTTAGAAGCCGGAAAACTAGCAACAAACACTCTCACGCAAACACGCAGCAGGCACACAGCACATCGATCGCGGGGAGTTTGCCAGCAGGCTCTTACCTGGGTTGTGCGGGATCCCTCCGCTCCCTCTCCCCTAATTCTGCCCCCCGTGGGGAGCAGCGGAGCCAGTGCTGTGGTGGGGTGACTGTGCAGGTAGGGGCAGGCAGACGGCTGGCTGCAGCCTCGGCTGCCGGGCTCTGGCTCCTGCCGGGGCTGCTGCTGCTGCTCCTGATGATGCTGAGGAGGAGGAGAGCGGGTGAGGAGGAGGAGGATGCTGGCGATGATGCTGTTGCTATGGTTACCCAACTCCACGGCGGCAGCACCACTCGGTGCAACAGCTGCCCCAGCACCCTGAACTCCTCATCACCCAAAGGGATAGAAGGACACAGGTGTGGAATATCGCCCCACAGCCCCGGCAGAGGGACAGGGAGGGAGGGGAGCATGCAGGGCACTTGCTCTCTGGAGAAGTGTCGGGGCTCAGGGATGCCACGCTGTGTCCAAAATGGGTGCACGGAAATGAAGTCTATCACTGTGAAGGTCGAACAGCATCTTCTGGGAGGCCAGGGGGTTATTTTGGGGGTGCTTTGCATGTTTGTAGGGAAGGGAACAAGTAGTAAAGTGGAAGAGGGAGTAATTTTCAAAGTTCCTGTTCTGATGCAAGTCGGAACTTTTTATCATTTAAAATGAAGGTCAATCCTCTTTCTTTAAAACAAGACTTAAAAATAGGACTTAAAAATAAGATTTTATCCCAGCACAAGCTGGAAAACAGGAAATTCCATATAAACATGAGGGAAAACTTCTTTACTTTGCAGGTGACAAAGCACTGGAATAGGCTGCCCAGAGAGGTTGTGGAGTTTCCTTCTCTGCAGTGATTTAAACGCATCTGGATGCTTTGCTGTGCAACCTACCGTAGGGAACCTGCTGTAGCTGATCTCCAGAAGCCCCTTCCAAACCCTATGATTCTGTGATTGCACTCTTTTGCATAGGGAAATCCGCTTATGAGCCAACTCCTTGGGTGAGAAAGAGCTGCTTCTAACCACAAAACACAGAAAATATATCTCCAAAAGGAGCCCTCTTACACAGCCCAGGACATTTATAATTCATGCCTAATTACATGGAGCAAACAAGCTGAACTTTGCCTATCTCTAGGGATCTGAAAATAAGATGGGAAAAATCCAAGGTAGATCGGCTGCCACATGATCAAAATGTGGAGTCCTAACTGAGAGAGACATGTGAAACTGAGGCATTCAGTTGCCATTTATCTATGAAATACGCATGTCATGAGGCTCTGATTTTGCACTGGAACATCACAAGATGCATCAAGGTCACAGCAATCAAATAGATGTCACTTCCGTCCAGACATGTCAGTACAATGCTGCACACTGCTCATAAGCCATGACAGTTCTTTCCTGAGCTGTTACTGTTTGCAGGACACTGTGATACCCTGTCTAAAAGCTACAAAAATAGAAAAATCACTGGTAGAACCTTTCCAAAGGGATATGCTACCTACTGCCAAAGCTCTCTTTACAGCCTGGGTGCCACAGAGGGCATTAGCTTTTGAGCTTCAGACAGCAAGGAGATGCGCTGGAAAGTATTTTCTATTAAATTAGTGACTGCAGGATGTGTGCTGGTAGCACCTCTCCCTGAAATATTCTAGAACATGGTGTGTGCACATCATGTTCATTTGAAGAGTCATATTTGAAGAGTTCAAATAAAGGCATTTTCTATATTTAATTGCTACAGGAATCACCGATCTTAGAAGCAAAATGCACCAGCTAGTATACATAAAATCCAGCTTTCTTTGGAACCTTTGGAACAGCTTCCCATTTCTCAGTCTTCATATATCTTATAAGAATACTTACTATATAAACCACTGTCCCTATAAGGTTTTTAATTAATACACCTTTAGGCAACAATTCTGATCCCCACTCAAAGACTGTAAGGAACAGTCTCAAGTAGTCTCAAAGGGCTTTTCTACCACTGAAAAAATGGAAGAAGAAATGTTATCTGTTTTAAGCCTTAAAAGAGGCACCCATGTAAAATTAGACAGTATTGTGAACCATTTCTCAAAAGCTGAAAAATAGTATTTGGGGTATGTATGGCCAAGGGGCTTCTCTGCTGTGATTTGGGGTGCAAGGGGAAATGATCTCACTGCATAACTAATTGTAAGCAAATCCAAATAATCATCCCCTTAGCTGACAGCAAAATGCCTGGTTCTTATGAAAAGATCACTAACACCTCAGACAGACTTTATTTCTGCTAAGTCAGGGAGTGTATTGCAATATGTAACCACTGAGATACATGTAATCAGCTTGAAAGCAAATATTTTTTACCTTTGCTTATAAGAGCTTTTTCTTGAAAGCCACATCTCTAAGTTACAAAAGCACATATGAGAAAAACTAGTCAGTCCCTTTGTCTTCAGATGCTTTAGATCAGTATGGCTGTGTTACACCACTGATGATCTATCCACCTTAAATCTCTTGTTGGCTCTGGTCTGCAACAAGGAGGAAATATCCAGCCCTAAGGACATGCAGAGCCCACTAAAACACGTGGCTCCTTTACCTCACTGCCTGGTAACTGCAGAGTGCACACCTTCAGCTGTATCAAGGGAATACAATATGGATGTAAAGCTTCAACATTAAAATATATATATATATATTGTTCTCAGTCATGCAAGAAAGTCTGGCATGGTGGGAGCAGTGACTTGCACCAGTTCAATAGGGAACTGAGTCATGTACAATGTGTACAGTGTTGATTTCAGAAGTAGCTACAGTTCTCTAAAGAAGGACCTATCTCAGCCACCTGTGACACAGCCTAGGGAAATGCCTGCATTTTCAGTCATAACTTTCATTTTTAAGGCTAGAGACTGTGTCACAGTTTCAAACCAGGAATTACAGACCTCTGAGGACACTGATGGTAGTACACACCTGTGTTTAGGCATCACAATCATGTCTTCAGCCAAAAGAGGTAAAATTCTGTAACAAATCAGATTAGACCATAAAATCATTAAGGTTGGAAAAGACCACTAAATCATCTAGTCCAACAGCCAGCCCATCCCCATCATGCCCACTAACTTTGTCCCTTAGTGCCACACCTACCCTTTTCTTGAACACCTCCAGGGATGGTGACTCCATCATCTCCTTGGGCAGCCTGTTCCAATGCATTACTACTCTTTCAGAGAAAAAAAAAAATTCTAATATCCAACCTGAATTTTCCCATATATTACTTTTTCTCTCCTCTGGCATTATGACAGATCCCCAAGGCTGACTAACTAAGCTGTACTTATCTCAACCACTCTGAAATAAAGGCAGTCCCAACCCTAACTCTTATTTGGAAGAGTTGCCTCAGCAAAACCAACCACCTGAGGTCTGATGTCTGCTGATGAAGGACAAAACCAAAATGTTGGCACCAACACTTGATGTCACAGGGCCTGCACAGCAGCAAATGTCATATTCTGGATTCCTTGTATAGATAACCTTAGATCTAAAAAATAACCTGGAACTGATATTCCCATTAGGTAAAAATATACTTAACAGATGTTCAATGGAGTACTCTATGCTGCAAGGCCCAAGGTGAGTTGCAAGTAATTTCTATACGCTTTAGACTCCTCTTTGCTCCACTATTTTGTACTACCTGAACTGTAACATTATAGTTACTCTATCCATTCTGGTAAGAACAGGATAATATATGTATATATTTATATGTATTTATAAAATTAATTGAAGTAGATCGATAACATAAATTTCTCCAAGCAGCTAAATGTCAGTATATAAAACCTTACAAGATGAGACACAGGTGTGCAGGTACAAGGAGGCAAGGGCATCTTGGACAGCTCACCCCACATGGCAGGGAAAGACTACAATATTAAGCTTCCATCTGAAGCACCCAACTGGTTGCAGGCACAGACTTCATACTGGTTGCAACACCTTTCCTCAAGTTTTGAGATACAGCACAGGAAAGCTTTTAACACCACATTGTAGAAGTGCAACATCAATACCATGGGTGGCAAGCAGATGATAGGCCCAAATGCATGCTTCAGGCAAGCAGCAGGATACTCAACAGCTCAGTAGTTAATGCACAGAAAAAGCTGTTCATGTAATTAATTGAGATGCTCAATTTACCTCTTGGTTTTGATGCAGAGTTTCTATGGTGATGAAGCTTTCTACTTTTTACCATTTCAAGAAAAGGTAAAGTCCAAGAAGGAGCCTGGTCCAAGAATAGACAGCGCTTTCAAATCTCAGGGTTTTGATTTCTGCTGGATCCTCTAGACCCTCTTGGAGCATCTGGATGACAAAGACCCTTTTAAGAAGGCTTGCTATAGCGTTTTTTGAAACACTGACACAACAGGCAACACAGCCTCACGTAATCCAGTTTCATGCTATGTAATAAAGGAACAGTTACTCAAAGGGAGAAGGAGAAAAACAGGATAGGAGATCAGAGGAAATCTTTCATGCTGCTATTCAATAAAATGTGTCCAGATTGGCTAACTAAGATGTATCTAAATTTGTTTTGTTGTAGCTGGTGTAAGAGATAATAAATATAACTAATTCTAGAGGAGTATCAATGTGTAAACGTATTTTTAAAATCATGCAGCATTTTTATATATATGTTATATATATATATATAACATATATATATATACAGGAGAATTAAGAGCAAAGACTGTAGCACTAGAAGAATAATAATCCCTTGCTCAGTAAAGTATACTTCATCATGGAGGCATTCAAGGCCAGGCTGGATGTGCCTCTGGGCAGCCTGGTCTAGTGGTTGGTGACCCTGCACATAGCAGGGGGGTTGAAACTAGGTGGTCATTATGGTCCTTTTCTACCCAGGTCATTCTATGATTCTATGATTCTGTGATTTTACTCGGTGCAGAGTTTACACAAAATCTGTACCATGCATTATATGCAATTATCATGAGCACTTGGCTTGCTTATAGCTGCATCCCAGAAGATCTTCAAGGACATATTCTTATATTTTTCATTACAAGTCTTTACACTTATCCCATTATCAATCCACAGAGTCCTCATTCAGCTGCCACCCATTCAATACTTTGTTTCATTCTGCCATTCAATTAGAGCCCATCATCTTACTTGCTGCAGCAACCTTGCTAAGTCAACAGCCTAGAAAAATTTCCATTTACCCAGCAGTGCTTCTGTTACCTGGCAGGCAATTGGAAAGTTTGGAATACAGTTATCTCATTCACAGTTCTTGAGGACTGCATAATAAAAAGAAAACCCAGAGTAAATAAATTAATCACATTTAAAATGCTTAACATGATACAAAAAGCTGACAGGACTTGAACTACAGCAGAATTAGGAACACAAAAACAACTTCTGAATTGTCTTTATGTGCCTTAGAACAAAGTTCTGGAAAAATAACACATCTTCCCATGGTGTGCCATAGGAATGAAAGATAAACACATTCTGTACATGCACATTGTTAAAGAGTGAACAGAATCAGCTATCTACTTAAGCACAGCTTTTTAGAGGCCCCTGCAAAATCGGGACATTAATGTGCAGGTAAGTTTGTTAGCTGACTCATGGCACCTGAATATAGACATCAGCAAAAAAATAAGTCCAAACACGGAAGACCATTACCATTCAACTTCATGCCCATGAGGAAATGTGAGTAATTCAGGGTTGAAAATCATGCAACAAACATCCTGACAGGTTGCAGTAGTACCTCACAGAATCACAGTCATTATGCTTCTGAACACCTCTATGAGAAAGATGACTGCCATTACCACTTAGCTGATGCATGGGAAAGCACAACATGGACTTTCTCAGAGCGCCCACACACACAGCTGAGACTTTCTGAATGTCTGTACTGAAGTCTCCAAATGCTGGAGCGAAACACTATTTATTTATTTATTTATTTATTTATTTATTTATTTGATATCTGCTCCCAAGAACATCAGTGCAAGTCTTCCAAAGAAAAGCCTATGAGCCATTTCATTTTCTCCTTGATTCATTTATGAAAACATCTGAGGTATTTTAGCTACAGTTTTCCAAAATGAATTCAGTGCAAGGCAGATGCCCCTGCATAGAATTTCAGCCCAGGCAATTAAGACACGACAAAATTATATGATAAGAAATGCTGGACAACCCTAACACTCATTGGTATCACTCCAGCCTAAAATACATATTAATTTTCTAAAAAGCCAGATGAGCTTGTTTGTTTAAGGCTCTTCCGTGGTAGTTTTCAGCTTGTTTTATATATACATCTTTTAAATGCAAAATACCAGTTGGTAGGCAGTATGTTAGTACACTGATATCAATATTAATTCAATAAGCTTCACATTGCAGCCCTCCAAGTAGAAGAAAAACATTATTCTCATTCATCTCTAGATATACCACAGCACAGATAAACTAATTGTGGTAGAGGAAATTTCTGTTACAGGTAGAAAAAGGACCAGGTAGCAAAGAGCTGAATCCAAGAAATGGAATGTTATTCAGTCAAAGGATGGCAAGCTGCTGTACAGAACCCAATCAAGTGGCAAACAAGCGCTTTCAACAGTGTTGGAGTTCTGTATTTGAGATCTGAACGGTTAGTTTAAGTTGCTTTAAGCACTGGTCTCTAGCTTCCAACAAATGTATTGGTTTCTAGGTCAACAACACTCCAAATTCCATTTAAACAGTGGTAAGATGGAAATTCCTACTGTCCTTCCTGGATCAAGGTAGAATAGCAATGTTATGAAGAAAGACCAAACTCGGAACAGTTCTAACAGGTTGGGTAGAGCAACCTAAGATATTGTTATCCAGACTGATGACTGATGACTTCAACTTTCAACCACATCTTCACAGTGACCATTTTAACAAAAATAGGAGAAGTATTCAAAATGGCTTTCAGCATTCATAGCATCAAATGGTGGAAGGAGCTCAGTGTAACAACTTCTGAGGTATACTTACTTTGCAGACTGTTTTGAACAACTGGCACAGGTAGTGTAAATGTAATGTAAATGCAGCAGTACATTGCTTAAGTGAATCTACTTATATTTCTACAAGAAGAAAGAAATACATAACTACTGATTCTCTCTCTTTACCTCGTATTCATTTCTCCTCTCTTGAGTTATTAGGAGGAATGAAGCCTCAGGTTCTACTCTGCAAAGCAAGTTAGCAAGTTTTTAACTCCAATAGAAGTTAAATAGAATCACTCCCTACTCTAGGGAATGATAGAGAGGAGCAATGAACTCGTAACCAAAAAAGCATTAAGATGATGTATACCATAAAGTTGAGTTTAGATCAAACTGATCAAACTAAATGCTTCACTACTGTTAGTGGTGGAGAGACTTCTTTCACTAAATAAATGACTCAAATTTCATGAGATCTTACTTCAAAAAATAAGAATAATAGAAAAATAATATGAAATTGGATTATATTTCTGCTCTTCCTTGTCCCTGAATGAACTCAGGCAAATGTCTGGCCCATGCCTAGACAGCCATAGCAAGTGCATGCACCATATAGTCTATGGAATTATCAGATGTTGGGGATAAGATTCCAGGTGTGTTTTGTGACAATTTTGTAGATAAAGTAGTCACTGATTCATTTCAGGAGAGCTTTTCCTTTGATGTCTACTTTCGTCTTCTTTGTTATTTCCATTGCAAAAATTATCTGGAAAATCAAAGTAAATACTAGGATGTTTTGGGTGGACAGAAAATAAACAGTTTGTGTAGAACAGTGAGACTTTAGTACCACTGGACTTCTTGAAGCGCCTTACAGCTTTTGAACTTGATTATTTAAATTGAGAAATGGAGGCAGTAAATTGCCTTAAGTTCAGAGGATGTTTTCTGAGTCTCAGTCTTACTAACATCTGAAATCCCACAGACCATGGTACATAGTGCTAAAGGACTAATTCTCACCTGTATTCTGGGTGGCTGGAAAAATGGAACAAGATAAACCAAAATTACCTGTAACTAGTAGAACTTAACTTCTCTTTGCATGCAAGACCTAAAAGTGGTTACAAAAGCACTAAGGTGTGCTTCATCTTAAAGATAATCTGAACAATAAGGGCTTACAGAGGAGGCTACACAAGCTATATGGGCCTCTTTAGTCCATGACAATTTGAAGAAAGATGAAAGATACTGCCTCATGTAAGAAATCACAGAGCCATATCTTAATATCTGTGTAGACATCGGCTGATATCATCTTATAGCTTGTTATTTATTGAAGAGAGAATGAGAACTACTCTAAGTACAGGATCAGAGAGCAACTAGAGGGCTTCATGGATTTGCTGTAGCACAGGATTTATCTTGAAGTCCATGGGAACAAAATTCAAATACATTCAATACCCTTAAGTTGACAGTATGCTTCTGTAGATCATATCACATGAGTCAATGATAATAAATGCCTTCAACAGGTTTACCTCAGTGGGGAGGACAAAGGCTGAAGAGCTGAGGAAATGGAGCTAATCCAGGGTGATGGCACTGTAGCACCCTCTCATTGAATATATTTAACATTGAGGCTGTACAGCCTGGATATTGATACCAATATGTTATTCTTGATGAAGAGCTGTAGTACACCTCATATAGCTTGACATGGTCAGAATCCAGGGGATTACTGCAGAGGCTGGACAGAGGTTGGACAGAAGGAGAGGAGCTTTGCTTTCTCTAATTCCCAGATTGGTGGCAGGGGGAGAAACATGTTTTTGTTCCCACTGCCATATCCCACCCCAGCTAGAAAAAAATACAACCTTCACTAAGAATAACAGAGCTTTACTCAGACTCAAAGGTTCGTCTTCAGAGCATACATCATGCTCTTCCCCATCACAGAGGTTCAAGTAGGATGCTTTATGCACACCATAGCAGAAAGCATAGGTGGGAGCGTGAGACACCCAGCAGTACTCTGCCCCCAGAAACACAGATGTAGTTCAGTCCTGGAAACCATATCATAGCCCGAGGAGAAAGCATCTTGTTTACATATAGATCCAGCAAGCAATCAATGAAGAGAACTGCAAAACATGGCTGATGCAAACACTGCTGTATCCTTGGAGTTACTCATTTGCTACAGGAGACTGGGAAGGAAGAAACCCTGGAAACCACAGAGACCACAGCTTACAGTCTCTGCAGAAGAGGCCCAAGGGGCTCTGGTGGACAGTAAAATGAATGTAAGACTTGACAGCAAATAGCAAATACAATCAGCCTCCTGGATTGAAACAACAAGAGCACTGCTTGCAGACCTAGGGGAAGGATTATCTGCCTCTTCTCAGCACTCTTCAGACTTCACCACCCTAGTTTTGGTCCCCACAGCACAATAAGAGCATGGACAAACTGGAGCAAGTGCGATATAGGGCCACCAACACAGTGGGATCTGAAGCACTTGCCCAGTAAGGACAGAAAAAGGATAAGTACTTGTTTAGCCTGGAGAAGAGATTGCTTTGGAAGCACTGTCAAGGGGCTTGCCATCTTCCCACTATCTGCAAGGAAACCATATAGCAAGGATTGAACCACGTAACAAGAAATTACAGATATAAGCTTAAATAAGAGAGATTCAAGCATTTTCTCCACAAGGGCAGTCAGGCAGTGCAACTTGCTGTCCAGAGAGATTGTGCATGTTTCATCCCTGGAGGTTTTCTAAACTGGGCCAAACAAACTTTAAGCAATCTTAGCTGACTTCACAGCTGACCACATTCAGCAGGGAGATGACCTCTTGCATTATGTTAGGATACTTATTATTTGGCTCACTGCAGAATTCTCTTTCCCTGTTTTCCAAATCTTCTCTTAGTGACCTGTATTACAGTCACTGTGAAAGGGAAAAAAAGAGAGACAACACGCATGCATACTTCTCAATGACGACAGTCATTCTGGCTAACAGATTGGCACAGCAGGTATATGTCAAAGCAATATAAAGGAGAACTACAGAACGCTAAAGATAATCACTGAATTTATCAGAGCATTACATCATGATCTTTTTTTTTTTTTCTCTCCTTTTTTTTTCAGTCACAAATACAGTAATAGCATTGGCTTCATTACCCAGCTCTGAAATTAAATGGGGCAAGAGAGAGACTTCAATATAAAGGGAAAAGTAAACATTTCCTTCCACCTTGAAAGCCTACATGTCCCAGTTCACTGTCAACACCCAGATACAAGAACATGAAAGAAGAAGGGAGAAATGAAGGTGGAAAGCAGGTAAGGTGTTTGTGGTAGTTTGTCTTGAGAACTGATCTGTTGCTTTGTCCAGTTCCCATGAAAGAACATGAGGCATGTTTGCCCTGCTGCATGGAGCAAGGAATATTAATATCCCCTCTATGCTTGAATGAGGAGTCAGCATTGTCTCCTGCTCTCTACATAAACAGCCCAAACCAGCATATTCTGTTTGTGTTTTAGCACGGCAAAACAGAGGAGGTCTTATGCTTGAGTGACCGCAACACAAAGCCAGGACAAGCCCCACTTTCTAACAAAAATTGCAACATATTCCATGTTGCACATCACTGGCCGTAAAGGGGCAAAAAACTTGTGAGAACTTACTCAAACCCTGATTATGTTGCACAGGCTCCTCCTTTCCTTTCCAGGCAGAAACAAACTCATTAATGTGGCCAGATATCTCACACACATATATTTTTGTTTGAAACAAAACTGAGATCATTTTTGGTGTACTGTTTTTTATAACCAAATAGTGCCATTACTCACTTCAGGGTGAACATCAATAAATTTGTTGCTGAGCTACAGCTGTAACATGCAGGACAAGCAGGGTCAGGGTGGATGCAGAGTAATGATGTGCCACCCAAAAAGCAGTTGGAAGTGATTTACACCTTGAGCAAATAGAGTGAAATGGGAGACTGACAAATCTAGGACTATATGCATTAGAACTGCTGCAGGAACTTCCCTCTTTGTGCTGGGGCAGGAGAACACTGATGGAGCCATTTAGACCATCTGCATGAGGACAACCAACCTGCTCAGGTAAGATACCCAATCCTCCAGAAGCTACAGAAACAAAAATAGAAGCCGTAGTTTTCCAGTTCCTTATGTTTTTAATATATTATACATAATATATTTAAAAAGCTGTATATTTTTATACATATTTCCATATACACAGAAAATACAGCTCAGTCCATAATCATGTATTGATATACAGGTCTATGTGTGTGTGCCCTTCCATACAGACAGACAAACACAAATTTGGGTCTTGCACAATTGCACTAGCTCCATACAGTTTTAGTACACATTTAGTACAAACACAGTGCCATGTCATGCTTCCAGCACTAAGTAATACTTCTGCATTTGATATTCCTCTTCCAATTGGATTTAGAGATCTAAAACAATTCTGAGGAATGACACAACGTTGCTTGTAAATGATGAGCTCTGCTGCACCTAAGACAGAATGGTTTTCTAAACTATTTTCAAATTTGTATTTTTGATGTTCTAAATGTAACAAATAAGTACTTTTAAGTTCCTATTTCAATCACAAGGAAATAGATATCTAAAAATGCCTTTTTCCCCTCATGTATTTTGTCAGCTTTTTCTTTTAAAAGACTCAGAAATTTGAGATGTGATTGGAGCTGTTCATCAGTTTTCCCACTTAACTTTTTCTCCTTTTCCTCTAATATGACTAACCCATCATTTCAACCTTTATTCCTTTTTTTTTTCTTTCCTGTGCTTACAGAAGTCCTTGAACATGTACAAGCACCAGAGGATACAGTGTCCTGAACACTAGAGGGCAGATTAGAAACAAACCATCAAGTTTACTGCTCATTCAGTCGCCAACACATGATTTGTACTCTTTATATTCTGTAATTAATTGAGTGTATTCTAACTTGAAATATCTACACCAGTGGTCATAATTGCATAGAATTTTGTTCTCTCTTAAGCATTCTTTGAGAACCAAAGTAGGAAAGTTAATGAAAAGAATCCAGATTTCCAGGCTGAAGGACAGTTTTTATGCCTCCTACAGCTGATGGAAAACCATTCATGGCAATAACTCTATAGACATCAGGAGCTCTGTTGTAGACCAAACTAGAAGCATCTTTTATACCTTTGTACGCATACTGATACTGCAAGCACATCTGAGTTACACCCATCAAAACATCCAGGGCTAAAGTTTGCATATTAAACATGAATCATAGAATCATTAAGGTTGGAAAAGACCATTAAAACCATCTAGTCCAACCATCAGCTCCTCACCAAGGAGACTCTCACTTGCTTGGCATCCATTTCACATTACACTTCTTTGATCCAGCCAGAAACCACAGACCTACACCCCCTGCAAACACAGATGTATCCTACAACCTCATGCACTGAGTTTCTTACATTTGAGAGAGCAGATGAGATTTCTATTGCCCCTACCTGTTAGCAGTTTCTGATATAGATGCAGAAGTCACATGCATATCAGAAGCTATAAGCACATTTATGCACATTGGAAGGTTTATCTCCCTAGTGCTACCAGAAGCAGGCATCCCATAATAATCTGAGACAATTCACCCTCATTGCAGGACAGACTGGACAAATACTCTTTCTAAAATGTCCATCACAACCTCATATAAAGCTCAGAATCACACCTGGGATAAAGCAATCATACTCTTTTGCACATCTTTAACATGTCTCTTCTCACCACCAGAAGTCTAGCAGGCTGCTATAATTCAGGATGTCTCAGTATGCACCTCCTTGTGCAGCACTGCTCTCTCAGCATAAATGCAAATACAGGAATTGCAGTGTCTCACACGCACACAACATTTAGTGCTATGCAGAATGTACCTCAATGTTTGGGGAAGCTGTTTTCTTCCAAATGCTGAAAAAAATAAATCTGCTATTCTTCAAGCCACAATTTTTTTCTGGTAAACCTCAGACCAGGATCTCCCAGAATACATTTTGTGGATTTATGCAGGCAGAGAAAACAAAAATAGCCAGTCACTGCTGGCTGACGGTATAGGCACAGACATACAGTTGCATTAGTGTGGCTCAGAGCCTGAACTAATAAATCTCAAGGGCTCTCTGGACTTAGTAACTTGGGTAAAGCCACATGTATCCATGTTATGCAGTCTCCAGCTCAGAGCTGGCTCTCATCAGCCGGCAAAAACACAGACAACAATCTTAGTGCTTCTCAGCTGTTCTAGGCCTACTAGGAAAGCCAAAACTCTTCTCTTTGGCCCTCTAGCCATTGAGAAGAAACATAACATCAGCGTGACAAATCTTCAGGCAGGCTGTAAAGGTCACATCAACTGCATCCACAACAGGTGCCATTTCCCCCTTGATAAAACATTAGTGGTACCTGCAGTCCTTTGGAAATCATTCAGAGGAGCCTTATAAGAACCAGATAATATGGTCATCTCCGTGGTGTGTAAGCCTTGGTGGGAAAAATCCTTGTTGTGGGCCTGGAGCCCCTCTTGCCCTCCCAATCCTCAAGCCTGGGGTCCCTCTGCCGCTTCTCCCTCACTTGAGGCCTCCTCGCTCTGTGCCTGCTTTTCCCATGTTGAAATCTGTTTTCCCTATCCAACAAACAGCACCTCATCTTGGCCCATCTCCACAGAGCTTACTTTGTGTGGATGTAAGAACTCAGACCCATGAGCCTCACAGTAAGGCCAAAGCCAACACTAACTCATGGTGCTTGCCAAGCCTCTGGGAGTAAAATGTATACATGACAAAGTTTTATATATTTGTTTCAGTACAGGTAAGAAATTATACATACAGTTGTAAAAAAGTCTGAGATGGAATTTTGGCCACAATTTCATTTACATATCTAGGCACCTATCCCAGAGTCCTGAGGGAGCTGGCTGGTGTAGTCACTAAGCCACTCTCAATGATATTTGAAAAGCTGTGGTGGTCAGGTGAAGTCCCTGGTGACTGGAAAAAAGACAGTACAACATCAATTTTCACGAAGCATAGAAAGGACAACCCAGAGAACTACTGACCTATCAGCTTCACCTTTATGCCAGGGAAGATCATGGAACAGTTCCTCCTGGAAGCTATGCTAAGGCATATGGCAGAGAGGGAGTTAATAT
>JAOWBP010002052.1:75700726-75714378 GCA_028571105.1 Tragopan temminckii
TTGTTTGTTTGTTTTTTATTACACTGCTCTTTCTGTATTAACTTTGCTATATTCTTCTGTGCACTGAAGACAGGTTCTTTTTTTTCTACACTGCCTACCATGTCCACACTGTATTTCAGATCACACTTCTATATGGACAGCTATCCTTCAGTAAGTAAACAAGTAAAGAGGCTTAACATTTCTGTCAGAAATTGTGGATACAACTTTTTTCACAGAGTTCTTTCAAGATTTCCATCCCATTGTCAATCTATCAGTTTGTGAATCAATCTCTCTTCTCACAATGGTCAGGACTGGATTAGTCTTTGGAAGAAGATTGAAGTAGGAGGTACTGTAAAAGCTCTTACAAGCTAGTAGAAGACATGCACAGCTGACCGGTGTTTAACTAGTATTATTTGGGGAGATTGTGCTCCTCCTTTATTTATTACAATAATAATAATAATAATAAGCTAAGAAGGAAAAAAAAAAACCATAACATAAATATTAATTCAGTTCAAGTGACCTCAGCACTGAACTTGAAACAAGAAACACCTGTTCCAGCTTAATCAGACTTTTTCTGTAGTACTGAGTAAATTACATGTGACTGGAATAAAATCTTGGCCACGTATTCAAAAGGCTGAATCATAAGTACAGATGCCACCATCACAAACCCTTCTATTTCCAAAAGTAGAAAAATTTAAAGGAGCCTCATTCTCTGAAGCACTTTTCAGAACTTTCTGAAGACAGAGATGTAAACAATTCAGAATTTTGGGAAAGTGGTCAACTAAGTAAAGTAGCAACAATGGGCTCTGATTTTTTTCTTAGATGCACCTGAAGTTCTGAAGAAGAAAAGATCAAGAAGGCACTTTGCAAAGATGACTTCTGCAGAAATGCTAAATCAGCCAAAACTGGGCTGAGCAGTTTATTCAATCTTTTTTTCGATAATCAAGTAAAGAATTTAAAGGACAATAATATATACACCTAGTAAATATTTCTTTAGTATCATTTTGCCATTTTCTTAATTTCTACATTTTCCTTGCTGACACTACTCAAACTCAAAAAGCCCTAGGATGGCATTGGATGCTTTTTTTCTAGAAATACTGCTTCAGTAAAAAAATTTAGGTCTACAAGTTTCAAGCACAATTTCTAAAGCTGGGTCAGCACTTCTGAAGACTGCTCATGTTAGGACAGCATCTCTTCGTTCAGCACAGCTGTGCTATTCCTGTTTCAAGAACATTGTCATATCATTTACTAGAGGGTCATTTCTGGAAACTCTTAAAATACATGAAAAAAGAAAACGATCACTTTCAACTCAAACCTGCAGGCTTTAAAGAATAATCCCAACTGGAGAACAATTCTTCTTTGCTACCATCCACTGAAACGTTTCATACAGCTCCCTGTACTACTGAACTCTTTTTCTTCAAGCTGTTTCCTTTTGGCAGTGGCCATATACTGAGGTCTGACGTACTCAGATTGTCACTAAACTTGTAACAACAAGAAGTCCCTGCTAAGCCAGAGTAAAAGTGAAGATACTTTGCTTATTTTATCCAGTCACATCTGCTGCTTGTCCTTTAACTTTTCAGGGCTTTTTTTTCCACTTTCTCATTTTTTAATTTTTTAAATTAAGGATAATTGCTCTGGTCCCCTTGGCCTATGTTGGACTACATTTGGAGAGATGGAAGTGATATTAAAAACAAAGGCATCTGGGGCAAAGGAAAATAAGGTTTTAAGTGAATTGTAAAATGTGTGGACCCTATGACTGATTCCCATAGAGACATTGGTCCTTCTTGAATTATTTAAGACATGAGATGGCATTTAATAATTTCTTGTTTTTACAAGCTCACCACTAAAACACTGCTAACCCCCTCCTCTAGTGATGGGTCAGAAAAAGGGTTCAAGAAAGGTAGGAGGTTCTTCAGATGCAGAGCAGAAGTTCCCTGCAGCCCAGAAGAGGCCCGTGGGCACTACATGAAGCAGATCTCCACATGTAGCAATGGAGGAGCCCATGGTGCAGCAGTGGATGAGGCCTGTGGGAGCTGCAGTCCATGGAGAGCCTCCACAGGAGCAGACCCGATTTGGAGTGGCAGCCATGGAGAGGAGCCCACGGTGAGGCAGAAAGGCTGGGGGAGCTGCTGTCCACGAGGACTGTATGGAGCAGTGCCTGAAGGATGGGCCCTGTGGCACAGAGCTGTGTTGGAGCAGTGCTTGGAGAGCTGCAGCCTTTGGGAAGATCACACAGTATCGTTTAGGGAGGAGTGGCATCTCATGAGGGAGACCCATGGATCGGGGCAAAGAATGACCATGAAGGAGCAAACACAAAGTATTATGGGCTGACCATAATCCATTTTCTGTTCTCCCACACTGATCTGGGAGAGAAAGTAGAAGAGAGTGGACGAAGGGAAGGTGTATTTAGTTTGCCTTTAGTTTCTCCCTGCTCTAGTGTGTTAGTAGTTGGTAAAAATTATACTGATTTCCCTAAACTGAAGTTATTTTGCCCAGGATAATGAGTATCTCCCTCACTTTATCTTGACCTTGAGCTCTTGTTGTATTTTCTCCCTCTGTTCTTTTGAGGAGGGAGTGTGAAAGAGCAATGTGGTACAATTTAGCTGCCCATCAGGGTGAAACCACCACAAGTGTAAATGAATGCAGTAAAATCCTGTGTGGAAAGCAGGCTGGCTACCTCAGAATTTGCATTTATAGCTAGACTCGTAAAGAACAGGGAGGATTTGGTACAGTTTTTATACATATTCTACATTACCAATCAGCCTATGAAGCATTCAGCCTATAACAAGTACACTGTATGGAACAGCAGTAACTCTTCCCATGCTCACCTGAGTTTGTATTCACCATCTTTTGTTTTATGAGTATAGTTACCAGGCTTCTGTTTGCAGCCACCAAATAAGCACCCTCACAGGCAAGAACTAAAATCAGTTTACTTGAGCTTTTTGTTTGTCAGCTAGCTAATGTGGAATGTATCTCCGAAGAACACCCTCCTCCTGCAAGCAAACAACGTGTCAGTGAGTACTTTTACTTCTAAAGATGCTCATCACAAATTAACTTCAGATTTCTTTCTTGCATAAGCCAATTTCCTGTTCCACATAGCAATTATATAAATGGAGGTGAAGTTCCCAGTCACTCCCATTGGCTTTTCACAGCTCACAAGTGAAAAGATGAGCAACATTAAATAACTATCACATCAGGATGGGAAAAGAGTTGACAACCTAAGCTTAAAAAAATACAACAAAGATTTTCAGGTATGTTTTTTTTCTTTTTATGCCCAAAGGGCTATAATAAATGAATGAAAACCCACCTGTAGATGATCATTCAAAGAATTCGCTGTGTGCACTCACTGAATTTCTTTTTATAACTAACTGCTACCAAAACCAGACACTATGCAATGTAAAAGTGATCAACACTATGAATTAAATCTATTTGATGAGACATGCAAGCTTTCAATGTTGTTTGAATTGCTTGGCAACAATCCACCATATGAACATTTTTATGCCTGTCACATCTTCACAATTTGAGTTCTTCACTTTCTTCATTACCACTCGTGATGCTGATTGTGGTTGTTACTCATATCCACTTTACAGGTAATAGCCTAAGACAGAGGGTGACTTGGGTCTGTTTCCTCAATATTCAATATAAGCCAATGAAAGTCAGGCACTTGAAGGACTTTGAAGTTCTGAAGCAAAGTGCCTTGACTAGCACCGGAGAGGAAGTCTGTTGCAGAGTAGGAAATTGAAGCCAGATCTCACTGTCCAGCAACAGTCTAGACTCCCTGTCCTCTTCCTTTCTTCCTAATATTGTAGAAACTTCAATTACTGGAAATCAAACACACAGTAATTTGTAGTTTAATTTGGTTTCATTAAAATCTAAAATGCAGTTCCCAAAAAACAGCCTATTACAATCCAGAGACCAAAGAAATTCATGATAAAACTTTGCTTTGGTTTCCTGCTTGCCACACCGTCATGACAACACATATTAATTCCTTGAATCCCATCAGAGGTCCTGTGTTATTTCTTCTAATCTAAATTCCAAGATTCTGAGCTCTGGTGAGTGTATTTTTAATCAAATATTATTATGGCTAGTACCACAAAGATCCTTATTGTGTTATTTGTATAAGAAGAGATTTTTCATCCCCCACAAATGTAATACCTACTTTATTAGTGGTTGTTTTGAGTTATTATGGTACTTCTCAATGCTTACAGGAGAGGGAAATTAAACCTTGATATTTCTGAGTAGGTCACATGGTGACAAGTTCTAACTTCCACACTTCTCAGAACAGAGTCTACTAGTAAAGCTCCTCAGATCTACATCAAACCAGTACCACCACACAGTCACACATGTTAACCTTAAATAAAATTTATAACCTGGGATCTGTTTTATCCCATTTTAGCCACAGAAAAGGTGGGCAACAAATCTGGCTATTTTTATAACCCATAGACAAAAAGAAACACCTAATAGGAGAAAGGCACTGTAAACCAAAATTCATCCTTCAGGTACGTATGAAGTCCTTCCAGTGTAATCTATGCAGAAAGCTTACATTATCATCCTGGGCTACTCAGTCTCTGTTTAAGACTATTCCAGTCTGTAACTGTTGCTAAGATTATGTTCCCTCGTCCTGAGATCACAAGCTTGATGTCAAGATCTACAAACAGTGACGCAAGAGCTGAACCCTGCCAAATGTATGACAGAAAATGTAGATACATACTAAACATAAGTCCAGAGTGAAGTGATATTCGCTCTATAAATAAACATGTTCTAGTTGAATTGTAAGATGAGTGACGAAAGAAGGACAGACATAACTGCTAAATCCAGGAAATAGCCATATTAGTTACTGTGACTAGAGTACACTCAACACAACAGTAGCCTTGCATAAGGCCTTAATCTTGACCAAAGACCATCACTGATGGAATATCTCATTCAGTAAGAAGAGGGGACATTCAGGAGGAGTTGCACACAAAACTCACTCTGTACTTTTTGTTACTTCCATGGATAATATTTGTCCTATTTTCAAGCTTCTAACAGACAAAGCCTGGCCATGTGCCAACAGCTGTATTCAGAATGTGAAAACCTAAAATGGTGAAGTGCTGCAGAAGACTTATCAAACACGCATTTGTTATTTCTGCTAGGTTAATGTGTCGAGGTGGGGGAAAAATATTTTTATGAACAGAATTACTCCCCTTATTTTGGATGGGGTGCAGCAGCAATGATGATGTTGAAGCACTCTTCCATTTAGGACATGAGCCATATTCAAAAAACTCCCACCTAAAAAAATGTCAGTAGTTTTAACTACATTGACAGACTCCCAGATTACTGTTATCATGGCAAGTCATTAAGCAATGTTGGTAGAAATCATAAGTCAGACATTTCCCTCTTCAGATCCATTGTATTACTCGCTAAAGGGTGAGCCAATCATAAAAATTTTCGAGACTATAAATGATCTTCTGCTCTTCTACAGTGTCACATGTCCAAGAATTTCAAAGCACTTTATAACAAGTCATTAAGCTTCACAATACCCTTATGATAAGATACAATTAACCCCATTACATTTACAGTGGAAACTAAAATAGAGACTAATTGCTCAAGATCAGCACTAGGAAAAAGGGCCCAGCAATCATAGAGATTAAGGAACAGTAAATCCTCCCAGGTCTTCAAATCCTCCAGTTATCATATGTCATACATAACGTACATTATAAGTTCATGCTAATCCACTGTTAAAAACACTCAGGGGCTTTTGCTTCCATTAAGCTCTTTCTTGAGATTTTGACTTCCGGTACTCACTGGCTTAAATTCTGATATATTAGTTGCCATTCACTTGTGCCATGGTTTTGTTTTCATTTTCTCTATTTGTTTAACCAAATACAACATCAGTAACACAAAAATCATCTATACTATCATAGTCAGGCTTCTTTATAAAAGCAACAAATTCTAAAATAAATTTCTCTGACATAAACAACAATCTCAATTGTGCAATTTCATGAGTGTTTATATTAATATAATGAGAAAGTTTTATTTTTATTCATAAGGGATACTGTGTTGTCTAGATTCTATTTTTTCTGTATCAGCTTTTGACTCTAACATTCAACGTCTATTAGGTAACGTGCAATGATGTGCAATACCTTTTCTTTCTTTATGAAGAAATAAGAAGTCACAGCGCCATCTTTCATCTACATGCTGGTTTTCATATGCTTTCCTTTGCCACTCAAATGTCATTCAGAGCACTTATATATTTCCACAAAACAGATCTTTCAAGGTTGTAGTCTGAAATACTAGATTAAAAGTGTGGCCCACAGTGGCTGCAGGGGAACTTCATCACTTTCTCACTTACAGAGAAAGACGCAGCAAGTCTACTACTCTACTGATCTACTCTTGTTCTATTCTGGGGCACTACTTGGAGGCACATCTAAGTGGATGCAGAGCAATTTCAGGGAGTTCATGATCTTATGAGTGAATAGTGTGGTGGTAGCACATTTTTGATGTGCACTATAACTTCACCCACACGATCAAGTTACGTGGTATCTGCAGTAGAAGGTGACCTTTTACTACCTGTTCATAAAAGCCAAGGATGCCATTTTGAGCCTTGTTGTTTTCTACAGAATGTAAGCAAGTGCACTGCATATTTTTATGCCACCAGGTATGTAATTTAGAGTCAAGATGAAATCAGAAATTTTTGTAACACTGATCCTTAATCTAGCAAAATTCTAAGTGTTTATCCAAAAACAAACAAACAAAACAAAACAAACAAACAAAAAAGCCAGAATCCATTAAAAATAAACAAACAATCAAACAAAACCAAGACTGTTTTCAAGTTTCAAGTCACAAACCAGCATTTTGCTATGCAGAATTTTACAACTGCCACCAGAGAAGGTGGCTCATTTGGAGGCTACATATAATGTGAAGCAAGTTAAACAGTGAGGCTGTCAAAAAACATAAGTAAGGACCCAAATTTACATGAATCTCGATGTAGAAAAGGAGAAAAGAAAAATTTGTTGGTTTTTTTTTTTAATTTCCCAAATACCTTGCAGCTGTTTGAGTGATTAGGTTTAATATTCCACTTCATTTGCTTCCTAACTAATCATGCCAGTGCAAAGACAATGCAGACTGTTCCATGTTCACATAAAAGATGTGAGTTTTGCACAAAATCGAAGACAAAAAGAGAATCATAGAATCACAGAATATCCTGAGTAGGAAGGGACACACAAGGATCATCAAGTCCAACTCCTCCACACAGGGCCACCCAAATATTGAGTCCTATGTGTGAGAGCACTGTTCAAATGCTCCTTGAACTCTGTCAAGCTTGTGGTCATGACCACTGCTCTGGGAAACCTGTCCCAGTGCCTGAACGCACTTCTGATGAAGAACTTTTTCTTGATATCCAATCTGAACCTCTCCTGTCATAGTTTCATGCCATTTCCTTGTGTTCTATCACTGGTCACCAAAGAGAGGAGAAGAAGAGTACTTGACTAAATCTATAAACGTATACATTACATTATTGCTTTGTGCACAAATCTAAGGAAAGGAAGTGGTGGGTTCCAGCATTACCTAACTGTTGTCTCACATCATTAAGTCAAAAGAAGGAAGAAGGTTGGGATCATTCTACACTTCAGGATGTTATACAAAACTCAGGTCTTGTAGTTGGCAATTAGAGGAGGGTTCAAGGCTGCTGTTCAGACCAGATTTGTTCTTCATGCAAACAGATGCTGTGGAGCAAAGGGTAAATCAAAACTGGGTATTTCCCATGAGGACCTGTAGTCCAGTGCCAGGACTGATCAGTGTACCATCAGCATTGCTGTAGGAGGTTGCTAGGCACTGCTGGACAAGCTGCCTACAGGAAGTCTCAAAGGTCCTGCTACAGATGGGATACTGAGAGAGATGAGAGCACCCACACAGAAAGACCTTTCTTTAAGGGCAATGCACGGATCATCAGTGAGAAAGTGATTTGACTCTAAACAGTTTTACACCATCACACACAGACCTTCTGTGCAATTTAAGAATCAAAATGAAATCTAGGGACTTAAAAGGTAATCCCAAACCAGGAAAAGTGTTTGTGCTTAAATGGATCTATTTATTTACTGATTTATTTCTTCTCACACAGAATGGATAAATAAGGCTGCAGTAAAAAGAAAATTGAAATAACTGCATTCAAATCCGTACTTTTTGTTTACGCTGGTCATAACAATTTCTACATCATTTTGCCTCCTTTCAGCAAGAAGAACATCAAGAAGGTGAAGACTATCTAAAAAAGAAGACAAAAGAAGCAGACATCAAATCTCTTTGATTGCAGCCGCTAAAAAGGCAATGGGTGTTCCATTTCTGTTTATTATAAAAACTTAATCATAGATAGCATGCCAACCATTTATTTCAAGTGGAAAAAATTAGCCCTGAATATCTATCTATAAAGATATGTCATGGTTCAAACACTAAACTTGTGCTTTCTGCATGAAGCACTGGCTGAGGTTCTGGAGCTGAGGTTCAAAGTGCATCAGACCAGCTATAAAAATGGTTCTTTCTGGAAATAAAAGAAGTAATGAATGAGCAGGGGCTGTTCAGCCTGGAGAAAAGGCAGATCTGGTGAGACCTGATAGAGACCTTTCTGCATTTAAAGGGGATCTATAAGAAAGAAGGAGACAGATTCTCTAGTAGGGTCTGCTGTGATGGGACAAGGGGAAATGGTTTCAAAATGGAAGGGGAGATTTAGAATGGATATAAGGAAAAAGTGTTTTACAATAAGGGTAGTGAAACTCTGGAACAGGTTTCCCAGAGATGTTGTGGATGCCCCACCCTTGGAGACATCCAAGGTCAGGCTGGAGGGGGCTCTGAAAACCCTGATCTAGCTGTAGAGATCCCTGTTTATTGCAGGGGAGTTGGACTAGGTGACCTTTAAGAGTCTGTTCCAACTCAAATAAGTCTATGATTCCATGGTTGTATGATCTCCCTCTCATCTTGACATCATTATCCTTACCTGGAACATAAATTTTCTGCTGATGGAAGATTTTGAATCTCCTGCTAAAGGGAATAGCTTTTTAGTTATTTGGATCCCGTTGTTTATCTTACACATTTGTAAAGTTATTGCCATTCATATAATTGCAACTTTGAAGAAGTACCATCATTTTACAGATAGGACAGAGACAAGGACAAACCATTTGCCCTTCTGTCTGTGTCTTCTGTTTCAGTCTGTAGGCCACAAGATTTTTCTGAGCTGTCCCTGGCAGTGCTATTAACGGGAAATTAAACCAACCAGCACTCCTTGGCTGGAATATTAAATTAAGCAAATATTCCTGAAAAGCCCATGAGTACACTCGAATGCACAGAAAATTCTCTCATTTTTCCAACTTATGATCACATCTAATATATAATGCTAATCTTCAGGGCTATTAATCATAGATCAATGTCCTGCACAACTGTTAAGAGTGCAAAATGCTTTGCCGAACCTTGAATTCAATTCCAGATTCATCAAAATTCAATCCTGACTATGACTTCCCCATATATTTTCTCCCCATTTACCAAATATATGGTGAAAATATAACTGTATTTTTAGTCTTATAAAATATAAATAAACCACTATTTACACAATGTCCATTATTTTTTAATTAATAAATCAGTGTGAAATTCCAGAAGGAAAGCACAGATTCATTTTTTAGATCACTACCCTTCTGTCCCTGTCTCATATAGTAGTTGTTTGAGTACTGTCCAGCCATAATTTTTGTTGAAGAAACTGGAACCAGATATGTAGAAAAGTTCAGATTTTTTTTTTTTTAGTGCTGGAATAAAATCTTAAGAAAAGAAAAGGCAAGGTGATGTTGATCTCACACTGGAATCTTCTCCTGTTTCTTTTTTTTTTTAGATGGAGAAATTATGCCAAAACATTATGCAAAATCCTGATCTAGCTGTAGATGTCCCTGTTCATTGCAGAGGCTGGACTAGATGATCTTTAATGGTCCCTCTTAATTCAAACAACTCTATGATTCTATGAACATTTCTTATTGTTTGCTGGAGTAGTCATAGGCACCACTTGCTTTCTCTGTTGCCTGATTCAACTTTGCTGCTTTTTATTATTACTTCCTAATTTGCATACAGACATGAAGCACACAGTGCAATCATAGTCTTTTTGTGCCAACCTTTTTATAAACACAATGGAACTGTCTCTCTCTGCAAAACTTCCTGCAACTTCTTTTATAGTAAATGGAAAGACATAGGAATGATTCAACTTATCTTAAAATAGACATGTTAAATTACTCCCTCAAATTACCTATTTCTTTATTCTGACTATAAAGGTAGCCCGGCTGATTAGCTTAGGAGGAGATGCTCACAGCAGAGATATCAGCAGTTAGATAAGATGATTCCTACACTTAGTCACAGGTTCCCACAGCTTCTTTCACCTCACAGACATAATTCAGGTTGCAGATTATTCATTGTCTCCCCATAGAATACAAACTAACACATAAGACAAATATTTCCTGAAAGTATCAAAAACTTGTTAGAAAAAGGTTTGTTTAGAAGCTTACATAATAATGCAAGATACTCTCACTGTGCAAAACACCTTCACTGAAGAACAACCAGTATTATCTGTAAATACTAAGAGTATGCACATATGTTTCAGATAATGAATATAAGGTTCTTGTATAAAAATGTAATCTATTTATCTAAGGATTTTTCATGGAGATCAACACTACCACCTCTGTTCAATTGATGGGGCACAGACGTGACATAAGGCTTGCCAACAGTACTCCAGAACCCAAATCTACTGCTTTATCCCACAAATCCTAATGTTGACAATCCTCTCTCTCGTGCAATCACTAGGACATGCTAATACTCCCAAGAAGCCATTGCTCCCTGCAGCATTCCTATATTGGCTCACTGACCAGAACACTGAGATATAATAATAGAATCACAGAGGTTGGAAAAGACCTCTAAGATCATCTAGTTCAATCGTCCACTTAGCACCAATATTGCCCACTAAACCATGCCCCTCAGCGCTACACCTACACTTTTCTTAAACACCTCCAGGGACAATGACTCCACCTCCTACCTGGGCAGTGTGTTCCAGTGCCAATCTGCTCTTTCTAAGAATAAACTTTCCCTAATATCCAACCTGAACCTTCACTGGTCCAACTTGAAGCCATTACCTCTTGTCCTAAAAATTCACCATCCATAAATATTTTTAGAAAAAGTCTGAAGAAGTGCTCATGGTCCTCATACAAAAACAAAACTGCATCTTCCTGAATTGTTTTCATTTAGTTCTTATTACTTTAGACTCTAAAATCTTTCTGCTCATATGGTTGGTGAAGTCTCCAGATTATCACAAAAATCTTCAACCAGAAATCCCTGCTAAACCTGAAAGTAAAGCGTATGAAGAGACTGAGCTGACAGACTGTGATCATGATGGGTCAGCTCCTTATTGGGAAACCCCTCTAACACATGGCTGCAGACACAACTCATCAATATGACCACTCACTCTCTTCAGCACTTTGGACACATGGAAGATCCTCCCTTTAACAGGTTACTAACAGACTTGAACAAAGTTATCTGTGCCCTTTTATTCATAAGTTGAACCAGTGAAAATCTATAAAAAAAGGGGAGGGGGTTATGGCTTTAAGCTGTGTCAGGGGAAGTTCAGGTTGAATATTAGGAAAAATTCCTTCTCAGAAAAACTGGTGAGGTATAGGAACAGGCTGCCCAGGGAGGTGGTGGAGTTACTGTACCTGGAGGTGCAGATGTAGTACTTACAAACAAGGTTTAGTGGACAGTATAGTGGACAGTTGGACTAGAAGATCTCACAGATGTTTTCCAACATTAATGATTCTATCATGATTCCATAATGATTTTCTGAAGGTTTAAAAATGCTGTTGCTGACGCTTGAGAATACACATTCTTCAGCAGAGGAATGCTCACACAGATTCCCTATTAAGCTAAAATAAGCTGAATTTGAAAGCGCCAAGGCAACATTTTTCAGGCACATTTTCACTGCATCATCATTTTCCTATTTAAATGTTTGAAGAGTTTTGAAATACTAAATTTAGCATATTTATATTTAGAATAAATGCAGAAGTTATATTTGGATTAAATAATTTCTAAAGGACTATTATTTTTAAATTCCTTGATCAAAAATTTCAGAATGTTTTCTCCCTTAGTAAGACTTTTAATTAAAGCTGCACATTTTTAAGATGAATCTTTTATCTTAACCTTGCCTTTTGACACTACCAATTAGCCCTATGGAAAGAATTAAATAAAACGGCCTCTCTACCAATACATTGATTCAGGGAGGATAAAAAGCAAGATAACCTATTCATTTCCTTCTATGAAAGATGCTAGTATAAATGCAGTCTCTTATCACCATACTGTTCTATAACCAAGGTTCATTTCTCAGACATGCTGACACATGGGATGATAGAATAGCTTAGTACTTATCAATGGCATAAAGTTTTGTCAGTGCTTTCTCCGCTTGTTTTGTTAAAAATTGTTTGTTAAAACGTTTTGTTAAAAATGTTTCCTTCTTGTTTTCAAACTCACTGCCAGTTCCCTAAGAGTTCAGTTACAGGATTCACTTCTAAAAATAACTTCAGAAACTTAGTTTAGCAAAAATTTGCTTGTTTTGTCACCTAACTGTGTAGCCGATACTCTACATATTTATTTGAAATATTAATTCAGATGAGAAAATTCCCCAAATAAAGTAAAAGACATCACAATAAGACACCGTTGTATTTTGTTGTTGTTGTTTTTTTGCTTCAATACAGAGCAGGAAGAAGCAATTGCCTGGATGGAATTACTCACTGAATTAGTGAAAAGAACTATTCAAAGTTTAGGATGGTGGTGGATACTGAAGGACTTGCACAGTCGGACTCTACGTTAGACAAAGTATTAGGTATCTCTGTACAGAGAAATTAGAGACATGTAAGTAGACCTGTAATGGAAGATAGCTCTCTGAAGGTCCAATTCACACCATAGCAGAAGGTCTGAAAATTTTTTTAGTCCACTTCATCAGAGAGCTAAAGGCCACTGTTGGCCGGTAGTTCCAGAATTTTTTTTGTGGGCACTCTGCATCTGAAGAACAGATTTCTGTTTCTACCAGATCTACAAGTGGGTTCTGATGATGAATTTTTTTTTCCTCAGACATATTGTCCAGAGAAAAGGACCCTGTGGCATGTATTGGTGCTTACAAACCCCTTGCAGTTATGGCATCCTTTGCTGATCATGGTCAGTTTGTGCTCAGTTCATCTCATGCTGTTCAGCAGCTCCAATACAGTGGTCTATTCCACTGCTTCTCTGCCATCCACTTTACATGTCCCAGCTTCTGGCAAGAAGGAAGGGAAGAAATATGCAGGTATATTTCAGTCCGCAAGGGAAAATTTCCCAGTCACAAATGCTCCTTTCCAATTTGTATACTTTGAGCCATAACGTAAACCTTTGACTGGAAAAGCAACAAGACATACACTCAGAACTAGGATGTCCTTTGATTCTTCCTCTTTTTCTTGTGTGCAGATAAACATTCTTCTCATTTACTGAGTATCACTGAATTCTGTTTTGCTAATATATCTCCCTATAGAGAGGGACTTAGGGGTCCTGTCAGATAAGAAGCTTGACACAAGGGTAAGGGAAATAATTGTCCACCTCTATCTTTACACCTTTCTTTAGGTGTAAAAGAAAGAAGTGAAGCTGTTGGAGTATGTCCA
>JAOWBP010002052.1:75754760-75765574 GCA_028571105.1 Tragopan temminckii
CACATTTTCACTTACAAGAATGATACGATGAATTTAGCCTTTAGGGAAACAACAGACCAAGTCAACCAATTTGGACTAGACATAATGAAATTAGTGTTGGTTTGTCTTTCCTAGAAAAGTTGTGCCAATAAGTATCTCTTCACCTTGTCAAAAGTATCTACTTATCTGCTTATCTGGACTGCTTTGAAGTGCATTTTTGCCAAATCCCAGAAAATATGCTAGCTCCTGTAATATTTTGAGGATGGATGAACGACTTGTTGGAATTATGGTAGGGTCAATCCATTTTCTGACTTGTGAGATTCCAGTGTAATTATTATCAAAAGGGAAATTTCTTCTGGGACTGCGCATATTTCTTCCTCACTTCCTTTTCATTTCACAAGGTGATGGATCCTATCCTGCCATACTATATCACTGGTAGCATCAGTAATCCTATCTGTGGTAAAATTAAACAAATAGACAGGAATATATCCATATCATTTTAGGTGAGGATAAAGCAGAAACTTTTATTGTTCCCATAAACCTTTGACCAATTTTAGTATAGATGTATTTTTCTGCAAATATGTGGGATAAAACCAGAACTTGACAAAAAGCAGAAATGCCCTTTCCTTGTACAGTTAACTGTACAGACATTGCCAAAGAGGCATGAAGAAGCAGAAACATCCCCATCCCACCAACAATTAATGTAAATTCATGGTGATGGTATACAGGTGCATATAGATTCATTGCCTCAACATTTTGGTACCAGAGAAGTCTGGTTACAAATAATATTCCTGAAATTAGTTCTTAAACATCAGACATACAAAGGCCTATAAAAGAAGCGTTCAAGCACTAAATAAGTTGCTGCCTTCCATGTTTTCCAGATTCATTTAATCAGACAATACGAGTTTCACATTAAAAGCCTTCTAAGTCATGATTAGCTTATTTAATAATTTCCATGCATTACTGATTCAGCGCTTTCTTGTCTTTTCAAGCAGAAATTTCTAATACAAATTGGCCAAGATTCTTCATACAGCTCATGCATTTTCTTGCTTCATGCTTTCAGAATTTTATATTCTACTTCTCTTTATTGCTGGCATCCTATTCCCTCACAGTACATAGACAAAAATATATTGGGACTTCTTGAGTAAATATCAAGAACCACACAAAGTACAGACAAAAGGAAGCAAAGATTTTATTGACATTTCTTTACACAGAACACAAGCTACACAAAATGCCACAATAAAGCATATGTAGAAAAATAGTAGAATCGTATTGGCACTGATGACTATTCATTATTATTATCATCATCTTATTGTACAGGTTTCCTCATAACCATAATAAATAAGCATTAAAATTTCACAGTGGCATTATAAGCTTTACATTCATGATCTTGTTTATACAAGGGACCATGTCAGATATTTCTTCACTTTTTTTGTATGATCATGATTCTAACCAGTAGAGTTAAAAATTAAAAGCCCTTTCCCTTAACCTAGAAGGATCTGTCCACATTAATCCATTGACTTGATCCCTTGAAGAGGTCTGCATTTGTCTAAAAAGACATTACTTCTAAAACACAATTGACCAATCGGAAAATTGGCCTTAGAAAGAACTCAGGACATTTTTTATCTTCTGATGGTCCATCTATGAGACGCCATGAATGCTACTGGCTGCCTTTCAGCAAGATACTTGCATGGTATAAACTGCTTTACCACGTTAACCCAGTTGAGGATCTGGCCCATTATAGAAAAGTGCATTTGAGCAGCATTTCTCAGGATCAGACCTTTAGTCAAGACCTTGTGAATGCTGAGTCAGAATGTACATTTCATGAGAACTGATTCATGCCTGCATTTTCCCCAAAATGTCATGGAACTGATTCAACTTCATTCGTTTCCATTTTGCCATTTTGCGGGGTTGTTGTTTTTTGTTTTTTGTTTTTTTGTTTTTTGTTTTGGGGGAGGGGGGGTTAATATGTCTCTCATATCTTGACAGACATAGTTAAAGAAAATTGAAGTACATGGCAATTGACAAATGCTCATTGGAGAAAAGAAAGTAAATTAGAGAGAATCAGAACAGAACATGTGTTGTAAATCTTCAAATATTCCTATAAATAAATACACAGTACAGAATTTCCAAGCTCACAGACTCTAATTATTGCCTCTTCTATCTAATTTGAAATATAATTTCAAAGAAACATAACTGCCTCAATCAAATGTAATAATATATAATTTAAAAATACAACCTCTAGTGCCACATGACAGAATCAGTTGTTCTCATATTCAGACCACAGAAATAGTTAGACTTAAAAATACCAGAGATTAGTCATCTGCGAAGTTCAACCCCCATGTAAAATTACTGGCTTTAAACCAAAATTTGCAGAAGATGGTACATCGACCAGTTATATCATGCATATTTCTCACCCTGAACAATCAGCCTTGGGGTACAGTACTTGGAGAACAAAGTATCTCAGATGCATTGCTTTGCAGCCTGGTGTAGAAACATGGGCATGTTAACTAGTGCTAGTATTTTACAACCACTGTGATGGGTAAAATGGTTATTAAGTCCTGGGGTCAGTCTCCTGATTTGTGGTGGGTTTTTTTGTTTGTTTTGTTTTTGTTCTTTTAATTACTACTTTTATTTTAATTGAGCTGATTAAAATTGCAATTAATCACTTGAAACTCAACCCCAAAATATTTGTCAGTTGTTTATTTTGGAAAAAAAGAGAAAAAAAAAACAAACAACCCACAGTATCTTCATAGAGGTGTGTTCCTTTCGACCAAATTCTATTCCATTTGTCAGCTGAGGGACAGTAAAGGTCACGTCTAAGGTGTTACCACTGAGTTGAGAGTGAACCCAGCAGAGTAAGGTGTTCTACTTGAATAGATACTGTGCAGCTGAGAAGTTACTTCTGGTGACCTCACTAACTTTAAATATCAAAAAGTTACAGCTGGATTTTGAGAGTTATAATCTTGATACTTTTTAAAAGGGAGTTTCATCGAGTTTTTCAAGACTCTTAATACAAAACAATGGTTCCAGTGTCAAAAACAGTAATTGCCTATGCACATTGCATTGAGGGAAAGATATGACAACAAGCAAGTCCTGACTCCCAGATATGTTTTGTTTGGAATATGAACCATAATTTTCTGATTTTATACACCTGAGTGTGAAATTTGCTGCACGGAATAGAGGGATAGCACAGAGGTGGGGATTTGCCTGTTCCTGTGAATTGCTTAAATAAAACAGACTTCTTGTCACAAGTTATCTCCAAGCAAGACCAAAAGACTCCTAGAAAGCAAGTGCTCCCAACTAAAGTTTGTTAAAGGTAACTACAATTATATAGAAAACTGCATTTTTCTGATATTCTAGATTCTGTGACTGTCTGAACATAAGTGGGAAATTTAAAAGATGGAAATTTAATCTCAGAATACTGAATTTTGAGTATGAGTATACACTGATAAATTTAAATAGATGATAGAGGCTTTAGTCCTAGATGGTTAGAAAAATTCTTCAGTACTAAAAGGATTCATTATTAATCCAATTCAATATTAACCCAATCCTGCATTAAACTGAACCATTAAGCTGTTCATAATTTAAGAAAGCTGGCTATTAAAGTACAAATAACAAGACGTAGATATGAATTTCAGTTTATTTCTGAACTTTGTGTTTAGGAATATACTGATCCAGATTCTCGCTCAGAAGGATAATCCTAAAACACATGGACCCAAGCACCAGTATTGCTTCTTTCTTGGTAAAAGGAACGATAATAAACCTAGAATAAACTACTGATTATGTGATTTTACTTTCAGGCACGCATTCAAAATGCAGTGCCATGATTTGTCTAGACTGATCTCTCACATACTTCATAAGGAGATTTAACAGAAGCAGAAGGAATTCCCCAAACTGGATGTATAGCCAAATATACACAGGAAGTAAACAGAGCTTACTAATCATTGATCTATCAGCTTAAAAATGAATGCCTAGTAGAAAAGGGTGGATGTCAAGAAAAAATTAAAAATGGTGGCAAACTTCCTGTCTCAAAAGACAGTGCAGCTGGGTTTGACATGTTACACTGACCACAGAAGCCATAGAATTGGTAAACAACACACAGCAAATTCAAAGCTGCTTAGATAAAATTAGTCAGTGAATGGTTTGCCAAGAGGCAACTTCTGTGCAAACCAATCTCTCCTCCAGTGAGGTGAGGAAACCAGCGAAATTCTCCTTCACAGGAGCTCTGGAAGATAACAAAAATGTTCCCCCAAAAGGAACAGAAACCTATTAGACTCTGTAGTCACAACCAGCTTCAAAGTACAGTTTGATATACATACACTACATACGGCAATATACATTAATTACATGTAAGAATATAACATACATCATGGAAAAGACACTTTCTATATACATAGGTGTGTTAGGCATATCACTCAAATGGTATGTAGGGAATACAAGAACTGAATTATGTGTTCTTGACATCTTAGATCAAAAAGATCTGCAGCGCATACAGCTGCATCTATAATACTGCATGAGAAATAACTTGATACCTTTCCACCATTAGAAGTAATGCAGGTAGACATCCACATATGTAAGTGAGCATTTCTCCAGAATCGGGAGAAGTAGATTTTTACTAGTACTTCAGCATTCAGGAAGGAATTAAAAGGTTCTTAAATTAACTGCTAGAAACCATCAGGAAAACTGAAATACTGGGGCTCTTGTTGACTGTTCTCCTTAATCATCTTTGTATGGGAAATGTAGAATAAATGAGGCCCTCACAGCATTTGAAGTACTAAAAAAAAAAAAAAGTACTAAAAAAAAAGAAAGTTATTTGAGACTGGACTTTCAGCTAGTCTTCACGGAGGTTTTTTTTTGTAGTTGTTGTTCCTTTGGATGAACCATTTGTTTGCAGTTGATAGCTCTCCAAGTCTGAACCACTTGCCAGACTGAATAAGAGCAGTCCTGTTTACTATGCCGCAGTTTCTTATTTTTCCAATGAAGAAGTTGCTTGAAGATGTGTAACTTCATGCATATACGTAGTGGATTTCTGGCACGCACATGTACATGTGGGAATCAGTTTTGCACGGATGTGATTAGTTTCCTGCACAGATAATAGGATCTTCCAGTGCTTTGTGTGGAAGTAGAGAGTTGAATTTACAAAAGCAGATAAATCAAGTTTCAAGGTTGTAAGAGAAGTTAATTCAGCCTGAACTTCTGCATAAGCAGAGCTTATACATATTTATTCTTTATGCTCTTATCCTATACAGAGAAGGCCTAGCTCATCTGCATTTAAAATGGCTCTAGACTGATGAAATTGTTTTCATAACCATTTCTATCCAGTGCATGGACTTCTCTTAGGGAAGCGTGCATGTATTATATAGTCTTACTAAAACAGAGAGGAAACAGCAGCTCTTTCTGATCACACAACCTGTTGGGAAGCAGCATGCCAAAGGTCTGATGGTCACAAGGTGAGAAAACATAGCTGTCTCTAATGCCAAGGTGGAGACGACTCACATTAGGCTTCTATGCATCACAGACTTTACCTAAAGATTAACTATGACTAAGATCACATTAAATAAAACATGTAGAAACATGAATTAGCATCACAGTGGAAATGCAGGTGTGCAAAGTAGGCCTAGATGTATTACATGCTGAAAGGGAGGCCTACAAAAGGTGACAATATGATACACTTGTTGGTGCAGTCACCAGGGGTATTCTTGAGACTACCAAAGGTGTTCAGGTAATGAGAGAATTTTGTAGATTTGTTTGAAGGTAAGGATTGAAGGATGAAAAGAAAAGGCATTCATGGAAGCTTTAGCCAGAAAGAAAAGCACGAGATGAAATCAGTTAATGGAAAAGCAACTGTGTAAACTTTGGAATGACTGGGCAAAGCAGAATTGCTTAAAGCAATATAACTTACTCAAGAGATAGCAAATTAGGGGAATCATAAGGTCTTGCTGTCATCACAACATTTGTTTCAAAATGAAGCGGTAAATAAATATTAAAGATTGACCAGGAATTGGCAATTACTTAAAAACATCCAAAATCAAAATTGCTGTGCATATGTATTGAATTAAAACACTCTCAAGATAATTCTATATGGGTGTGACATTTAGCATCCAAATGACCAGCTGGAGTGAAATATGATGGTGATAATTTTCAAATGGAAATTTAAGTCCATAAAGAAAACAGTCATTCAGATAGGTTGATACATATTGGCATGCTATGACTACTGCAGAAGTGCACCGTGACTAATCATTATATAATGAGATACTTACATAAACCTTCAAAAGGTTCTAACACCACTGTTACAAGTTCTCACTTTCTTCCTGTATCACCAGTTAGCTACGTCAAATGCAGCAGTAGAAAGGAAGAGATCTTCTTCTCTTAACATGCAAAAAGCACCAGAGGAACCTACGAGTCCTAATGAAAGCATTGGCCTGAATTCCTAGTTTTCACATAACCATGTAATAGCTTTCTCTTTCAAACTTGGCCTATCTTAAGCAAGGGAATAGTAAAGAGGATTGGTCAGTGAATATTTATGAAGAACTTTGAAGTAAAAGCTCAGTATTCCTACTAGTGATTTCCAAAGCTCTGTGCTAAGGTTTCAAACCTTAAGGATACAACCTTTTAAAGCCAATCCATTTCAGCTTCCACTACTGTCAGTGGAAAGACGTGATTTTGAAAACAAGTGAACAGTTTTGTTAAAGAGAAATGGGCATCATGGAGGCTGAGAAAAGACTCATTTTGAGCCAAATTTTAAATGAACATGATTTGTCTCTAGTGTTTTCTTGTTATCCAGCTGTACCAGTGAAAATTTGCACCTCAAAGAATAAAACAGAATAGCTAATAATCACAAGTGTGATCCAGTCCAGTTTTCACATACATTCTAGGCACCCAAAAAAAGTCTTACAATAAGTGCACTTTCCTGTCTTCCTTCCTTCCCTTTAGCTTTTAATATGGCCCTTCAAGGTCTTTGGATCCTTACTCTTTGTTGTCCTTTTCCTTCTTGAGATCTATCATCTTTCCTTGAGAGAATTTATTCATTTGGGCTATCTGCCAGACCTCACTAGACAAACTTATTTTACTCATTGGAGCCTGGAAGAAACATTATATTGCTGTTTGTTGTCTTTTTTTCCCTTCTTTAGAGAAGAATTCCACAGAGATGAGTTTCATTTCAAATACAGTAATGTCCCCCACTCTGTCCGATTTCTTGAAAAACTGACTTCTCCATTGTGAATTAAGATTTTTGCTTAAGAAATAAGCACAGCCTCCACAGATACATCAAAGCAAATGTTTGCAGTTTGAAGGGAAACCCTTATCAATACTGCTAATGAAATTAAATTTATATAAAGAAAATTTATATGAAAGGACAATACATTCAAATTCCAAATGTTAACACAATAGATGCTCACTGTACAGCTGATATTTGCTACAAAGTTAATTCTTAATATATATTTCTCTCTATATAAATCAACATATAAAAACCTTCTAAAAATGAGTCAATGTTGATTGCTATGTTGTGACAAAGTCCAACCAGTTCGATGTTTTCATACTGCTAGAGCTGACTAAAAATATCCTGTGTTATTATCAAGGCAATATCCTATTAAAAAGAAGAAGAAAAAAAAGAGGGAGACTATTCTGAGAACCTCAAAACGAAAGATAAGCTAGACAGTTATTGCTAATATTTCCCATAATGTTCTGGCAGCATAAGAAAGATAAAATGTGTTACATCATTTCTCTGGAATGATGCCTCCTAAATTTTTTTGGAGGCTCTATAGAAGCTTTCTATCACATCCTCTAAGGAGCAAGTTGCATGGACCTAATTAAACTCCACTGAAATCAGACACCAGGCCATGGAAGAACACTGTATGTATAGGAACACAGAAACCTTTAGGTACGTTCATCCATCAATCACACTATCGATAGCAGTGTAGAGTATTGAAAGGGCCACCAGTTTCTGCAGTAATACAAAAGAGACCTCACAGTCATGCAAACAGAAGGTTAAGAATGCTGTTTAATGTACAAGGCAAGAAATCATCAATCTAAGTTTAAGAAGCACAGCACTGGTATGCTGTCATGTTCAGTATACTCAGGATTAAAAAAAAAACGGCATTGTGAGACCTTGAAATAAGCACAATTTTTTGGTTGTACTTCTTTGTATACACTGCATACATACACGCACACATTAAGTATGTGTATATGTGTAAAATGGCCTCTCAGTAACTTCAAAAATTTTTCACGTGTAGACTCATGAAAATTTTCTAAAAGAGGAACAGATCACTACAGAATTCACTGAAGACTGCTGATATTTGGGGATTGTTTTTCTTCCTTGCTTTTCACATATTCCGTGGAAGTCAGTCGGTTCAGATCAAAACCACTGCACTGTATAAAAGCTTAATCTAAAAATCTCAGTATGTTTAACACTGTGGAAATAGTTTACCAAGGAAGAAGGATGCTGACAAATAGGTTTAGCTGGCACTAAAATTTTGAGGCAAAAAAGCCGTAAAGACTTCCAAAAACAAGATGTGGGTACCAGAAGTTCTCAATTCCTGACACAGAATTTATTTTTAACTGAGTAAATTCAGCTTCTAGCTTTAAAATGTTAATTTTTAAAAGGAAAACAAACAAAGAAAAAAAACAACCCACAACAGTATCCACCTATTCAAGTATTATAGCAATATTTAATGTTTACAAAACTTGTCACTATTGAAATGCACAATGTAATTCTTTCTATTTAATTTCAGTGTCACTTCTGAAGGGCAGAAGATGATTTTTAAGTGAAATATACCTACCTGATTTCACATGATCTTCGTCTCAGCTTTTTGTATGTTCCTACTTGTTCCTTTCTATTTCAAAACATGCCTAAACTACTAGATCACCTTCACTTCAATTTGCTAGCAACTCTTTTCTTGAACTAATTTTATGTAATTTTCCCACTTTTCTTCTTTAGAACACAGCAAGTTTTATCCTGTATGTGTACAAATATTTCCTTCCTTCTATTTCAGAAATCTACACTACTTTATCTTAGATGTCTGTTGACAGTCTTGACATCTGGAACCAACTTTGTCACTTTTTATGCTCATTTCCTTCATTATACAAGGCTGGTCAGTTATGTTTCTAAACAAATTACACTTTCAGTAAAAAAAAAAAAAATGGTCTTCCTTCCAAACAAAAATATTTGTGAAGAACTATTTACTTCCCTTTTTTTTTTTTTTTTGAAAAAACTGCTGTGACATTGAAAATTTATTAAAATGGTATGAAAACTTACAGAAATTTATTGAAATTTGTCATTTAAAATGCTGGTAACTTTTAATTTAAAAAAAATGCAAAATAGAAAAGTGAAAAATGGGTTATTTTCCATACTCTTAAAAAGAACTCTGATATCATTGTATTAATAAACTTTTAAATGTTTTAACAAGCTGTAATCATAAAATAATTAGGATTGCACATGGCACTGCAGATGGGCATTAGTAAAACCTTCTCAGAGCACTGCAGAGAAAGCCTTATGTTTTTGAGCTTTCCATAATCCTTCCTGCTCTTGGTCACCAATCAATTTCCATTGGATTATTTTTACAGGGGTATTACTGGTCAAATATCGAATTTCAGGGTCGGAATAATATATAGAAAGAATTATCTTGGGGTAAATGTATTTGGATACAAATGTAAAAGTGAAAAATTTAACTCTAAGGTTATAATGACGAGCACAATAATGGTATTTTATAAATGTAAACAGGAGAAGTCTTAACAGATGCCACTGTTATTTCACAAGTAATCCAATAGTCTCTTACCAGTTTGGCAGCTTCTAATTTGAACAAAAGTTTAACTAATTTAAGGGATTCTTAAAAAAGACAAATATCAAGATTTTTTTTTTTCATCCTATGTTAAATATTTCCCCCCTTTCCATGATATGAATATGTGCATGTTACAAATTATTACGAATAATGAAATCATTTTCTTTTGACAAATGGAAACATTGAAATTTTCATGAATGTTGACTTTTCAGTTCATCATAAAGGAGGTTTTAACCTGAGTTCATATACGTTTCTTTCCTCTTGTGTTAATCATCCCAAAGTGCTACAGATGTGTTTGTTAATACATAAATAAGCATTAAATCAAGAACAGCTAAGTTCCTGGGTTAATATCTGAGAGAAATTGCAAACGCGTTGGTCACACCTCATTTAGATAATTAACCATCTATATTCTGATTCCCTCATTCGGAATTCACTCACGTCTTTATGTAGACAAACGGCATAAAAACTGAAAAGGAATATTTGTTTCTTCCAAAAGCACCAATATTTGGAAGCCTGAATGCCTTAAAGCCATAGCACTTTATTTTCTGGAAACAGAAATGGAAATGGAGAGTCTGAAAGTCCCACCTGATCTCATTTCTAATACTAGAAGCTTTTGGCTAAGGGATTCTCCTCCATTCAGTGAAATGGTTTGCTTCAGTTAACCCACACTTCAGGCACTATTTGAAGTAGTTGAGTCCTGCCACAAGGAAAAATTTCTCCAGGAAAAGTTCAGAGTCCAGCACAGCAATGTGGGCAGCTCGGCCTATCAATGTGTTGGCGGTGTTTGGTAGAGCATGAAACACGTTGTGTCTGATCAAAGTGCAGTCCTTTGCCCCAATTAAAGGCTGAAGTAGATTGTTAATCATTTCTGCATAAACAGGACCTGCAAAAGATTTTAGATGTTACACCTACATGCCAAAGATGTCACATCTCCTCTTTCCTTCCATGTCATATAAGAACAGACTCAATGGAAAATGGAAATGAGGACAAAATGCAATAGAAACACTTTATTACAAAGATTTGCCAAGGAACAGCATGTTACAAATGTCATTCTTC
>JAOWBP010002052.1:75773184-75783852 GCA_028571105.1 Tragopan temminckii
TAAACAACCAGATATCTCCAAAAAGACATGAAGAGTTACTGTAATATACTGTACACTGAAGGACTGATGTAATTTGGTGCAGAATTCTGCCTAAATAAAACAGACAAAAATACGCTGCAATACTCATTTGTTAAATACTTAATATTCTCCTAGATCCTTTATTATAATAACACAGAAGCTAAACTCTAAGATAAATTTTTTCCTTAGACTCTCTGTTCTTTCACACTTCCTATAGATTTGCCTTTTTCACTGTTGCTTACACCAGAATGACTCTTACACACAGCTGTTCTTCCTGGTCTTACCATCCAATCCATGGACACAGACAACCAGGTGAATTCCATCTTCCAAATTTTCTTCCTCTTCCTCTGGTGGAAAATATGGGATATCAGAAGCTAGTACAGATAAGTCACTGTACAGAAATCCTTCAATCTTCATTTCTTTTTTAAATTTTTCTTTGGCCTGATAAAAACTGGAGAATACATTAATTAATCACAGTAGAACTGAGTATTCAACAGCCAACCCTCAAACTAGAAATCAGAAGGTTCTATTCTGATTGGGAGAAATCAGGATGTAGAGAAGATAATAGGCAAAGAAAGAGGAGGGGAAAAAAAGAATCTGTTCTCCAAGTACCCTGAATGTCCATTCTCCCATTTTCCAGTTTCAGAAACTGAAGCTAAGGCCCTACAACCCAGCTGTGATCCCCTTTCATAGCTTAGTTAATTGTTAAAATTAAGCAGAAGAGAAAAACAAGCTATGGCACTGCAGTAATATAGGATCAATGCTCATGTCTGGGTAACCATGACTTCACAATGGAGGGCAAAATCTTGAAGACTATATACACACCCAAATCCCACTCATTTCCATGAGATTTAAGGACCTAAGTTGTCTGAAGATCTTGGGTCTCTCTGTGTTTCTGTGTCTCCTGTCTACTTAGACTATTTATTATGTACAAATCATATGTCTATTTGGATTACTTAGACTGTAATTTCTCAGGTAGCAACTGTCTCTGAATACAAGTTTTCATTATCACGGAATCATTAAGGTTGGAAAAGACCTCTAAGATCATCTAGTCCAACTGGCCACGTACTACCAATATTGCCCACTAAACCACGTCCATAAGTATTACATCAACCTTTTCTTTAAATACATCCAGGGAAAGTGACTCTACCATCTCCCCGGGCAACCTGTTCCAATACCTCACCACTCTTTCTGAGAAGAAATTCTTTCCAGTATCTGACCTGAACTTCCCCTGGTACAACTTGAGGCCATTACCTCATGTCCTATTGCTGTTTCCTGAGAGAAAAGGCTGACACCCCCCTCACCACAACCCATTTCCATATTAGGGCCCTGAACTTTTTCAAGGTGTCATAACATGACAGCAACATGGATTAATTAATCAGACATTCTTACTTCAGCATCCTTTCATTGGCCTCTTCATCCACCTCATTTGAATGGGAAGAAACAACTCCAAAAGAGCCCAGAGGCTGACGTGTGATGGGAAATACAGCCTGCTTTGTAGAGAAGCCAACCATCGCAGGGGTCTCTTTGAGCACAGAAGAAAAGGGAAGACATGTGGCCGTGCAAGAGACAGAGAGGTTAACCACATCAACAGCCTTTCTCCTTTCCAGTGCTACCCCGTCCATTGTAACTGCGTGAAACCCGGTGCCATTAGCTACAAGTTTCTGCCCTTGGTTGTCAAGTTCCTGAGGATATTTGTCCTGGCAGGATTCTGCAGCAGGATCTGCTGAGGCAGGTGAGTCATTGAGCTCAATTTCCTGTAACCCCTGCATTTCTGCATATACCAGCAGGCTCTCATCAGCAAGAAAGCTATTGCATTCTCCTTGCATTGAGCCAAATTCTGTTGAAGTCTCTGAAGGACCTGAAGCAGGATTACAAATATGTGGTACCAGCTTTATGCTTTGTGAGAAACTGTCCTCTCCTGTTTTTCTCACATTGATGTACAAGTCTTGTTCTATTTTTAAGCTGTCCGGCTTAGATGTATCCTTTGGATCTGTAATGTACTTATCAAACTCGTTTATACTTTTATCCAGGTAATTATTAGCCCTTGGTGTTTTTAAGCTGCACTCATCATTGCTCTCCAGTGATTGACATTCAGAATCATTATCTCTCAGAGGATTACATGCAGGTGGTTTTGCACATTCCAAACTACAGTAAGTCTCTGAGAAATCTTCCTTTCCCTCCTCCCTTTGTAGTTCTATGTTGCCATTAATGTTTTTGGCAGAGGGTTTGGGAGGTCCTCTTGGTTCTAGTTGCCCACTTTCAGTGGTGAGCTGACACACAGAAAAATCCATCATTAATTGCCCATCTTCATTCTCTGTTTCCCTGCAGCTTTTTAAATATCCTCCTGAGTCTTGTGAGGTTGCTTCAATGTGTTTAGATATGTCCACTTCCTCCAAAGGCTCCTCTGGGCTACTGATCTGAGGAGCTGAGACAGATTTGGTCAGTTTGGTAAGCTCCACTTCTCTCTCTTCTTCCTCAAAGGGCAAAGAGCTAATGGATGTGAGAGATGCTTGTATCCCGCTGGGCAGGCTGGTATTGCTTTCTGTGTGCCCACCCTCCAGGGAATTCCGGTGGATGGCATGTCTCCGTACCAAGTGGTGCAGGATCTCTCGATCACTGGGCAGTTCCAGAGCCCGGCTCCGAGCATCAGACCACGCCACTGAACTTGGTTCACTTTCGATGCCCGAATCTGATATAATAGAGGAGGATCTCTTTATGACCCCTGACATCAGGGTAAATTCTTCACACTCCTCAGTTCGTTGCTCCTTCGCAAACAACTTCACCTCCAAGCTGTGGGAGGGCAAAGCTTTCAAAACAGGCTGCAGAGGCTTGCTATCTGTATCTGGTGTTCTTTCAAGCTTGTTGAATTCACTCAGTGCAAGCTCAGAACTGAAATTATTCTCAGGATGATCAGATTCAGCCATTTTATGTATTTCAGTCCTGCCTTCCAAGCCATCAGTTCCGCATGCCCCACACTCAATCTGAGCACTGACAATCAACATGGGCTCACTTTTGTGGGCACCCTTATTGCTAGATTTCTTCTCTTCAGAGGTAATACCCACTGAATGCCTATTGTCTTTCAATAAAACTTCCTTGCATGTTTTAGACTCCTCTGATATGCATTCTGTATTGCTTAGCTCTGAGACAGAAGTAGTTTCCTTACTTGAAACATAAATGTTTTCAGGTTTCCTTTGGCCTTCTTCGTTCGCTGTACATACCTGAGATATGCAGTGCTGGTTTAAACCCTTGGCTGTGAAAGCAGAAACTTCGGAATCACTATACAAGCAAGGATTCCCATTTATCCTGTCTGTGTGTATTAGCAAAGTACCTTTCCCAAAGTCTCCTTTCATTTCTACAGTGGCATCATTTGATGCAAGATTTTCCTTCTCGTGTATTGTATCAATTTGAGTATTGGCAGGAGCCTCAAAATCTGGGAAAGTTTCCAAATTCTGATCTGAAAGAAAGAAAAAAAAAAAATTTGTATCTGCAACTTCACTCAGCACAGCATACTATCCCAGTGTGATGTGGGACTTGAAACAGTGACTGTAAGGCCTAGAAAAGCATGTATATTTATACTATATAAATTATCTCTACATTTTATACTATATAAATTATCTCTACATTAGAAATATATTACAAATGCAAATACCAGTGTTCATTTAACTGGAATTATAATCAGTAAACAAGTTAAAATTAGGCAAAAAAAGACGGAATTATACTGAGGGAACTATATTTTATTGATACTATCAAAACTGCTAGTTTCTAGTAGTGATAAACCAATCAGACCTGGCACTTTACTTTCCTACTGTTGTACCACATTATATGTAGTGTAGATCTTGCTTGTGAATCAGCTTATTACACAGTTTAATGGCTTAAACATTAGTAATTATTACTGTCAGATAGCTCTGGAATTTGATAGCTCTGGAAGAGTGGAAATTCTGAATAACAACCCATATTTACTGGACCATGGTCACTTATGGGATTAATATATATTACCTCTCTGCTAATCTTAATAGTTGCTTAAAAAGAAAAAGGAAGCAAAGACTAAAAGGTTGTACTTCAGTGTTGCAGAACTAAATATTTTCTTAATGAAAAATCTGATTTAGGTACTATTGGGGAAATTATTTTTAAGAAAAGCATACTGCCTTTTGGGGACAGTGTTGGTCTTCACAGAAATTCTAAGGCTTTTTGTTCTGATTTTTCTTAACACTAGATGTCACTCTGGGTATGAAATTTGTTGCGCTGTTCGTTACCGTAACAAAAATCCAATTTTTTTTTTCTTTCTGGATTTTGCCTCCAGCCCTTTCAACTAAACATTGTGTTAAATGAAAAAATGTGAAGTTACAGTAAATAATCTAAAGTTCAATATATATATATATATAAAAAAATGACTTCAGCTCTGTTTTGTAGAGAATTATGCTCTTATCCCAGGCAGAGCCAGTTCAAGATAAGTGAGATCAAATACCTTGGGCTAGGGAAGTCAACCTCCCAAGTTCCAGCTGTCTCATGAAGCTGTACTCCACGTGTTTCACTCACCTTTGCAAGGCAAGTCCATGTACCTATCTTCAAAAATAACAGGAAGCGTGTTCCAGTCCCCATCGATGTCTAGGCATTCTGCTGGCAGCGGGGGCATGCTGGTGAAGTATTCTGAATTACGAATTTCTGTAGAAATCTGTGCATGACTTTGGATCCTGGCAGCAAAATGCAAAAAAAAATTGAGTGTTTGAGTGGTTAATGCGCTGTTTCTCAGTCACTCCTGCAAGCCAGGCAGCAAAGGCAGTTAATAGTAGTGCTTTTCAATTGATATCATTGTGGGCTATAAGCTTTTTAGAATGGACAGGCAAGGTAGGAGGAGTTGAAGGGTTGCCTTCCATATTAAGAAGTGGATGGACTGCGCGGAGATCCCTCCAAGAAACAGCCAGGAACAGGTTGAGAGCATGTGGGTTAAGATTAGGGATGAGACCAATAAAGGACAGCTGGTGGTCAGGGTCTACTACAGGCAACCTGATCAAGGGGAGTCTGTTGTCAAATTCTTCTTGCTTCAGCTGCAAGAAGTGTTGTTCTCACAGGCTCTAGGTCTCATGGAGAATTACAACCACTCAGATATCTACTGGGAAAACAACACAGTGAGCTGCAAGCCATCCAGGAGATTCCTGGAGTCCATTGATGATAACTTTCTGGTTTGGGAATTGGACAGACTGACCAACTACAGATAAAGTGTTACTGGACCTGGTGCTCACCAGTGCTGAGGGGATAGTTAGAGGCATTAAGACTGGAGGCAGCTTGAGCTTGAGCAACCATGCCCTGGCTGAGTTTGTGATCTTGAGGAGTGTGGGCCTGGCAAAGAATGGAGTCAGGACCACATTTTGGCAATTTTTCATATTATCAATGGTAGGAGACAGGTAATCACCATGTGCTAGTTAACTAGAAGTAACATTCTTTATATGAAGAATTACTCAGACAACAGATTTGTAATTCAGTTGATCTGTCCTCATGCCAGCATGGAAAATTCCTATAACCAGACAAAAAAAAATTGTGCAAACCATCATATTGGTTTCATCTTTAGAACATAATTGTTGTTGACCATCATTGCTCTTACCAGATATTTTTCCCTCAGAGATAAACGAGTCACTGGTTGCTAAAACATGACTCGGAAAAGTCACAAACATCTAAATGCTCATTCTTGTTTGCATCAATATCTGGGTATTTGGAATTGAAACTTAGCACCATAATTAAGTTCTTATTGACACTAATAAATAGCACCAGCATTTATACTAAAGGCAATATGTAAAAATTATAAATGTTCTCTGAGACCAGTCTCTGGAACAAGAAAAATGAATCATTAATATCAATAATTTTCTCTGTAAAGTATTGGGAGACTGTGTCACCTGCCATCCTGTGTGATACCCAGTCCATCTGAAATGGTATTTCTTGTTGTATTTGAGTAGTAGAATACTGCCATGCATGTAGGTGTGTGACCTAACACAGGTCAGGCTGGACGGGGCTCTGAGAAACCTGATGTATCTGTAGATATCCCTGTCCATTGCAGGGAATTTGGACCAGATAGTCTTTAAAAATCTCTTCCAACTCAAATATTATATGATTCTGTGATTCTAGGGACTTACAACCACAGTATGGGAGGCAAAAACAACGTTCTTGACTGGTAACAAGAAAGACAGAATTGGGGAAAAACTATGTTCATATTCGAAGTGTTTGTACAGTATCTGGCACACTGAGAACTGACCTCATCTGGAGCCTCTCTGAACCCAATTAAAACTCCCTGCTGGCACCCCCACCAGTAATAATACTCTGGCAACCTTTTCACCAGAATATTATTCTGCTTTTCTAATTGCACCACACAGGCCAATCAAAAGGAAAACAGGATTCTGACATGAAGCCTGTATAGACCAATTAAGGAAATTTACTGCAATTGACCAATATTTAGCATTTGCTAAATAATTTTATTTTTTGTACTCTCTCACCTCGATAGTCACTGAGGAAAAATGATGCTTATCTACAGGAAATGGGTTAGCTCTGTGGTTGTTTGGAGAAATAAAAGCACTTCATGCAATTAGGCTTCCCTCTGTGCAGGGTTGTGTTTGCTTAGATGGGGCCATGAGTGATATTTGCCCTAACAACAGGGTCCTGACATGGGGCTTTTCTTGTACACATCTCACTTAAAACATGACTTAATGAGGACTAAGTGAGCATAGTTGGGCCCTTGCAGCCATGACTCTGCTCTAATTTGGCAGAACAAGGTAGCCTTGTATAACCAGTTCACTAATGAAGCCACAGAACTTTCCTCCAGCACCAAATAGGCCTTAATGTTCCTAGTGATAGCTCTGAGAAAGTCATGCTCTACTTCGCTCTTGGTTGGAAACAAATGTCTCACTTTAGCCCTGTCATCATGACAGGACTGGCCATCATGGCCTTTTAGCCACTTCTGAAAGACAGGTTTCTGTTTCAGTAATGCTGTAGTCCTCCCGTGTTCATGCAGATATCAGCTAGACATCCCTCATTATTTTAAAATTCAAATCTGCAGAGCTTTCCTTGAACTCTGCCTTCAGAGTTTGAGTCATGAGCATTACCCATGCTGTACATTTGGGTTTATAGGCAGTAAGAGGTGTCAAGCAGAAGGAAGTAATTATCTTGTTCATGTTTCATAGCATATTCTTGCAAATGCAGCCCAGTGCAACATTTATTTTCCAAGACTGTTTTGCACTGTCAATTCTTGGTTGGACTAAATGAGGTTTTTTCCAACCTTAATCATTCTATGATTCTATGATTCTTAACTGATTAATTATCAACCCTGAGCTCACATCACTCTTTCACTCCCTCTAGCTAATGTGGTGGTTGTCCTCATTTGGTGCTGCATCCAATGAATGTTCACATTTCTGCACTGACCGTCTAATAAATCAGGGTTCTACAGTTATAGATCTTCAGTGTTATGGAAAGTAGGGATAGAAAAAATATCTAAAGAAATTCATGAATGCCTACACCCAAATATGTTACAAGGAAGAGTAGAAAACAAACTCATAAATGTTAATTTTGTGTTTTTCCAACAGTTACCTCCTATTAAGATTTCCATTACTAAATCTTGTAGAGGAAGTTTATTAATTTAATTGAACAAAGACATCAAAGATGTTTTTGTCTGCCCTGATACTGGCGGTGTTGCTGTAGATAAGCTCTACATGCATCCAACTGGGAAATAACAAGGGAAAGAGGATCTCCTACATCCTATCACTAGAATGCTCTTGCTACAGTGTTTTAGTCATTCCCTGAATCTGAAAGTAATGTGAGAGAGGGAGTAAGAAAAAGAACTCTTTTATATGAATTATAAGAATTTTAGAAGTAGGCATCTCTGAGGCGTCATCTTACTTTGGACATTGCTTTCAATGGATTTACTATATGGAGCTAGAATAGACCTACTGACTTCTCTCAAAGCAACCCCACCCATAAACAGCAGAAAACATCTCATTCTTTGTAGAAAAATATATTAAGCAACTATATTTTCAGCTATATCAGTAGCAGGAAAGATTCAATCAGTTACTTACAGGCCTTCCTGGAATGTCAGCACAGCAAGTTTATTGTGTTCAGTGTAGAAGAAGGCTTCTGAGAATCTTCTTACCTGGGGAAGAAACATGGAAGTTAAACCTAAGACCTGCTGAAAGGTGCCAAGTGCAATTAAGCTAAAAGCAGAGCAATGACTGTCAGGACTAGATTCCTTAATGTTTCATTTGCTTTGCACCGCTTTGGTGTCAGAAAGAAAATGAAGAGCTCAACTCTGCTTTAGTTTCCCATTCTAGTACAAAGCTGTTAGTGTTGTTGCATATCTTGCTGGAATAACTGTCCCTTGATTGTAAACTAAGATTTTCCCTTGTGTGTCTTCCCACTGCTTTCCTTGAAGTGTCAAATTTAACATTTTTCTCTCTAATATTAAATGAGGAAGACTTCTTCCTTTCCCACTGTACAAATCATAGCAGCAGTGGAGTGAGTTAATAAATTAGAACAATTCAAAATTGAACATCTTTTCTATGGGAACAGTCATGCAATTCCTAAGATATTAAAGGAAGTTTTACACATCATCCCAGAAGAGAATAAACTCTATCACGGTAGAAACATATCAGCCTACGTCACTATGCATACAAATGAGAGCTCTTCAGATCTCCTCAAGGACAGTAGATTGGATAGATTTGAAGATCTGGCAGAGGACAGAGTGCAAAATAAGCTATAAAAAATTCAGTGTTGCTGTCTGATATGGAATAAGTGTTGAGTTTCAGTCAATCCATCATAATGTGCACAGTAATGAACTGTTGAGCTGTAGCCTATACATTACTATGAGAATCTGTAAGAGCCATCTCTATTACAGTGTCAGAGAATGGCAGTGAAAACCACATCATAGGATCTCAGCATATCCCTAAATCCCAGCCATATGTCAACAAATGGCTTTTCTAATAAAAGAAGGACTAACACTCTTTAAAATACTACATGTTTTTATCTGGAGCTCTCAAACTGCTTTACATAACTGGGAAAGTACTATTGCACAGCTTACATGGAGAGAAACTGAAGTACGTGAAGGTACATAATTTCCACAGGTCATGCCAGCAGTAGGCATCCACTGATACTGAAATTCACCTTGCTGGAGCTGGGGGCCTGTCAAGTTGTGTTCTTCAGCTGATGAAGCCATCCTGGACCTCTCAAAATGAAGGGAGACTGTCCCAAAATAATGAGGGGAGTATCAGTGTTGTTCACATCTTCCTGAATTTTATGTCTCCCTTTTGCAGGCATTCACGTTCTCTCAACTCCACTGTTTGGACCTCCAATAATAACTTTAACAACTACCAGTATGTAAGGTGGAATGCTAACACCTACACTCTAGACATCTAAAGCAAAGCAAGATGAATCCTATCATTTTCTGTATGCTCCTAATCTAATGATTAGATCAGCCTAGGAGCTCAGCTCAGCTGAAGTGATGAAAGTGATTCACATTCAATAACCAAAAAAGTCCTCATGGAAGGCACAGCACTTGCTCACTAATCAGGTAGGCAGATCTGACAAAGTCAGTTCAAAAGGCAATCATTTTTGTGCCTTCTTTATTATAAAAAAAAAAAAATAATAATTTCCACATGAAGAGTATTAATAATTCATTTTGTGAAACTCACTAGGAGAAAGGCAATAACTAGTTATATATATGTGACTTAGTGAAGGGAACATTCCTTATGGCATAATAAACAAGGCCTGTGCTTTGAGAAGGAAGCTGAGAGAAACTTATCTTTTGGTTATTTGTCATTGTGGTGTTTGTGCCTTTTAAAACATGTTTATGATTGCTGGATAAGTAACCAATATGGAGCATCTCTACCTCTTTCCACCCACCTCATGTTCCATGCTGGATTCTGGTGTTCAGAGTACACTCATTTAATACAAGATTATGGGTACCTTAATAGCAATATCTTTCTGATATTCCAAAAATTGAAATCTGTATTTAAATCCTCTTGTCTCGTCTTTGTCTTACTTAATTCATCTCCCTTAAATATTCATAAAGGCATAAGAGTAAGAGAAATATCTGTCTATATACACCATTAACATCATTCAGGAGGTTACCATTACAGAACTTGCTTTTAACTTCCTAACATTACCCTTAGCATATGATGTTCTTGAGTCAGATAAGCTGTGACTTCTGGGTGAAGTGTTGCCACCTCCAGGAACTGGGTCCACAGGGCCAGGAGGTGGGAGCAAAGCCAGGAGAGGTCCTTGCTTATCTGTTCTGCTATCTTCTCTGGATTGCTCAACAGCTACAGGGAAGAAAGGGCTTTTTGAGAACAAGACAGTGGCAGGATAGAAAATCAGTTAGCCTGTTAGATGAAGTCCTTTTAGAACCAACAACAAAGACCTCCTGGCTTAGAATTATTACTAAAGCACTATTTTACCCAAAATCCTATAAGTGAAACTTTTGGTGCAAAAAAAAATCCACCCTAGTTATACAACTGGAGGGAAAGATTAAGATGATCATGGGATTGGAGCATCTCTCCTTTGGGGAAGGGCTGAGAGAGCTGCTACTGTTCAGCTTGCAGAAGAGGAGGCTCTCAGGATCTCATCAGTGTCCTTTAATATCTGAATGGAGAGTGCAGAAAGGACAGAGACAGGCTT
>JAOWBP010002052.1:75783952-75796040 GCA_028571105.1 Tragopan temminckii
CATTGTGGCCAAGGCCATATAGCAACATAGAGAAGGTTCAGGTTGGTGATCAGGAAAAATTTCTTCTCAGAAAGAGTGGTAATATATTGAAACAAACTGCCCAGGAAGGCAGTGGGGTCTCTTGAAGGTTTTCAAGAAACGTATAGATGTGTAACTGAGGGACATGGTTTAGTGGTTTGGTGGTGATGAGCTGATGGCTGGACTAGATGATCTCAATGGTCCTTTCTAACCTTAATGATTCTATCATTTTATTATACAGACTGCTTTTCTCCCCCTCTCAGTTTGGATCAGCATTACACCTGTCCCCATTACACAGTCAGTATTTCCTGCAGATTTGGCAGTTAATTTAGTAATTTAGTAATTAGACCAGAATCCACCCTATTCCCAGCTACCATTCTCATTTATGTTGTCAACATCAGTGTCCGATCCATTTTCTGAGGATCTTGGGGAGTTTATGTAGGGTTATAAGGTCTAGGGATTTGGAATGGGATTTTTTTTTAATGGGATGTCATTTTCTGACAGGCTAATAGGTAGGGTGGGCAAAGGCCTATAAGCGTGTCAGCTCTGTGGCCATGACACACTGTTCTCAGCCCTGTGTATAGTGTGTGCACGGTGATGGTTATGCTCTGCCTTTTTCAAAGAGTTTGTGTCAGATTTCAAAAGAGAAATGTGCTGTCATGGGGCTGAACAAGACAACACTTGTGTTTGGAGCAGTGGGCATGAAACATAACTACAGGGCTGAAGTTACTTCTCTAAAATACAGAGCACTTCATTCTTGCGTGACTGTGCTCTGTTCATTTTTGTCTAGGAGCTTCAATTTCCAATAGTTTTGGCTTTATAGTCTTCATATATTCCCATTAAGAATTCAGCACTTTCTCACTTCTTCTCCATCTGTGCTCATGCAACATGATTACGCTTACTTTGATGTCTGCGAAATACAATGGGGCTGCATATGGTATATCAGCATGGTCCTGTACATATAACAATTCCCAATAGGCTCCTGGTGGAGGGACTAAAATCATGCAGTCAGAGAAAGAAGATGCTGAAGCAGGCAAAAGGCCAAGACACAAGACAGAAATCCAAGCATTTCGGCTCCATTTCATGCCTCGATGAAAGAAAATCCAGACCTTGTTCTCAGAAGATATGTTGCGTTTGGAGGGGTGAAATTTTACCAACTGCATCTGGTAACACCACTTTAAGAGTCAGACATCCATCTAATCTATTAATTTAACAAAACAATTGAAGGATCGAATGAGCAGTTTTGTCTCTGATATTGGTACATTCGTGTCATCTGTGCTCCCTCTACGGTCAAAGCACTCAGCAGAGTTTAGCAATCTCCTAAACTTCAATAATTGTATTAAATTATCTTTGTAAAGTATAATAACAACACAATTTCCTCATGTGGACGGAGACTCCTTCACTCTAAGTGGGCAACACTAGATGAGATTAATCCTGCTCTAGTTTATACTAAACCCTGTGGTTTTAAATGGAAAATGTTAATTGAGAAGAAACCTAGCAACCAAAATTTATCCAGCAACCAAAAACTTAAGCAGAAGATTCCAGAGAGGACTAAGATCCACTGGTTCAAATACCCACTGGTTACATAGTGGGAGAGTGAGATATATATATAAGGCACGTACCAGGATATAGGTGCTATGATTCATATCCATTCCCATAAATTTCAGTGGGAGCAAAAATTACCCAAAGGAAAAAAATAAAAAAGGAAAAGAAACTGAAACTGTAAATAAGTAAAAACTTGAGTAAACACAGAGTCTGCTCCTACAACAGGAATAATAATGGTCCTTTTAATAATGCAGTATCTTTGGATCATCAAATCCACTTTTTGAAAGGGAAACCTCTTTGGAGCCATTTCAGATGAATGTTGTTAGACTAATTAGCAATGTGTTTGTCACATTCCCAGCTTATTCACAGGAGAATGCATTCTAAAAGGTTGCTGCCTTCATTTGAGTTCATTAAGATTGTATGTGCTTTTATAGCTACAAAACTTACAATTCTGCTTATTCTTTGGAAGGAAAAATTAGAGATCAACTTGAAAGAATCTCTGATTCAGGCTGCATTCAATTACATAAATACATTATTTTATATAATCACAGCATCAATAACTTGCCTCATTTGTTCTACTGCATGCCTATGTTTATAGGAAACACCTTCAGCGCAGAACTTAAAAATACTACAAATACTACAGTTTATTTACACTTTGAGAGCTCATGCTTAATAATATAAGCCTTCTCTTTTTCTCATAAGGCTCTTATCCTCATCTTCAGCTGTGAGGCCAAACTGATTAACAGCTGTACTGGGGTACAGCTACCCTGTATTCCACCTGTTCCCAGCAGCTTAGAAGCAGCTGTGCAGAATGTAATGGAAGGCAGCAGCATGAACTGATATGGATCAGGAGTGCAACAAAGGACCTTAAACGTTAGTCTCAGTAATCAGAAGATGTTGACTTCTTTTCCACTGTTGCGGATTGGTAATGTTTCTAGACCAAAATATCTTCAAAACATCCACGTAAAAACAAATAAACCACTTATTTTTGTCATTTTTCTATCTTCAGTTCTTTCGCGGTCTTTCACTTGAGAGCAGTACGGTGTATGCAGTGTAAGATTCAAACTTACATATCTTTCCTACAATGCTATGCTGGGATGACAAAGGACAGTCTTTATTCAGTGAGTCCTGAGACTGTATGCGATGAGATGGAGAGGGAAAGAAAGAAAATACGCAGAATAAAAGATCACCAAGAGCAAATGGTGCTCCTGAAGAAAGCTGTTGATACAGAGAAATTGAACACAAATCACATGTAACAAAAAATAAATTGGCATAAATTCTGCCTACATTAAATCCCAGGGGGAATATTTTTTTCCATTTATTTTAATGGAACTAGCATTTCAGAGCATACTCTGCTGATGCTGTAATCACCAAAGAAATTTCACAGCTAGTGGAATATAATTAAACAGAGTAAAGCATCACTAGTTAACTAGGACCATGTGAGAGGACTCTGCAAAGACAGACCTGCAAGCTTCTTTTAGAAGGAAGAGACAGAGCATAGAAAATAGAGACGGCAGGGTAGAAAGCTGCATCTAGAAGAAGGTGTGAGCAGTAATGAGGTGATGGTAAAAAATCAGCACATCCCTCACTGAGCTACAATTCTGTAGGTGGACTGGAAGCTTCTCAGAATTAGCAAGCCAATTACTTAGAAGGGAGGAATTATAATTATTTGGCCAAGTGTGAAAGAGAGAGAGGGAGAGGGAAAGGGAAAGGGAGGAACATATAAAGTTCAAGAAGAAAGGAACTGCAGAGAGCATTTTTTATTTAAAGCTAAGGAAAGAGCATATTGTCAACAAAGAAAAGGACACCATTAATGCAATTACAGCTTTAGAGTCGTCATGTTGTAGACAGACTTGGACCTGTTGTTACCAGAAGACCCAGCATTCATTATAATTCATTTAGAAAGGATAATCAAGCTGTTGAAAACTCAGTGAGCCAGTGGAAAGAAAATAGGACCCAGTGAAAAAGTATGAAAGGAAAAGTAATCAAACGACAGAGAAGGCTGCATGACTCTGTTTTTTCCTTCCACATGTTATCAGACCTGGATCTTCAGGAAGGGACATCTGCTCTGATTAGTACTGCGTTCCCATCTTGTACCCTTAGGTAAAAAATGGATTGCCACTGTGTGAGAGAAGAGCAAGCAAGCACAATGACATTCAGTTCAAAGCAAAAAAGAAAAACCTGAAGATATCCATGCTAAGCAAATACTCTGAATTAGTATTAAAACTATCACCTCTGCCTATTTGACCACAGTCACGCAAGGATATACTCAGACAGTTCTCCTGGTGACAGACATAATGATGGCTTTAAAGTCAGGGGCATCCACCCAATGGGAACTGGATAAAACTGGTCATGCACAACTTAACATATGAAATAGCAAATGCCTACTACTGTATTTTGGTCTGTGCTTGGTTACGAATAAATTGAAAGAATGGAAAAGAGAATACTGAAAGGTTTGATTGGACAGCTGTGTTAGGGAAAAAAAAATCTTGTTCATCTTTGCTTTTGTTTGTCTAATACGTGACTTTCTTTTAATTGTATCTACGTATTTCGTTCTCATTCATGCTACAGCACTGAAATTAGAAAAAAAAATTCTCTGTATTTAATAACTCTTCAGACAAGCTTCGATGGAAGCAAAGACAACAAATATCACTCTGTCACGCAGCATTCTATTTCAGGGCATGATACAGCCAGATTCCCTTTTCTGTCCCAGGGAAACTGAAATATAACTTTCTTGATAATGTCTGTGAGTCTCTCCATCTTCAGTCACTCATAGCTTTTGAAAATATGAAAAAAAAAAGGGCTTCATTTTCTACTAGAAATAAAAAGGAAAAACAATATGAAAATAGAGGAACCAGTATTCAGGAGCCAGGAGTGGTTTCAGGCACAGACATTTCTGTTCTGCCTTGACCAGAAGGCTTGATCACCATGAGCAGAAGGCAGGCAGAAGTCTTGTCACCATAAATTCTTTGCACAGCATTGTGAGACATTGCTTGTGATGTAATCATCAGAAATAATTAGGATTTAACAGGTTTCAACCATTTACAATGAGGTTGTTTTTTGTTTTTGTTTTGTTTTTGTTTTCACAAGTAAATGTTAATTTGGGTGTAAATTACTGTCTTTAAATTCTCCAGTTTTCAGACAGTAACTGAAGTCTTTGATTATTTTCAACCTTTTGTGTGCTGTGGGATCCTGTTTTGCTGGAGACCAACTGTTGTCATCTGAAAATATTCAGGAAAGAAAAACTATCCTCAAACTAACCGGAAGCCTGTTTTTCTGTCACTGTGGTCATACACACTCCAGAAAATGACCAGGGGCTTCATGCAGCATGACAGATTTCACCAAGAAGCAGACCATTTCTTTCTCAGCTTTCTCCTGTCTTCACATTTCTTGTGCTCCTAGTTGTACTCACAACTGTTTGTGTGTATGTGCTGGTAGATGAGTATGTATGTGTGTCAACAGCTTAAGGGCTGATTTGGCCCCATTCCGTGACTAGCAGGGCAGAGAGACCCACAGATTCACAGATACCCGGAAAGGGATAAGGGAAAAGCATAGAGAGATGGGCCTAAAACAAAACAGCAGCGACCATCTGAGGAGAAACAAACTAATTTACTAAATAAGATATCTGAATGAAAGATAACGTATATAATACAATATAATACAATACAATTAGAATTGGAGCGAATAAATCAAATATAATGAGAGTGTCCGAAAACTGTAAGCCTTATTCTAATGCTGAGGGAAGGCATGTGGTCAGGGTAAGCAGAAGGGAAGAGAGCCAAGTCCCGTGACTTTGCCAGGGATTTTATCTCCTCTCTGAACAAAAAACCCCTCTGGGGTTCTTTTTGTCTTCTGGGACAAGTACCCAGAGCTGGAGCATTAACTCTTTAACTCCCAGTGTACTACATGATGTTATGATGTGAAATACCAATAGCCAAAAATCATAAAACAATGACAATGTGCATGCCTATTTTGGATGTTGCGTTGAGGGACATGGTTTAATGAGAACTGTTGGTGATAGGTGGATGGTTGGACTGGATGATCTTGTAGATCTTTTCCAACCTTGGTGTTTATGTGATTCTGTGATTCTGTGTGAAGTGTTTGGCTAAACTTTGGCTCCAATAAGAGACTGGTGGTAGTACTGACATTTACAGCTTCTCAAAACCCTTAGGAGAGTTTCTCATTCTCTGCTACGTTGCACAGTACATACCTTATGCCAGCAAGGCTGGCATCTTAGGGTTTTAGTACAGTTTAAATGTTTAATTACTTGGGGAAAAGATAGCTTAAATTCTGGAGAAAACTTTATGAGAAAAAATTTAATCTCTTCCATCCACATTTGCCTGACATTTGACCTTCATGCAGTTGGTGTGGGAGGGCACATGCAGTTCTCTGCATCAATGTACTCAGGCAGCTGGAGTCCTTAACCTTCTTTTGTGCAAAAAGGAGTTGTTTCATTAAGTACATTTATGTTGCTATGGAAGTGTAATACATAGCAGATGAATTGTGTTGTCAAGGAAAAAAAAAAGCATTCCTTTAAAGTTCCTCAGGGATGATCACTCCCTTAGAGAGCTTCTGCTGTAACAACTCTGAGTTCTTTATTTATGTCACTGGAATCTCTACAGGAATCACAGGTCTGGATACTCTCCTTCTGAGCCCTTCCTTCTCTGCATGTCTTTTGTGCTTTCATCATTTTAGTCTCACACTTGGTGCTGAGAATTGTTTCTTCTTCCTAGATTTTTAGGACATGAAAGCCATCGACTACAGCTACTCTACCCTTAGGCACATTTGTTTAAAAAAAAAAACCCAAACAACCAAACACGTAAAACTTAATTATCCTGTGGCAGTGAATCTTTTCTGAGAAAATCATGTCAGCCACTTAATTTTATTTTTTTCCTCACAGTTAACAGACACGGTGGAGAAAGGGTGAAAAAGCAGGATTTGCAGGCACCATCCCTTCATTAACTTATCCACATCTCAAAACACATTCCTGTTTTGTTTCAGACAGAAAAAAAAATCTCCATAGCTCCAGTGACCCTATGCGTTATGGGAGAGTGCTTATCAAATATGAACAGAAGTTGATGTAAAATTCTGGAGCAACCAATTAGTTTTAGCACAGAAATAGTATGAACAACACAGTGTGAGTCTGGAACCCAGAAAGCTGCTGAGATGCTAATGGGGGACAGTAGCAATGAAGGGACTGTTCAAAACCTAAGGAATTTACTTTAATGCTAATGTGTACACATTAGCGATGGAATAGAAACCGAACTCCTTCGTTATGACATTGCATGCATTTGTTTTCATGCTTTAACAACTGAGTTGCAGACACTGAAATAACTTAGCTAAGAAGTTGTTTAAGGATATGCAACAATCTGGTGCCATAGCCAGGAGTTCAATTTGATAAAATATCATGCTACCGGAGTTCTGAGCCTGGGCTAACAGCTATGTAGAGACGTAAGACTTACTTCTGTCAAAGACTATGCACTGATATTTTTATCTGACTAAAGGGTCTTAAACATAGGGACCTGGCAAGGATCAAAGGAATAGCGATAGATGTAGTAACACTACCAATATAATGAGTGGAAACCTTAACAGAGAAGAAGGATTGGGCTATTGTCCTGCTGTGGAACCCATCAGGAAGGGAAAATAGAAGACCCTCCCTTCCCAGGAAGCCATCTAGAACAGAGGGATTATTGCTGAAAGGGGTGAACAACTTGAGACAGGGTTGCTTTATTCAGTTTCCTGAAGAAAAAATGCTTTAAACTGTTGTTTCCAAAATGTCTAATTGGCTTCATCAAATGTCACTAGGTGACTGTGATAACAAAGATTAATGTATGGTAGTATCTTTCCCCACACCGAGCAGTGAATACTCAAGGTTTTTGATACATGTAGCTCACTCAAAGATTCAGTCTTTTCCCCATCTTTCCTTTTTCTCTGCTGTAAGATTATCAGAGGTAAATTTTGGAAGTGGCCAGCGACTCTGGGTTTTCTGATTTTCTGAAGAGTCTGTCTTGCACCAACAGACCCTCTTAAGCCCAGGAAGCTAAACACATATGTTTCAGGCACTTTGAGTTAGATACCTCTCAGACAAATATTTTTGTATCTGAGTCTATATAATCGCAAAATTACTCATGCACAGCTCAGGAAGAGATTAAGTTGTTCATTTCATATCACGTGGCACTCAATTTCAGTACTGAAATGACCACGTGAATTTAGAATTGACATTGTATATGAAAGTACGCATGTGTACTGAGCAAAACATCCTCACTGTAAAATGTAATGGACATTGAACATCTTCACTGTCTCAGTTTCTACATCAAGCTCTCAAGGACTTATCTAAACTACAAAGATGAGCGTCTATTTTCACCTCTGTTTCGGATGAAGAAGTTGATTAACTGGACCTGGATTTACACAGGTGGTTTAGAGGAAAACCTGTGTTTCCCTATGTCTAGTCTTTGTTTTATTAATACGTCGTATTTTGTTGGTGCACATGTGCTCTCAAAAACAGAAGCAAAGGCATTCACTTTCTTATTAAAATATGTTTTAAATTATTATGTGAAGATTAAGATTTTCAGACAACAAACTCAGAACTAGCCCTCTCAAATACTTCCTCAACTGGTTATTTTATAAAAGTTTATTCTTAACCACGTAATTTCATATTCTGCATAGTAGCACAGTATCACTGTCATCACTTAATTGGTATTTTAACCCTTGTATTGCCTGAGTGATCGCAAAAGGAATATCAAACACTAATTTTGCTATCATAATATTAAAAAGGCTTATAAAAGCAAAAATATATAAAAACTGGCATTACCTGAAAGTAAAATATTTTATAGTAAAAATGCGTGTTTGAACTAGCATGAAGATTTTTCACTTGAGTTAGAGATTTGAGGTCGCTTTTTGAATAGAAGACACCAGGATACAATTGGTTATACCAAGGATTATACCATGGCTTTAGTCCATGTTTTTTGTCACATATATTGTTACGTTTTCTTATATATTGACAAGAAATTTTTTTAATGGCTTTTCAACATATTTTCCATGTATAAAATGGAGAAGAAACTGATTTAATCATGTCATCTCATGATAATTATAAAAAGTAAATTATTTCTGTATTTTTCTATAGGCATACATTGAATTTCTTCACTGAATTTGACTTCGGTTTACTAATTAATATATTCCCATTACAAAACATTTCTACATTTGTATTTACTATAGTTATCTGGCTGTAGTAATATTTCAGAAGAATAATTCTGCATTTGTTCCCTTTCTTCTTATTGTTCCTGTTCTTAATGTCATGCAGTATCACATAGGTTGCAATTCAGACCATCCTGAAGTAGATCATGTCTATTGTATCAGCAGATTAAAACCATTTTTTTCTGTTTGTCCCTGCAAAAAGTGGAACAAGAAAAAACACGATTAATGACTGAAGAAATAACTGCATTATTAACTCTGAATTAATGTAGGAGATACTATTTATATCTAAGACCACTGTTGTACTGGAACAGGCACTAAGTAGTTTAGTTATAAGGTGGCAGAATATGCAACTCTGTGCTCTGTTGTAGCCCTGGTTAAGTTGGAAGGGTATCCTGTAAGAATTTGGGTATGATGAAGGCAGCCACAGTAAAAAAATTATATCACTAGTCTTTAAAGGTGTGGCTTAGTACAGCCCCTGAGCAAACTTCTGGTGGTGAGAGCAGATATTTACCATGGCCCAGTCTTCGGTTAAGTCATACATCTTCTTCCAGATGAAGACAGCAACTGACAACACACTATGAATCACAGGGCATGTATGAGTGAAGGTGAAGGAAAGACAGAAAATGAAAGTGGAGAAAAAGAAGTGAAAGAAGATATGCCTGCATTTCAGCAGGATTGCTTTGACTTATCTGTGACAGTCAAACATGAGTTTCCCCAGTTAATTTAATTTACCATTTGTATTTCATTCTGTCCTTCTCACATATTAAGATTTCTCTTGTCAGATCTTCAGCTGAAGGTGAAAGAGCAGTCTTTCCCTTTCACGAAAGCAGAGTTCCAGAACTCCTTCAAGATTTTCACTAGAAAGTTTATCTCTACAAGATTTACTTATTTTACTTAGTGAAAATTTCATAGGAAAAAAAAAAAAGTGTTTTGGGAAAAAGGCATATAGAATAGAAGTAGTAATGGGGGAGAGAAAAATGTATTGTCCACCTGCCTGTCATAGGAGATAAGATGATCTTTGAGACAGACCTGTCACCACTACAATGCATTACAGAAAAATGGTTTTCTTAGATGCCTAGGATGAAAGAGGCAATGAAAGAGTTTACTATAATCTATAAGCTATAACTCTGAATTGTGCAATGGTCCACTTGAACTTTCAGGTTACTCAAGCATCACATGTAGCTAGACAGCATGTACAGGTAGAAGAGAAAAACAACAACAAAGGAAAAGTTAGGAATGTATATGTATTCTGACTGATAACGTCTTTGCAGAAGGGTATAAAGATATTACTTCACTTAATTTGAGGACATCTGGTTACTTCATAAATTGCAAAGTCCATTGAAATTGGATATTAAACAAAGCATTATGAAAACTTAATATTTTTCATTTTTTACGTATGGAAGAAATCCTGATCCATGATCCTTGCAAATTATAAAACAAAAACAAAAATGTAATTGTGCTCTCATGTTGAAACAAAAATAATTTACGAAAAGTGGGAAAATGCAGGACTTTCATATGTGTGTTTTATGTCTCAAACCTTTTATTTATTTTCATTTATGAATGTATTCTGCTCTCAGGATGCTAAAATGTGATGTATGTGACATCTTCATTTTCAGCTTGCACTTAAAGCTTTTGATAGATTTTGCTACCAAATGTGGTATTATTTAGCCAATATTAAATTTTACTACATCATCTTACCAATCCTTCTCTCCCAAATAAACAATGTAAAGACTTTCGTCAATAGTAGGACTGTGAATTTATAACTAGGCTAACCATGGGACACATCTAAACTTTTTCCTTTCTCGTTTTTTCCAAGCTATTTTCTCCTGTATCCAAACTCCCAGCATCCAAGTGGATCAACAAAAGCTTCCTGATTTAAAATATCAATTATGGTTAATGGTGGTTCTATTTTAATGGTTTTATGGCTGTTTATCTCTTTCCAGTTAGGTTTTGTCATTGGGCTAGCCCTTGAAATGCACTGGTAAGAGTCATTAATATCCTCAGTGTGCACAGCAGCCTTACTGAGAAAGAAGTTGAATGGACATTGATTTTTAACTTATCTGTGTTTTTTGTGTGTGTGCACATGTGTGTGTGTGTACTGTGCATTAATTTCATAGAATCATAGAACTGTAAGAGTTGAAAGAGACCTTTAAAGATCATATAGTCCAACTCCCCTGCAGTGAACAGGCACATGCACAGCTAGATCAGGTTGCCCAGGTCCTGATTCATCCTCGCCTTGAAAGTCTCTATGGATGTGGCATCAACCACATCTCTGGCAACCTGTGCCAGTGCCTCACCACCAACACTGTAAAAGATTTTCCTTATATTCAACCTAAATTTAACCTCTTTAAGCTTGAAATCATTTCTCATTGTTCTGTCACTACAGACCATGTTAAGAGTCTGTCCTCTTCTTTCCTGTAGCTCCCCTTTTGTTATTGAAAGGCCACTTTCAGGTCACCTTGGAGTCTTCTCTTCTCCAGGCTGAACAGCCTCAGCTCTCTCAGCCTGTCCTCACAGGAGAGGTGTTCCACCCCTTGGATCATTTTTGTGGCCCTTCTCTGGACACACTCCAATAGGTCCATGTCTCTCCTGCTGAGGACTCTACATCTGGATGCAGTACTCCAGGTGAGGCCTCACCAGCACAGAGTAGAAAGGCAGGATCACCTCCCTTGTCCTGCTTACCACACATCTGATGCAGCCCAGGATATGGTTAGCTTTCTGGGATGGCTTGTTGCCATCAGCAAACTTGCTGAGTGTGCACTCAACCCCACTGCCAATGTCACTGATTAAGATAATAAAGAGTATCAGTTCCAGAGCTGATCCCTATGAGACACCACTCTTCACTGATCTCTATCCAGACATTGAGACACTGACCACCACTCTCTGCACTCCATTCTGCAGCTAATGCTTCATCCATTGAACAGTCCACCCATATGTTGCATATATTTCAGTATCTTTCCAATTTAAAGAGAAGGATTTTGATACCATGTCAAAGGCCTTACTGAAATCTAGATAGATGATGTCTTCAACGGATGAAGAGAAGGCTGAGGTACTGAGTGAGTTCTTTGTCTCGGTCTTCACTGGCGGCAAGGATTCCAGTATTTCTCACGTCCCTGAGCCCTGCATCCCTAAACCTCTGGGTGGAAACCAGGACAGTAAATCCCCCCCTACTGTGAGGGCAGAGCAAGTCTGAGACCGCCTCATGAGACTGAATGCGTACAAGTCCATGGGGCCGGATGGCATGCATCCCAGGATTCTGAAGGAGCTGGCTGAGGTGGTTGCCGAGCCACTCTCCATCATATTTGAAAAGTCGTGGCTGTCAGGTGAGGTC
>JAOWBP010002052.1:75818082-75831486 GCA_028571105.1 Tragopan temminckii
AAGAAGGGGAAGTGTGCAAGCAGCTGAGTGGAAGTCTGGCCATTAGTCAGTGTTTTCTTATCCCGCGCTCATTCCTGGGTAACCACAAATGACTTGTAATTAATACATGGAAGATAAAAGTCAAGCTTCTGTCAACAGGGTTACACACCTTTTCTAAAAAGATAGGAACTTTAAAAAAAGTGCTAAAACACAAGTAGTCAAAGTAAAATAACGGTTTTAATTACAATCTGCAGGGACTGGAACGGGACAAAGTATTACTAAATGAAAACAAATGGGTTGTATAGTTGATAGAGCAACAAATCATTATTCCTGTTCAATCCTATTCAAAGAAGGAGTACGACAGGCAACAATTACATAGCCGATTATGAAAGACTCCTTGCATCTCTATCTCCCTTCCCTACTAGCTTTGTTTCAGAAGACTTTATCTGATAAGAGGGGGTATAGAAGGGACACTCACTTTGTGACACATAGAGTTTATTAGTCTTCAGCTGAAAAGCCACCAAAGTATCTAACAGTGAGAATTGGAATAGTGGTGAGGAGTTCTAACAGTATCACTAGGTAAAGTCAGGAAAAATAACATCCCCATGTGTGGAAGACAACTATGACGATTGTGGGTGCTGGAATTTTAATTTAATTCCACTCTCAGCAGGTTTTTCTGCTCCCCAGCTTGCATAAATGCCAAGAACAGTCTGGCTATCAGTTTGTCCCACATCTACTTTGATACCACAGAAGACCAACAGGATTCATTGCTTTGATCACAAAAGCATTAGACCAAACAAGACATGATCATTAGAATACTAGCAAAAAAGTGGTATTGACTAGCAAAAAGGTATGATAGAAAAAAAAAAAAAAGAGACCTTCCAATGCTACCTGTTTCAAAAGATAGTTTCAGAGGCAGCTTCTTTGTGTTATCTTCACTTGGAAGTCTCTGATGAGCCTTCTCTGTGGCCTTGCTGTTATGTTGGAAGGACCTGGGATTGTTTCTGTGACTTCTAGAACATATGGGAGACCTCCTTTAAGCCATCAAACACAACTTCTTGGCTCTTGACTACAAAGGTTGTGAGATCCTGATTATTTCAGATGGAAAGACTGAGAAAACATGATCCCTAAACACCTAGCTTCTGCATCCAGCAAATGGGGATATACTGTTAAATAAGGATGACTATCGTGGATCTTGACAGAATTTCTCTTATTTTCTTCTCCTCTACTTTCTGCAGCAAATTGAAAATAAAAACAAAATCCAGATTTGTTTATTTATTTATTTTTCTAAGGTGGTATTTTGATAAAGGTTCAGTCTGAAAGTCATAATGTTTGTTGAAGTCTAGCACAGAACTGCCTGTATCTATCAAGGTAGTGTCTTCTGTGGCATGAACCTCATATGACAGGATAGACACAATCTTTCCCTTTTGGGCTGGATTTTATTTATATTTGCAAAGTAACAGCAGTGTTATGCCAAGAACTTCTGTTCTGAGAAAGAAAAAAAGAGAAGAGATTGGGTAAGAACTGGGAAGAAGAAACCAGTGCAGGGTTGTCTCTGTTCCACTTCAACATAATGGTTTAAATGAGGCCACAGCAACCTTAATCTAATTTTTCATGAGAGGAATGAAAGGAGAAAACAAAACTATTCCTCTATTTTCCCTTTCTGTATATCTTGCATCCTAGTAAATGAGCTGCTTCTCATTTTTAATTGTTCCAGTTTTCACTGTTATTTATCCTTGGTAGGTTGATAGCTTCAAGGAGTATGTCAATGAATGAAAATCCTGTTGTAGCCTTTCTCTTTCTTTTTGGGGTGGGTCTCTTAGGTCACATGCACTCTAGAGATTTCTGTCAATGTCTGAAGAATATTTTCTGACTGTTTTTTGAAGTTTCTTGTCTTTAATAAACAATATTATAAAATTTGTAACTTTATTCTTAGTCACTGCTCAAATACAAAGCAGACAGTTCAGCAGACACTTCATCTAATAAGAAGAAGCATTCAACTAAAAATAGGGGGTATGAGAATGAAAGTGTTGATTAAACTCAGAGTCCTCCTTTAAAGTTAGTTTTGCTGACTCCACCCTGTGTCTGAATAGTGGTGGAAAATACCCCAGCCAAACAGAAAAAAGAGATCTTCTGAGTAATATTAGTAATAATTCTTCCGGACCTCTGGTGGTAACTGTAGTGGCTCATTTCAATAATTTAAAAAAAGATTTTCAGTGTTATTCCAGATACCTGAAATTGTATCATCTGTCCTCTCACAAGATGCACACCTTCTTTAGGTTGTGTCTCATATATTCGTCAGTCATACGCAGGTGTCACAGATAGCCAGAGTATCTCTGATGGTAATAATATTTTTAGAAAACTAAACTTATTTTTATACTGTCAACATTTTAATGTGTAGGTTTTAAAAATATTCTTCATAAACATTCCAGTCACCATGTGGGGTGTTTTTATTTGGAAAGGAATTCTGAGATGTGGAGGGGTATAAGTTTTAAAATAATTTGGCTTTGTGTATATCCAATATGCTCTTTTCATTCCAAGATGAAATTTGATCCAAGTAGAAAATGAGCTAGTCTTTTCAAACGGATCGGAAAAGGAAAAAAACTATTTCTCTCTGTTTTGAAGTGTTCTATAGGAAGTGCTTTTCAGAGACCTGCCCTGATGTTCTTGTCCCAGAGTTCCTCTCCCACATCAATGCTCTTGCTGCCTCTTGTTTATCACTCTCCATCCCAGAGGTGGTTGCATTAAATGGATGAGTGAAATGATTCCTTCTCCGACAGAGTTGACAATTGCTGTGGGAATCCTCAGTAGGAAAAAAAAATATATTGTATAAGGGAACAATATTTTGGTTTGAGATTTTTGAAGAAGAAAGAAGATCAACTGTTTTCAGGGAACATTTTCTTTTAGCTCCTTCCTGTGACACAAAACATCATGCTTTGTCTGTCTTGCTGTAACACAATGAGTGACATTGCTAATACAAAGTGACTAGACTAAAGCAAACCAATGGACCTCAGCCAGAGCAGTTGTGTTGATGGCTCCAAAGTTGCTCCTGGGACTGTCAGGCAGTTAAGCTGCAAATGGGTTATTTGCTATGCCGTGCTCCTTGACATACAATGTTCTTTGCATTGCTACACGCAGAAGAAGGGATGAAAACTTACTTGCATTTTTACTGAGATTTCTTTTCCGCACAAAGGCATACAATTTAGGCTTTGCTTTTTTGTTTTGGTTCAAATTATCTTCCAAACAACATGATTCAGGGAACATAATAAATGGTGGGAATAATGTACACCTCCAGAATGCTGTGCATGAGAACACATTATTTTGCATCTACAGCATTAGCTCTGCACTGGCCTTTGTATTCTACCACATCATTCATGGTACAAGTTAATTACATAGTTTCAGTGTGCTGCTTTCTTTCTTACCACACAAGATAATACAATTCTGAACTCATTTAAGCAAAGTAAGTGCTTTTCTCCCTATTATATGTTGTGCCAAACAGTAAATAATAGTAATTAATAAAAAGCACAGCAGAGTTCGGCAAAGTCACTTCTTGTTTTTATTAATCAAGAATAACAAGACTCTGTTGAGCACACTGCAAAATGTTCCTTTGAAGTTTCCAAAATATCATTATTGACCATAACTGATCACTTCTTGAGACAAGCAGACAGTAACAATAAAGACTTTAATTTGCTTTCCTTAACATACCCCATAATTAGCTTTTATATTATGTAATGGGTAACCTGAAAACATGTTCCTTTTACTTAGAAAAACAAAAACAGCCGTTACCAGTTATTTATCCATACATTTATAATACAGATCTACCTTCATCTACATCTCACATATGACATGCTTTCTAGCACCTGGGCATTCCCAAACTGGCTTCTCGCTGCTTTCTGGAATGCATTATTTGTCAGTGCAGTTTAATATTCAAAGAAGTGTAACAGCTATGAAATTTCACAGAATCACAGGGATTGTAAGGGACCTCTGAATATCATCTAGTCAAATCCCCTACTAAAGCATAGGAAAGTATCCAGATAGGTTTTGAATGTCTGTGGAGATACTACATGGCTTCTCTTGGCAGCCTGTTCCAGTGCTCTGTCACCCTCAAAGTTAAGAAGCTTTTCCTCATGTATTTAGGGAACAACTTGTGTTCCAATTTCTGCCTGTTTCCCCTTGTTTTGTCACTGGGCACCACTGAAAAGAGCCTGGCCCAACCACTCGCCTCCCACCCATTAGATATTTCTAAGTACTGATAAGATCCCTTCTCAATATCCTCTTCTCGAGGCTGAACAGTTTCACATCTCTCAGCCTTTCCTCATAAGGGAGATGCTTGAGACTCCTCATCATCTTTGTGACCCTCTGTTGGACTTTCCCTAGAAATTCCCTGTCTTTCTTGAACTGAGAAGACCAGAACTGGACATGGTACTCCAGATGTGTCCACCAGGGCAGAGTAAAGGGGTAGGGGAACATCCCTCGACCTACTGGCCATGCTCTTTTTTATGCACCCCAGGATACCATTGGCTTTCTTGGCTACAAGGGCACACTGCTGGCTCATGCCTAACCTGTTGTCCACCAGGACCCTCAGGTCCTACTCCTCAGAACTCATCTCCAGCATGTCAGCTCCTAGCCTGTACTGATGTGTATGGTCGTTCCTCCCCAGTATAGGACTCTATACTTGTCCTATTTGAACCTCATCAGGTTCCTCTTCACCCTACTCTCCAGTCTGACAAGACCTAAATTGTAGCACAGCCTTCTGATGTGTCAGCCACTTCTCCCAGCTTTGTATCATCAGCAAACTTGCTGAGGGTTCATTCTATCCCCTCATCCAGGTCACTGATGAAGATATTGAATAAGACCAAACCCAGCACTGACCCCTGGGGAACATGTCTAGTTACAGGCCTCCAACTAGACTCTGTACCACTGATCACAGCCCTCGGAGAACTGCCAGTCAGCCAGTTCTCAATTCTCTCAGTCCTCACTGTCCACTCATCTAGCTCACACTTTATAAGTTTACCTAGAAGGATGTTACAGGAGACAGTGTCTGTATTTCCTTGCTGCTAGACTGGAAATTTTGTTGGTTGGCAACATCTGTGTACTTTCAGTAGATAGTATCATCAAGGAGGATGGAATTCTGTTTGTCTTTGTAAAGAATATTATAGGTGGTAGCACAGGTAGCTGAAATGAGTAGTAGCCAGCAAATGTCAGCTCAGGTTAGAAAGTCTACAGTTTAAAATGACGTGAGCAATTAGATGCTCCTGAGGCTGACAACCTAAGAGAATCAAGAAGAAGGGAAAACAGGGAGAGGAAACTTTTAGAAAGTTGTCTTATGGGCACAGTAGAGAAAGACCAATATTATTCTAACTTACTGTGTAATTACTCTTCACTAGGTGTACATATGGAGCACAGTTGTAATTAATCTCTCATCACCAACACCAAGCAACTCATTCCATTCGGTTGTAGATATACTAAGACATCTTAATTTCTGTGAAATACAAAAACAGTGTCGTCCACACTTTTATGGTAAAAAGTATATTCCTTCTTCAGAAGTTTTTCTCCTGCCTTTGATATTCTGGAAAGTTCAGATACAGCTTTTGCCACAGTTTGCATCAGACAGCTGATCCCAGAGGGTTTATCTCTAACACGCAGATGTCTGCCACCTGTCTTAAGGATCCAGCTAACAGATAACAGCAGTAGTATCTCAAGCTCTATGGATAAACAGACTCTTGAATGGGACAAAGTTGCATCTGCCCACAGACTTGTAACTGTCTAATGCAGAGTTATAAGTGCTTCAGGGATGGTTTAGAGCTGTTATTATTAGAAGTAGGTTATACAATATTTCTATAACATCTGAAATGTGTGATAATAATTTATCTCCAACACTTCATGCTGGTAGCAATTACTTATTTATTTGTTAATGCTAATGTACAATGTTTTGAGTTTTTTTTATAAGTGTTTTGTAGTCTAGGAGAGTAATTGTTTCATCATTCATTTTCAGTTGCAAAAGCCAAAGGTACCTTTTATACAAACAATTTGACTCCAGTCAGCTAGCATTTAAATGGTCAAGCTAGGTTTTAAAGTTAGAAACATTTAGATGAATGACCAGAAATTTTCATTTTGACTAATGCTTTTTATTTTCTTTTTTATTCAGTCTCACTTTTGCTGAGGAAATTAAATAGGTTAATGAGCAGTTAGAAGCTGTGTTTAGATTTCTAATAGAAGTTCTGATTTGGGAAAAAAATGTTAGATCTTAAAAGCCTGCATGATCTGTATGTTTTACATGTTTAGAGGGTGCTATTACTGGATAGAAATAATAGATTACTGCATAAGGCTGTTTTAGAAAAGTAAATATTTTACACAGATATTCAGTGTATTATTAATCATCAATCAGGTCTAATTCCTGTGAAAACCTAAGAGCATTAAGCATACATTCCCATTACTGTTATTATTGTAGAGTTATAAGTACAAAACAAGTTTCCTGAGCTGGGAAACTTGTGCTGGAAACACACAGATTCTGTGGTAATCAGACTCATTCACATCTTCAATATGTTTGTCACTATTAGATTTGGCAGATAAAACATTAGATCTTTTTATAACCATTTCATTAATTATTACATCAACTATCTCTAAAAAATCAAGTTATCCCAACATTAATTTTATGGGTTCTTAGTTGATAGTATTTCCTATATGTAAGGTTAGGTAATAAATAATTCTAAGACTGTAAGCTGCTTCTAAATTTTCTTCATTTTAATTATCTAAACTGAAAATTTCCTTTCTATGCTTACTTTTTCCTGGCTTATTTTTTCTGTTTTGTTAGTGCTATTGGTAGTTGGTTGTTTTTTGTGTCTTTGGGTTTTTTTTATGGCTTTGTGTTCTTTCCTTTTACTTCTGTATCCTCCATATTAAGCCTAAACAAAAAGCAAGTAGTCAGTAGTATTATTACATCTAGCAATATGCTTACAATTGATAGATTTATTAAATATTGATATGTATTCTCTCAGATGCAAGCAGATCTTAAATTAAGTGCTCACACTGATCTAGGTATGGTAGCTTAAATCTGAATTGCACAAAAGGATTGTAGGCCATGAGCTGAGCCTGGTAAGGGAGGCTGTTCTGTATAGTCAGATGGTTCTAGAAACCAATGAAAAGTGTTGTTTTCCCTTCAGAGAAGAAATAAGAATAAAGAAATGAATTGAATTCCCTTCTAACCAAAATCTCTGTGCAAATACTGAGAAAAAAATGCATTACATAATTAATATTTTGCGTAGATCAGTTTACCTCATGCACTTAATGCAGAACAGTATATCAACTAAATGTGATACCTATTTACAAAAAATACCATTTCTCCCTGAAGAAAAGGTATCACAAAGTAGAGTTCCTAGCTGGGGAGTAAGCAGCAGAGCAGGAGGCCCTGGTTATGGATGTTTAAGATAGCTTCTTTAGGTCTGTGTGAGTGATTTTAACACCAGGTCCTTTTTTAAGAAGGTATACCAGAAATATTTGTTGCCCTAGGAAACAAAGTCAAAAGACAAAGAGTGGCAGTAGTACTAATACTACTACCTCCACTACTACTATCCCTATTAAGAAGTAGAAAGTCATTAACACTTTTCAGCTGGAAAAATAAATAGATAGATAAATAAATAAATAAGCAATATAAAACAACAAAATTAAAGTGCTCACATTTAAATTGGGCATCTCTGTAGCAAGGAAGACTCCCTCGATATCTTTTTCTTTACTTCATTTGATGTGTGACACTGTTTGCTGCCAGTTTTGGAATCCTACTCTAAATGGAAATGGATGCTCTTTGTTTTAATCAACACATTATATTGCTTACTGCCTATTTTATGCTGATGTGAGTCGAAGAAGTGCGACTTCAGTGAGCTCTGAAAGAAGTTAACTCATATTGGAAGAACTACTACTTATCTGTTTCCCCTGCTTCTCTTTCTAACACATTGTGCATTTACATGATAGAGGCAAGCTGCCTTACTATGATGCTGGTTTGACTTCTTCACTCACAAAACCTTACCCAATTTTGCATTTAGCACCTCATTCATATTATCGCAATTCAATTATTTTTTTTCCCCCCTTCTTTCTATCTCCTTTTATGAACTCAGTTAACTGTGATTGCAGCAGTACCACTTTCATAGTGGATTTCAATTCGAAACTGGGGGAAAAAAAAGAAAAGAAAACAGATATTGAGTTTTAGGAAGAAGCATTAATACCTGCTGAATAATTTCTATACGTAGAGCATTGATTCTTGTGGTACAGGTGACAGAAAAGCAAGAACAAAAATGTTACTGTTAATTTTTCAGTAAGCAGAGAGTAGTGATGCATTGAGAAATGAAAAGGAACTTAGAATTTGTGCCTGTAAACTGAAGCTGCTGAAGACTTGTCTGTATATTGATTTGATTCATTTTGAACTTACACTCTTCACAAGTGCACAGTGAGTCCAAGACCAAAAGCAACCACTTGTCTAATGACAAACAATTTCACCCTCCAACCCTTTTGAAGTCTGACAACTTGTTTTTCTAAGAAATATTCAGAACACAACAGACACTGCTTGTAAGTGGTTCATTTACTTTGTTCCCAAATGATTTTGTAGGATGAATACAGCACATAGTGTGTGCCATTATAAGGGGACTGCTTGGAAGGAGGACAGAAAGCTGCTTGAGTCTTTGTTCTGCTAGTGCAGAGCTCACTGGAAAGAAGGATATTGTTTGCAATGGAACAGCTGGAGAGAACAATTTTGCAGATTAGCTTGATAAAGGAAGATAATTTTCACACTCTTCTATTTAGTCTGTCCCATGCAGCAGTTCTGTTTTCTCACTTTAAAAATCTTTCTTATTCTAACGATTTTTATGTGTACTCACACAAATGTAGAGGATACTTCTGTCGTTGTGCAGGAGGTAGTAAGTGCTTCTACCTCATGCTTCTGGCTGGAGAAGAGGAAGAAATCCTAGCACTACTTTCAGGATTGCAGTCCTGCTACTCACCTACTTTACTCGTCTGCTGCTACTCACTCTCCGTGGGAGTGTACATCCAAGAGCTGTATTAGTCTCCTGCTGTAATGCTGTACTGTGGGAGTTCACTATGTCCACATTGCTGTCGCCTCTGCTCATTTTCAGTCCCTCTTTCATTTTTTAAATAATTACACTCATTTCTTGTTTGTCAACACAGACCTTTCAATCTGTTTGTATTTGCAACACATTTTGGTTGAAGAATTTCTGCTAGCATGGTAGTCAAAGTCTTCATAAATGCTCCAACCTCATTCTCTTTACCATGTTGCCAATCTTCATAACATATTCAGAATTTGCAGGATTTGTATCCTCAGTCACTAACAGAAATGTTACAAATCTTCCCAGTGTAGACACCTTCAATGTAGCCTGACTATCCAACTGACTTCAGCTTATCTGTAGTTCGGGTTCTCATGTGTTTGCTCTCCAAGAAGTATCAGAAAGAGTGTCTTTTCTCAGAAAGTACCTTGGTCAGTTCCATAAGACTGAGCATGCTGCTCTACATATGCCCAGACACAGTTATAAGAATGTAAGTTACATTCTTCTGTTTCTTCCTATGACAATACTAACTGTAATGGAGCCTTTAACAAGGACAGTCGAACATCTTGGCTATGAGAGACAAAGAGCTCTGAAAATTTTTAAAATCTAGCAGTGGATTTGGTATATAGATATGAAATTTTATTAACAGGTAAGCATCACATCTCTCCCTTTTTCCCAAGAGTTCACACACCAGAGACTTGAAGAATAAAACTATTTGTTTAAAATTAAATAGGTCATTATGAACGAGAGAATTTACAAATGCAGAAGCTGAAGACTGATTGTCTGGGTTACAGGTCTGCTAAAAATGGAAGTGAATCCTACTGGGCGGTTCTTGAACATTTGTCAGCAGTGCATCTTGGCAGAGATAAAGATTGGCAGCTTACTGGACATCAACAAGAGCACTCTCATGATATCTAAGGGAATCATTATTCCCCTTTATTTGGAATTCATTTAGTATACTCTACCCAATTTAGGCACCAGTCCAAATAAGAAATTAGATATAACAAAGAAAGTGGAGCAGGTTCTGAGGAGCTTGTTCAGATGCTTAGGCACTGGAGCACTATGAGGAGTTAGACTCATTAAGCTTGCTGGAGGGATGTCTTTGGGGGGACCTAATCAAGCACTGTAACTTTCTGTCCAGAGAGGATGGGGTCTCCACTCTTGAAGGTTTTCAAGACTGAAATGGAGATTGCCCTGAGCAACATGATCAGAGTTCAGAATTGGTCCTGCTGTAAGTAGGCAGTTGGATTGGAGACCTTGTGAGATCCCTTCCACCCTGAATGATTCTCTGACTCTAAATCCAAAGAAAAGAGAAACTCAAGGAGCTCAAAATCTCTGCAAGTCACTGAAGAGCCACTTTTTTCCCCTTCCCTTGCAGGTGTACTATTATATGTTCCTGGTCATATACCACTTCCTCAGGTAACTCTGGTGGTTACACATTAGTATGAGGATAAAGTAGCTTGACAAAAAAGCTAAAGGAAAAAGAAAGAAAAAAAAAAAAAAAAAAGGAAAAAAAATGAACGGACCAGAGAAAGAACTAAGAACAGAAACCTCAGCAGTAGGTGATCACATATCTCTGTCACGTATCTCCAGAACTCATTTTTCAGATGCCATATTTCTTGTTGCAGATTTTTATTATTTGGCTCTGTTCAGACTAGCCATGTGCCCACATTTGTCCAGTAATATCAGCCTCTACGATTCCTGTCTTTTCTTACATCTTACTGACAAAGTTGTCCTTTTCTTCCTGGGGAATAAATAAATAAATAAATAAATAACCCTTGCATTCCTTTTTCCTTGGAAACTTTTTCTCTCTCATTGACATTCAGTGCCACCCTGAATACCTTCTTCCAAGCGGCTCAGGAAAGCAAAGAAAAGAGTCATTGGGGTATTTTTGTCATTTTTCATATTGGACTATTAAATGAAAAAAAAAAAAAAAAAAAAAGTTTGCTGTTTCTTTGCTTGGCTGGTTGGTTTGCTTTGCTTTTTTTCCCTTGGTGTACATTCTCCAGTTCTGCTTTGTGGCTTCTCAATCACAAACCCACCTGACCAAGACAACAATAACTGCTTTATATTTGAGGAAGGAAAAATGGAGAGAGTAATACAAATATTTTCTCACAGCTGTTGCAAATAACCATACTTCATACTATTCTTTCACCAAAAAGCAGAAGCCTCTTGCAATCTCTCAGTGACAAAGATAAGGATACTCCCAGGCCACTGAGAAGACCATCCATCCATCCATCTTGGGCATGAATGTGATTGATAGGTAGAATAATCACTGCAGGAGGACCACGGAGAGAAAGAGCAGGTGGAGAGCATAGTCTGCCTGAAAACATGTTGGTTTGCTTGGAGTTCCTGTTGAATTATTTGTTATTGCAATACCTACCTGGATTTCCCAGTTAAGAATTTTTTTATTTTTTTTTTCCCCACAAAATCCTGTATTCATTTCATGTTCGTAAAATCTGGAATAGGTCCAGAACTGCTAATGACTAATCTGCAAAGTTACATGTACATATATACATGTCTGTACATATGTAAACATGTTTAGTAAAGATAAACAGAAAGGGAGAAATGCTTTTACTGCCAAATTATCTACATTTTAGTGGAACTGCTTAGCTTTAAGAACCCTAGGAAGTTGATGCTTGAGGTACAGAAAATGACTGCTTGCTTTAATTACATTAACTTATGTTAATAATTTAATTTAAATCTTGGAGTATGTCTATGAAGACAGGTTAGATTGGGGCAGAATGTGAGCTGGGAAGAACCTGAAGGATATAACTTTTTATTTACTCAAGGTCCTTGAGGATGGCTTCATAGATATGCAGATTTCAGTTGAAATTGTGGAGAAATTTGATCAAGGAAAATAAATTTGCACTTAGATTACTACCTGCCAGTATCTACAAGGGAACTGGACAACAAGTATTTAAAATATTGCTTTAGCAAAACACGTGTGTAGTACCACTTACAAATCTCATCTGCCTTCCAATTACTATTTCAGAAGAGAATAGCTCTCGTGTTGCTGTTACGCCAAATCTGCTACTCTCATGCAGATGTCGGAGATACTTATCATGATTTTAAATTACTATTAGACAACATCTACTATTAACTAACTGAATTTTATACAATCTTTCCTACAGGAACAGAGCTCTGAGTTTTGATTCAATAGCTCAATCATAGGCGTTAGTGATATTTGAGATACACTCAAATTGCTATTCCTATTTTCCGTAGTTTTCTTTGACATATCAGCAGTAGATCTGTCATCTGAAGCAACTGGAGGGCAACTTGTGTACTGAGGACATTTTGCGTGGCACAGTGTAGCATGCTCTGATAGCACTGTACCAGTGTGATCTCATATACATAATCTGAAAGTGCAACAGAATTACAGCAAGGCAAGCATGAAAAGGAATTTGAATTTTGAATTGAAATATACTGAATGATAGGTGGTTTCTGAGGATGTGCTCAGAAAAAATTGACTCTAGAGGAATACCATCAGAAAGGTTTTGAAAAAAAATCAGATGTTATAGCTGACAATTTTCTTCTGAACTGTGAATTAGAAAGATTGCCATCCTAATTGTGTGCAGCAAAATAGTGCTCAGATTTCAGTCAGTAGATCCCCAAAAGACTTTCTTATTTAGATGGAGTTTCTCACTGTTGTCAGGCTGATGCTTGACTTTCTTCTATGAATATAAGCTTGCTTTTCAGTGAAGTCATTTTTCATCACCATGGATAGATTTTTTTTCAAAGAATGTTAAGAATAAAATTAGAAAAAGGGGTCTCCAAGATCAGATAGGTAATATTAACATTTCACACCTAAAAAAAATTACACAAATTTCATGTTGGAATTCTGTATTTTTTCAGTATTTGAAAAATCTTGGGGAGAATGTAGGGTCTGCTCTCTGATTCCACCTAAAGACAGGGCTGTGCCATTTCAACTAATTTAAACTACTTCCCAGCTGGATTTAAATAAAATGGATGAATGGATGAATAGAGAATAATTATTAGCAACATTCCATTCAAAGTCAAAGAGTTATGAATAGTGTTAGTCCAACCATTACCCATGAAATACAGGGAGAAGAATCACATAATTCAAGAAATACAGAGAATTCCACAATAGAGAAAGAACACAAAAAAACAGCTCAGATACAGAAGCATTTAACGTAGGTGAAGAAGTAGGTGGACATGGATTGAGGTGAAGAATGAAATGAAAATACGTAGCAACTTCTGAGAAAGGAGGAAACAATTCAGAGCTGGAGAAAAGGACCAATGAGTAATCCTAAAGTCAGATGAACTAAAAGATTTCTGTGGTCTGGCTTCTTTGAGAGAGGGGAGAACTGGAGAATCAACAGTCAATTTTGGCTTGGTTTGTTGTTTACTGTTT
>JAOWBP010002052.1:75833164-75843889 GCA_028571105.1 Tragopan temminckii
GGAGTACCTAAAAATTATGAGTTTTGAAACCATTTTAGATCTCAAGCTGGAAGATATTCCGAAAAAAAAAAAAGCCTAATTTGTGGATGTTACTGCCATGGTATGCAAGGGTTCTACCAAAAATTTGGCTGATTTTTCAAAGCTTAACTGCCTTTTGCATTTAAACACTCTCACTCAGTACTTTAGAGAACTGTAGTATCAGACAAATGAGAAAACTGATCCATATCTTTCAGGCAGAGAGGTAACCAGATTGGCAAAAACCCAGAGATTATTTCTGTTAGCTGTCCCTTGTTGGCATGTGTATTTAGCCTGGGCACACCAGCCCCATACAAAGAGACACAAAAAGTTGTATATGTCGTGTAACCAGTCATGAGCACAGCTGAACAAGGTTAAACATTAGCATGACCAATGAACTTCTCTACCTTTAGCAGTGAAGATACCTACTTTGTTGGGTTGGAATCAGAAGTAGGATAGCTTTGAGAAGGCATCTAGATTTGTTTGTAGGACAAACCATATCTCTTAAAGAAACAAACACAATGTAAATTTTTGTGAAAATAAAGAATTTGAACTCTGAAAGGATCCTATTTATTATGTGACATAACCATGGTCTCTAATGTCATCAGAAAGAGAGCCCGAACAGCTTTTGTAAAGCTGAACACAGGCTGTAAAGACTTCATTTATCAAATAACCCCATGGGGATCCCTGCACACCAAGCCACAGCTTCTAGAGAATGGAATAAAAAGTGTCATAACTCTGAAAGGGCTTTTATGAATCATTTAGAAGATGCAGAAGTAGGAGACAACAAGCGCTAACTACAGAGCTAGAGCCATGGTAAGAAGCAACAGTCAGCTCCAGTGTGGATAATGACACAAAATTGTCTGAAGTGACATAAAGTAATGTGATGAGTAACAAACCATGGCTGCACACACACACGTACAGTGTAGACCCAGCTGTTTAGAGAGGGTTTTCATTTAACAGCAGCTCTATTTTTTCATCAAGTATTACACAGAACCCTTATGAGCAAGGACTACTGACTTCATGATTTGTTCCCACAGACCCCTGACATGGCAACAACAAAGTGTGATGGGTTGTTTCTTCCATCAGATTCAGGTATGAAAACCATAGATATGTCACAGAGGCAATTTGAGGATTTCTGCTTTCCATTCTAGCTGTGCATAGCTCTGCCAAGACTGTCATCTCCATGGTAGTCTTCACAAGGTTGAATTCTCACACAGGGAGTTGAGGTCATTTAGAGCATCGTGTTGTTCTGAAAAGCACATTCAACAGGAAGGGACAGGTATACCTTAGTAAATTTACAGAATTTGCTGAAATTAAAATGTTTGTGAAAAAGAAAAGTAATAGAAATAAGAATCTCCTTGCAAGTTTTCACTCTTCATTTAGCCTAAATTTTTTGGAAAAAATGTCAGCTGCAAGTGTATCATGTTAATCCCTGTTGACCATCTCAGGCTCTTCTATTTTTAGAAGAATTAAAGAAACTGCACGTGATGCAGTTGAGAAAAAAAAAAATATTTCCTTTGTTGTGTTTTGATTTCCAAATGAAAGTGAAGTACAGTTCAGCATTATATTGTTTTTCGTTTCTAACCTCTTCATATATGAGGTAAACATAATCACAGTAGCTTAGCATTGCCTAGAGCTGTTGCAGTGGACATTCTAAGTGAATAATTACTAATTTGTTCCATCTTAACCATGGGGTTAAGAAAACCTCCAAGGAACTACTACGTCAGCCTAGCTGTTCAGTTGAATTTTTGGTAAGGGATAATCAGATGTCACAAGCCTTGATCTCAGAGAGCCTGGGCTGGCAGAACAGCTTGCCTTGCTCACGAGCTGGGTGGAGGGAGGGAAATACTGCCTTCATTAAAAGGTCTCTTTTCACTCAAATTATGGAAGCATTAACCTAGTACCACAAATTCATATCCTGTGCAGCTGGAGATACTTGGAAGAACTAGAAATAGTTAATCTTCTTCTAAGGAAATGAGAAAAAACTCAAAAGATTATAATGAAAAGAAAGATTAGCTCAAGTAAGAGTAAAACTAAGAGTCGTATAATTATTTGATATGCCAGCTTAAGATATCTAACAGACAGATAAGTTACTAAGTGGAAAATGATCCATCTATTAAGTTATCTGTTAACAGAAGTTAAATTCTTGAAGAGACTCACTCTGCAAGGAAGCAGAAACTGGATCAACTGATGACATCTTGAAATCTTGGACTGACTTAGTACCTTCAAGTATGAATTTCTGAGATATGGGCAAGGAATAATGGGGCAAACAATTGTGTGCCTAATGAAGCACAACACAGTATGGTCAGCTTAGGCCAATGAATAATCTTCAGGCCTTAATTTCTAGGAAAATATAGTCCATGTGCCTACTGTCTGACCTACTAAAACTTTCTGTACAAAGTTTGTAAGACATCACTCAAAGTTAGAGTAACCATATCAGCTGCATTATTCTATCTCAAAAGTTTGCTCATGACCAGTCCCACAATCTCGGAGCAGGCACATTCAGGGTAAGAAAAATGTTCAGCACCATACTGTGCTTTATAATATGTGAAGGTATGCCCACTTGCATCATCTGTGAGTTTCAGCGTTTCTCCTCTGATAGAACTGCTGCCACGTTATGAGATGCATCCCAGAGTCCTGAGAGAACTGGCTGACGTAGTCACTGAACCACTCAGTGATATCTGAACAGTCATGGCAGTCAGGTGAAGTCCCTGGTGACTGGGATGTCACACCCATTTTTAGGAAGAGTGGAAAGGATGACCCAAGGAACTACTTGTGTAATCTGATCAAGTGGTTGGTAACCCTTCCCAAGGCAGGGGGTTTGGAACTAGATGATGTTTGAGGTCCCTCCCAACCCAAGCCATTTTAGGATTCTATGACACCAGGTTTTGTAGTCGACATGCCTGAGGGACTTAGACACAGAGACCTACACAGGCTCGAGGAGTGGATCCAAGTGTATCTCAGTAGGTTCAATAAAGCCAAGTGCAAGGTCTTGCACCTGCGTCATGGCAATCCCTGCTATCAGTACAAGCTGGAAGATGAAAGGATTGAGCACAGCCCTGCCAAAAAGAACTTGGGGCCAACTGTATCCTGGGCTGCATCAAAAGAAGCATGGTCGGCATGTCAAGGGAGATGATCCTTTACTCTGCACTGGTGAGGCCACATTTGGAGTACTATGTCCTCCATAGACTGAGACGTGGAGTCCTCAGTACAGGAGAGATGTGGACCTGTTGGAGTGTCCAGAGAAAGGTTACAAGAATGATCCAAGGGATGGAAAACTTCCCCTCAAAGGACAGGCTGAGAGAGCTGGGGCTATCCAGCCTGGAGAAAAGAAGGCTCTGAGGAGACCTGATAGCAACTTTTCAATACCCAAAGAGGTGCTATATGAAAGAAGGTGACCGACTTTTTAATAGGTTCTGTTGTGAAGTGACAAAGTAAAATGGTTTCAAACTAAAAGAGGGGAGACTTAGAGATAAAAAATAAGTTTTTTACAATAAGAGTGGCAAGGCACTGGAACAGGTTGCCCAGAGGGGGGTGATGGAGCCTTGTCCTTGGAGACATGCAAGGTCAGGCTGGACAGGGCTCTGAGCAACCTGATCTAGTTGTAGGTGTCCCTGTTCCTTGCAGGGGAGTAGGGCTAGATGATCTTTAAAGGTCTATTAACTCATTTAACATGTGACTTCAACAGAAATATTTGTCCCTAATGTTATCAATCCCATTTGGGATTCCAGGGATTAATGTCCTCATTCGCTACATATTTACATTCCCATTAATTGTTGTCTTAAAATTTATTGCAAAAATCTGGAGGCATATAGAAAATGAAACAATAATGAAGGAAGCATCAAAAATTCTCATGAAGTGGGAGAATGTTAGGCATTTGCTTTTAGGATTTGTCTTGACTGTATTAGAATTTGCATGAACCGTGGTTTTAATTAGCAGAAAATGTCAATGGGCCATTCACACATGTGTGTCTTTCTAGTGTTTTTGTATGCACGTATAATGAAATAACGCAAACAGAAGTCTTCTAAAACTTTCATGTGTTATGGCTAAGCTTACGTCACATGAAATTTAGTTCTACACATCTGTGGAGAAACGTATTCATAAGATTTTACGAACAATGCACTTCCTTAAAACAAAGCATGCATACTTATTCCAGGTTGCCACTGACCTTATATCTGTTTCCTTGGAAATGAAAGTGCAGGAGGAAAAAGTCACGTCTTGTATAGTGCTTTTTATTATTCTCCAGCTTTACCAAAGCTCTGTTTCTTGAGCCATCATTAGATTTCACAGACAAGCTCAGGAGTAAAGCAAGTTAAATATTTCTGTATTAAATCTATCCATTTCACCACAAACATATCTGTGCTGGATCCTGTGCTTTGGACACAACAACCCTAGGCAGTGCTACAGGCTTGGGGCAGAGTGGCTTAAAGACTGTTTAGAGGAAACAGACTTGGTGGTACTTGTCATTGCCCAGCTGAACACGAGCCAGCAGTGTGCCCAGGTGGCCAAGAAGGCTAACAGTATCCTGGCTTGTATCAGAAATAGTGCTGCCAGCAGGAGCAGGGAAGTGATAATTCCTCTGTACTCAGCATTGGTATGGTGGCACCTTGAGTTCTGTGTTCACTTTTCAGCCCCTTACTACAAGAAAGACATTGAGGCCCTGGAGGGTGTTCAGAGAAGGGCAGTAAAGCTGTGATGGGTCTGGTGCAGAAGTCTTATGAGGAGTGGCTGAGGGAGCTGGGATTATTTAGTCTGGAGAGGAGGGGGCTCAGGGGAGATCTTAGTGCTCTCTATAACTACCTGAAGGGAGGTTGTGGTAAGGTGGGGGTTGGCCTCTTCTTCCGTGTAACTGGAGATAGGACTGGAGGGAATGGCCTCAAGTTGCACCACGGGAGATTTAGGTTGGACATCAGGAAATACTTCTTTTCTGAAAGTGGTCAGGCATTGGAACGGGCTGCCCAGGGAGGTGATGGAGTCACTGATTCTGAAGGTGTTCAAGAAATATTTAGATGTTGTACTGAGGGACATGCTTCAGTGGGAAATATTGGTGATAGGTGGATGGTTGTACTGGATGACCTTGGAGGTCTTTTCCAATCTTGGTGATTCTATGACTGGGGGTTGAAACCAGATGATCTTTGAGGTCCTTTTCAACTCAGGACATTCTATGATTCTATGATTCTACGCATAATCCAGCATGTCTGTCTTTATTACATGTACTATAAATGTGCTAAGCTGGTATTCAGTTTAAACTAAGTCACTGTGCTTCCCAAATATGCTTCTGGCCTAATCTGGGACTGTCTCATCATTGCTATTTTTCTGTTGGCCAATATTTAAGTTAAGCATATGTAAGGTTTTTTGGTTAAGTGGGTTTTTAGTGTGTGTGTACTTGTGTGGCAGTCCATAAAGAAGTGAATATTCACAAGATTAAAATATTGCCCAAAAATAAGTGGAGGAAGTGGCAGAAAATCTCAAAACTCTTTTTATAACTGAGAATAAGAGTACTGGAACTAGGACAGTTTATGTCAAAATTATTGAAATTTTGTAGGTTTTTTTTATCCCAATCAGATTGAAAGTTGTACTTCTACCCCTGGCAGGGTGTGGTGTTTTCACCCTGATTGGCAGCTCACCTCCACCAAAACTGCTCCTCCTTCACTCTGTTTCCTCAGAGGAAATGGGAGGGGAGAAATAGGACTGAAGAAAAAACACTCATGGGTTGAGATAAATATAATTAAATTAAAGGTAAAAAAAAAAAAAAAGAAAAAAAAGAAAAAAAAGAGAGAGAGAGAGAAAGGAAAACAAGCAAAGGATGTGTAGAAGCAAAGAGAAAAAAAGTAATTGTTATTTACTTCACATTGGCAAGTTCAGACTGGTCTCAGGAGGCAGGAGCTCCATACACATATTGGTTGCTGGGGAGGTCAATCTTCATGACAACAACATCCTATTCAGGGTCTCTTTTCCCTGCTTTTTTTGTTGAGTGTAACAACATCATATGGTGTGGAGTAATTGTCCAGTTGTTCTAGATTTGCTGTCCTACTGATGTCTCCTCCTCTCTATCTCTTGCCCATCCTCAGCTAACTGGCTCTAGAGTCATTTTTGGAGAGAATCTTGATGCTGTGCCAGAAATGCTCAGCAATGGACGAAACACTGGTATGGTATCAGTGCTGCTCTAGCTACAAATTCAAACAACAGCCAGAAAGTTAATACTATCCCAGCCAGATCCAGTACACAGGGGAGTAGGAAGTTTTGAAACCAAGACTGAGAAAAGCAAAAGATTGACTGTTCTTATAATTTAACATTTAGATTTCAGTCTGAGAATCTCTATAATGTGATTTTTATATGTTTGCTATGCTTTGACACACAGCAACTATACTATATAAGAGGAAAAATGCCTCCAAAGAAGTGGTACGGCAGATCCAAGTTTATTTTCCTAGTTCTTTCTTTTTGTTTATTTATGAGTTTCAAATGTAAATGGATATTCTCTTATTTGTTTTTTTCTTTTTCTGTTTTCTGCAGAGCGACTTGCAAGGGAATAGAAAGGTCTTAATTTATGTTATTCTTCAAGACTCAGAGATACTGTTTTATTTCCACTCATCATTAAGGAAGAACAGGACAGACTAATCTATTCCCAACAGTTTTTTTTCACTGTCATTCAGCACATATTGGGAGGACTTAGAATCTCTCATGAGTTACAGAGAAAGACTCCTCTTGCCTTCGAATTCAGGGTCCAATCCCCTCTGTCTACCATAGTTCTATGTGGTGAAGCACAGCTTGCTCTGGAAAAGTGCTGAACTCATTAGCAGAATTGCTTTCCTTTTAGGTAAATGCCTTGAAAGCAGAATTGTCATTAACATGAAATTGCTTTGACCAGCACTTAAACTGAATAGGACAATATATAAAACATTAACTACGGACTTCCAGCTGAGCTCCTCAACCCTTTTTTTTCCTGTCACTTTATACAATACTGCTGACTATCTGCCCTTTTTCCTCTTTCTTAGGCTTATCTCAATAAGACCTGTCTCAAAGTCACTGAAAAGAAGAAAGAGGAGCTGAATATATCTGACAGCTATTTTTATCAGATAAACTAAAGTTCAAATAAATGGAACTCTTTTGCCTTTCAAAGGCTTCCAGTCCCCCGACGTTTTCTCATGCAATATAGCCCTTTCTGAAAACCAGGGATTGCTGTCACTTACTTTGTGCAGTGATGTGGGACTGATCCACCTTTGATTTACTAACTTTGCTGAAGGATAAACATTTCTGCAGTGGTCAAGAGGAGTATGGCATCACTCAAAGGAAAGCATAATGTTATTGACTTCTTTTCTAAATGTCCATCAAAATAAGTTTTAAGGTTATTTAGAGATATCATCCTTGAGTCCTTTCTAGAGAAGGTTGTTCTCTGTTCTTACAGTACCTAGTAAGGGGCCACACAAAAGCTTTTCTATTTGACAGGATTCATCTCAATGATCTTGCAGATTAAGGTGAATATATTGATTAGAGCTGGCTGGGGATAAAAATTATCCTTCAATAGAAACATTGTCCACCAGGCTATTCAGTCAACAAGAAAGAATACAGAACAAGGCAATGTGATATTTGCATCAATAATTGGCTTGGCTGTTGCATACATGGATGGTCTTTGAACTGACCTCCAGTAGTTACAGGATAACCAAGAGGAAAGGATGCATCCTGGATACACTGAAATCTCTTCCCTTCCCTGCAGAGGAAGCTTTTGGTGTACGTATAAGTTGACCTGAAGGGATCCTTAGCTCTACCTTCTCTATTTCTGATGTTTGAGAAGGGACGGACCATTGTTTCTTGCTGTTAAATTCTATTAAAGAAGTGCTCAGCCCTTGTTAAAGATCAGTTGTGCTTTGAAACTGATGGAACCCAAAGAATAAAAGTTATAGTTTTGTTAAATGACTCTGACTACTGAAGTGAATGGCTAGAACATTTATTACTACAATTATGACATTAAAGTCACGTTAACTTCTTAACATGTCAGAGACTGCCACTGTAATGTCTGACAGGTTATGCTGAAGGCTTATTCACTGCTCTTTATGTTACATCAATAGATGTGAAAAATTATATCTGTTCTGTAATAAGTGAACTCCATAATGGAGGCATTATCAATATTGCTAATAGACAAGGATGCAGTCCTAATATCTCCTATTTTAGCAGCTCTCTGCAAGATCTTACCTTCTTTTTTTTTTTCCCCTTATCTACAGCTGATGTCAAGCTGGCATATGATGAAGACTGCTCAGCAGGCAATAGAAGCATGTTCCTGGATCACAGAATTAGAGAATCATAAAATATCCAGAGTTGAAAGAGACACACAAGGATCATCGAGCCCAACTCCTGGCTCCACACAGGACCACCTAAAAATCAAACCCTATGTCTGAGAGCATTGTCTAAACGCTCCTTGAACTTCAACAGCTCAGGACTGTGGCCACTGCCCTGGGAAGCCCGTTCCATGCCCTCTGGTGCAGACCTTTTCCCTAAACCCCAGCTGTCCCTCCCCTGACACAGCTCCATGCCGTTCCCTCGGGCCCTGTCGCTGTCACACAGAGCAGAGCTCAGCGCTGCCCTCTGCTCCCTGTGAGGAGCTGCAGCTGCCATCAGGCCTTCCCTCAGCCTGTTCTGCTCTGGGCTGAGCAAATCCAGGCACCTCAGCTGCTCCTCATCTGTCTTCCCCTCCTGACCCTTCCCCATCTTTGTAGCCCTTTGGATGCTCTCTAATAGTTTTATATTCTTATATGATGGCACCCAAGCTTGCCTCCAGTGCTGGAGGTGAGGCCACACAATGCAGATCAGAGGGGACAATCACTCCCCTCACCTGGTGGCATTGCTGACCCTGATGCACACCAGGATATGGTTGGCCCTTTTGGCTTCCAGGGCACACAGCTGACTCATATTCAATCTGCTGTCAACCAAGACCCCCAGATCCCTGTCCATGGGGTTGCTTTCCAGCTTCTCATCCCCCACTCAGTACATATATTCAGGGTTGCTCTAGTCCAGGTGCTGAATCCAGCACTTCCTCTTGCTAAATTTCATGCAGTTGGTGACTGCCCAGCCCTCTAATTTGCCAATATCTCTCTGCAAAGCCTCTACCCTCAAGGGAGTCAACAGTTCTTCCCAATTTAGTGGGGTCTGCAAACTTATTTAGTATGCCTGCAAGGCCTGCATTTTAGTTATTGATGAAAACATTAAAGGAAACAGCTAAAGACTTAATTCTGATACAAGATAAGCTGTTAAGTGGAAAGCTCTATGTTGTATCTACACATTTACTTCATGGTCCACTGATGATATTGTATTCTGGATGAAATCTCTGAAATCTCTGCACGTAAGTGGTGACACTTCTTTGGAATGGCTATGACTATTAGAAAGAGGTATTTAGATAGAGCAGAGTATCATCACTGGTATAGGAGGCACTTCAAAAACTGGAAATTTACTCTCTTTCTTCCATGGGCACAATCACAGCACATTATTGATTTTTCACTGGATTTAGGATTGGGCTTTCTAATAGAAGGACCATCAAAGCCATCTACTGTCAATGTATTTACCAGATCTTACTATGAGAGATTCTACCATTTTACAAGTATTAGTAAAAGTCTTAATTCTAAAAGTAAATAAGAAAACATTTTTGAATGTTTGAAAATGGCATGAACCAAACTATTCAGCAGCTTAAGTATTTAAGATATCTAAGTGTTTAACATATCTAGTTGAATTATGGCCATAAGTAGAAGCACTCATTTATCTTTCACGAGACATTTTTAATTATAAACTGCTAGCATAATAAGTAAAACACTTCATATGAAAGGTCATTTAAAATTAATTCCTCTTATTTCAACTTAACAATTTTAGAATGCTTGAAATGTACTTTAGAAATGAAATGTTCTTCATTCCTGTCTGACTTTTTAACTTCAGATTTTGTTAGTAAAAACCAGTTAAACTTGAAATGAAACTCTGCAAAATGTTAAGCATGTAATGATAAGATGCCTCATTATAAAACTTCTGTTTTTCAGATTTTAGACTGCAAAATATTTTTTGCCGCATTATGTATAGGATATTTTATTTGTCTCTTAGCCAAACATTCTTCATAGGTCACAGATTTCCACAGTCCTTTCATAAATATTGAAGAAGCAGAAAGTATTGGTATCTCCCTATTACAGAAATAGATATCAGTGGACACAATATTAATTTCCTCTGAAAGTAACTAAGAAATGCTGAACAATTTAAAAGCTGACACATCAGGATCATCAGGATCAGGATCATCAGAAATGTCTATTATTATTTGGACACTTCCACATTTTTGTGAAATATCAGACACATTTAAAATGTATCTGTTACTTACTCATATCATTTTTCATGAAAGACCCTATTTTTTAACCAAGTTAAGTTTATGAGTTTAGCTCTCCTATTGGAAGATGGAGAATTTATTTACAAACTTTACCTAAAATTGTGATCTTTCATTAAGAGCTTGAGGCCAAAACCAATGAATTTATATTTAAGACCTGCATCACCCCCATCTGAATAAAGAAATACAAATTTTATTTATTTTTCTCTAAAAACTTTCAATTCTTTCAATAAAAACTATGAATGCATTAATTATTTTGGATATTCTTATTTTAGAACTGAAGAAAAATTAATTGAAATGAAATAAAAAGTTTGATTTATGGTCATTGTCAGTAATCTATGGCCACTGAAGAGATCACC
>JAOWBP010002052.1:75843989-75861826 GCA_028571105.1 Tragopan temminckii
ATTTTGTAAATCCTTCAGGAGCAAAACCACAATCTACAGATGGAAAGGAAAACAGAGCTGGATAACACCTGCATAGTCTTCTGTATGTAGTGTCTGCAGTCTTCTGAAAGCTATAAAAAATTGTGTCTCATCATGCAAGATTTAACACTTTTTTTTATTATTATTTTAATTCATCCAAGATGTGTATTTGGTCCCATATCTCATCTCTAGGGAGGTTAGATCTGCAGTCCTGGCTTTGAGATTTATTGCCTTCATTTCAAAATATTTCAGCCAGCTTTATGGTGGGCTGACAGCCCTCCAGGTCTGCAGATGATCTGGTAGAGCTGCCTGTCTCAGACACACGAAAAGGTACTCAAGGCATACAATTTTCCATGGTAATACATAGCCTACTGAGCAGGCTAGAAGCTAGTAGGCTAGATATAGATTTTTAATCTCTATTTTAAAATTATATAAAATAAGAAATCTTGTAAAATAAGCAAGTGAAATTTGAGAGTCATAATCAATAGATGAAATCTTGTTTTTGGAAAAGAGTATTCAGTAAAAAAAAGTCTCTTTACAAATATCATAATACAACTTATTGGCATGCTTATCAGAACTAAGGTAGAAGGACAATTATTATAGTTTATTTTATAGGAGTATATCTACAACTCTGAAGATAAAAATCTTTTTTGTTTGTTTCTAAGACCTGTTTAGAGAAGCCAAAATTCTAGAGAAGAACTTTTTCTTGCAATGGTATCAGTTAACAAACTGTTATAGCAATCTTCTGAATTTTTTTCATTATCTTCTGGTTTTATTTTGTTTATTTGTTTCTTAATTTGTTTCTATTTTTTTTGCTATCACAATGACATTCCTGCAAGAACTTTCTATAATCATTTTCATTGAAAATCTTAAATTGTATTTTTTGCCTGTATCACTGCTATGCAAAAGTCGGAAGGAAAATTTTTACAGTTATGTTAAGAAATGTATTATATTAAGAAATGTTATCCTTAATAAGTAATATTCTTATATAAGGAATATCCTTATATTAAGTTTATCCATTACTTTCTAAACAAACAGGTGGTTGTACCAAATGTGTAATTAGCACACAGCGAGAATAACCTGGGATTAACTAAATGTTCCACTTCATGATGCGTGATGCAAGTCATGTTGCACACAGGACACAAGTGAGGCAGGCACAACATGAAGAATTTTTGCCTTGTTTCAGCCCAAACTAAACTTAGTTGACTAATCTCAAAGTGGAATCCAAGCCAGGTGATCCAGGAGGAATACAGATAGATTTGCAAACATAAGGAAAAGGATTCTCACAGTGCAGGTGGTCAAACAGATTGCCCAGAGGGGTGACAGCGTCTCCTCTCTCAGAAATATTCAAAACCCAACTGGACATGACCCTGAGCAACCTGCTCTAGCCAACTTGCTGTGAGCAGACAGTTGGACAAGACAATCTACAGAGGTGCTACCAAATTCATTGATTTCGTGATTCTATATCATTAATAAAACAAATGTACAGGCAGAGACATTTGAAAGGATTGAAAAAGTTTGAAAAGCCAGCCTTTTTTTTCCCAGTACATGATCTAATAAAAACGTGTTCTTTGTCTGGAATTACAACTCAGATCTGTAATTCAGCTTCAGCAGGTCTCTACCTTATTACTGATGTCCACAGGTTTCATATTCAGAGTAATGTAGTGAAAGCACCAAAAAAGTTTTCTTTGAGCAGGCTGTCAAAAAGGCTTGATAGGAGATACTTGAATGTGATCTGAAGGACTGTGCTCAGCATTTCCTTCATTACCTTAGCTAGCAATGAAGTAGAGAGCATAGTTTAGTTCCCACAGCACAAAAAGGACATCAATAAACTATTTAATAAAAAGAAAAAAACAACACTGAGGCACAACCCAAATGAAAAGGGATTACGGAACATCATATGTGAGGAGCTATTACAGACTCTGAAAATTTAGTGTTTTAAGAAGAGAGAAAAAAATGAGGAGAGAGCACTTTGTGGTCTCTGTACTATTGCACAATAAATAGCAAATATTTGTACAATGATACCATATCACAAGCATTTTTCTTTCTCTCTGCACAAGATGCCAGGCAGTGAAGAATTTGGCTTGTGTTAATTGTTTGTACCCTGGTGGGAAAGTACTTAGCATTTAATTGTGACTTAATCAATTACTCTAAAAATCTAATATTCTTAATAGGGAAAATGTTTATTATTTGTAGAATGTCTGAGTCATCCTGTGGACTTCAATAACTGGATCTAATTGTCTATTAAATGCTAGATGACTGGTTTAAGCAAAAAACAACATATTGAATGCTTAAAATGTCCCAATAAATTCTATACAATTTCCCTCTAAGCATGAAGTACAAACCAGAATGATTTTAAGAGGTTTTAACAGTAACTTTAGCTAGCATAATTTAGGAGTAGAGTGCAGAAGAAATAGTGCTCATTTGAAAAATAAAAATTGGTGAAAATTAAGATTATATCCACCTCTGATTAGACTCATCTAGATCTAATTGCTATTTATTTTCCTAATTTAAAAGAAAAGAAAAGAATTAAAAGGTTATATTTTCCTGTTTAATTTTTTCCTTTAATGTTTGTTATTTTTTTATTATTTTTAATACATTATCAACCCCTTGAGTTTTCCCTTGTTGTATAATTCTAATTTATAGCTGTTTTTTGAAATTTAATTTAATATTTATTTTCTCTTCTTTTTCATTTTAGTTCCTTCTACTGCTCCATTTCCATCTTTATTTGAAAACTGGCTAGCCAGAGGAATGGTAACCAGCCCAAGCGTAAGAACAGCAAATGGATGTAATTGCTTAACACAAATCTTCCTCTGAAATGGTTGGCTGCTTAGAGAAAACTGGATTATATCCCACAAGCAAAAATGTTTAGAGCTGTGATTTCTGTCTGCATTACTACAGATTTGTTGCTCAGAGTTGCATCAAGATGCTTATTTGGATGGGTGACAAGGCATTATTCCACCATAAACCATATCAATAAACTAATTGTTCGCAAGTTCCCAGCCCAATTTTGTGCAGCACTAGACAGCATTCTCGCAGATCTTTCCTAGATGCTCCCAGGCACTGGTGCAAGTGCAGGACAGAGAATGTTCATGAAAGCAATTGGGAAGCAGCCATCCTCTTCTGAAAGATAAGAGAGATTAGCATATGGATGCAAGCCATGCTGTAGTGCCTGTGCAATCAGATAACAGGACCTGACACTATTTTTTTTTCCTTTTCTCTTTTTTTTTAAATCTAATGTGATTATAAAGATGGTTATTTGTATGATAAACACTAGACAGGAATAAAACAAGTGGCTGCCTAGTGTTATATCTACAGATCTTCTCTCCCTGCAAGCACAAAGCCTGTGTGTTCTAAAGGAAAAGGCAACACTAGAGGCCAAAAGAAATGAAAGGATGAAAAAAAGCCCAAACTGGATCATCTCCTCTTTCAAATTGTTTTCTCCTTCTTCAGTTTCCAGGAAGGTTGCTTGGTTGTGTTTCCCAACCTACTATCAAAGGACTAAGGCAAAATTTGGAAACAATGATTCAGTTCAGAATTCCCAAATTCCTCTAAGCACACAGTTTCCATGAAAAGATCAAGAGCAGAACGATGCTCTGAAGACTGCTCAGTTATCGTCACATGTTGAGTGTTGCTGTACAAACTGATGGAAAGCCTAGGGCCAGCCCCAACTTCAGTAACAACTGTATTGAGCCTGTTCCATGCACTCTGTGCCAAAACACAGTCCTTCCTATCCAGTAGTGTTGAGCACATAGCAACAGACGCATCCTCTCAGCATCTTTCTCAGTCAGGATGAGGAGCAGTTGAATTACACAAAAATCCTACCACAGCACCCCACAGATATTTAGGAACATCTCATGTAAGCCTGTTTCTGTTCTGTTACATGCAGCAAGATACTTGATACTTCTGTCTTCAATGTTTGACTTCCAGAAGGATACTTAATTCCATAAAAACAAGTAAAAATCATTCCCTGCCCGATTACTTGTCATTTTTGAACAATTTAAATTCTTCCACTAAATTACATTGCATTATGGATGTTTGACATTACAGTGTCAAATGTTCACTGTTCTTCTTAATCTCACACAATTCCCTTTCCCCAGGGTTTGTCCTCTTGACCATAGCTTTGCAACCTTACAGCGAAGTGTACACACTAATTTTATCTACTGTACCGAGCACTGCAGAGCCATGGTTGCAGCAAAATAAACAACATCAATTAAATTATTTGCTCTCATGTCACACTGTAAACTTCATAAACATGTAAATTCAAAAAATCTCCATAAACACTTTGGTATTATGAATCACTGCAGGGTATCACAGCTGGTTACCTGCAGAAATTGTGTCTGGAATCTAGTTCATCATTTACAGGCAGGCAGCAGATGCTAAAGAAAAGTGGTTCTTTGAATCATCCCAAACACAAAATAAAGCAAGAGAATCAGCAAGAAACATAGCCAGCACTAGACTTTGTTTGCGTCTGCTTGATACAATTTCAAGGTTTTGAATTTTGTTAGTGGATCTATACACATGGTTGGGAGAAATCATTCTGAAGTTCCTCTGTTCATGGCAGTATTGCTCTTGGGCTTGGTTCTGACTGTGTCTCAGGGACTCTTTTACGTGTATCAACACCTACAAAGCTGCTACCTATACTCTTGCCCACAAACAGCACTGAGTTAAATTAATATTTTATGGTCGTGTCCATTTTAATCTGAGACTGTCAAAAAAGCCTGTAACAGCTGGTTGCCTAAATCCTGCTGTGAAATAGTTGTGTTGTCACATTTTCCAGTCTCTATTTTCATCCAGCCCTTCTGTTTAAAAGAGCCCATTTGGTTTATAATGCTATTTGACAAACAACTGAATCTTTGACCCAGCAATGGCAAAACTTGTGTCTTACTATGATGGATTGTGATCTGGCTGTTTGCCCATTCCTATACCAGGTCAGAGTATTTTATTTAACATTCCTGTTACCCAGTGCTCAGTCTGTGCAAGCTGTGACCTGTCAAACACCACCTCATATGCATCTCATATTTACAAGAAATAGGTGGCAGAAGGTCTTTTTTGATGTATGATTCAACTGCAGAGCTCCTTCTGAAAGAAAGCGCTTTGGAGACTCCCTGAAATCCTTCCCATGCTGTAATACCACAGCACCACAGGCTGCAGGGGGATGAGGGAATTCACCCTCTCATTTTAGAAACCAGCTTCTAGCGGTTATCTTTGCCTGTATTTTCCCTTCTCTCATGAAGAGGCAACGAAGCCATTTTGTAATGAAACAACTTTTAATTGAACTTTTGGTTTCCCACAAAAAAAAAAAAAAAAAAAAAAAAAAGAGAAGAGAAAAAAAGAAAAAAGAGAAGAGAAAAAAAGAAAAATCTTATCGATAAATGTCTCATAGAACAATTGTAAAAAGAAATAATCATAAATTTAACCCACCAATATCTTATTCTGTTTATTAGTTTCACTGAACAATGCTTAGACAATCTGCGATAGGTATTTGGAAAAAAAAAAAAAAAAAAAAGAATTAAATGAAAAGAATATTGTCCAGTCATTTAAAAGAGAGGCTTCAGAAAAAGACCATATCTGGTAGACACAGGTGGATACCAATAGCAACAAGGGACTCAGAAATGTGAAAGCTTCATGTAACTGCTCTGTATCTGTAAAAATGTCAGAACAATTGCATTTGAACCTGACCTATTTCTTACCACTATCAGCCTAGCAGCATCAGCCTAGCCTCCTCCCTAGAGAGGAGGAGAGGAAGATTTAGGTCAGGTATTTATGACTTGAAACAATAGGCTACAGGAGTGGGGAAGGAGGAAACATCCACTTATTTTATTATAAAAAATTCTGATGATATTCTTCATTAAACAAATATTATATATTATGATAAATAAACCACGCTTCATGACTGTGATGGATAGTTGGACATTTATTGATTCTAATATTCATTGAATCTGGCTGATGAAGCCTCAGGCCAAATGCTTACAGAATGAAATCTTCCACTTATCAGCTAGTAGTTTACCTTGACATTTCTCCAAGATGCCAGTGGTGACATTTTCTTCCATTCTGTTAGCGTGTTGAGGTTTGCCCACATGAGAGATGGTTCTTACTTGCTGATTCCCATAACTAGGAAATTTGCAATTCCAAGACAAAGTAGCAGTATCACCATGTAAATAATGCTAGGAGTTGCAAATTCAACTCCAACATAATTGAAAATGTAAAGACTGATGTGCATGATGTTCAGTGAGTCTTTGGAGACTAATTCACAGAACAGCAGGCAGATGGCCAGCTCTTCTGAAGGTAGGGAAGGCTTAAAGAATCCCGGTGTAGCTTTCAGAAACACATTAGGGATTATAGACAAGGTCTTCAGCTTCTGTCGATCATAACCATTCCTCCAGTTGGATCTGGATGGGGCCCTGTGCAACCTGATCTGTAGATGTCCTGTTCATTGCCAAGGGATTGGACTAGGTAATCTTTAAAGGTTCCTTCCAACTCAAATGATCCTGTGATACCAGGATTTTATGATTTCTAATATGCATATGTTACATATACTGCATATATATAATAGGGGTAAAATGAAGATTATTTTTTGGCCATTGATAGCTATCATGTTCTCCTAGGACATTTAGATAGCAATTATTTTTTTGCTGTTACGGACTTACTTTAACTATGCACGCTTCATTAAAAAAAAAAAAGACAATGCTTGACTTGCTCCTATACATAAGAGCAATCATGCCAACTTGATCTAAACATTTTCATATTATGACTTTTGGATTATCACCCTGTCCTGCCTTGGCCATGTTTCATAAATCTGTATCTTATAATTTGAACAACTGAAAAAATAACACACTGCTCTAATTTCCTCTAGATTTTCTCTCAGTTAATGTCATGAAATGAACTTCTCTGAACTGAGTACTGTTTTTCCCTCCCAAAGAAAGATCATGCTCATTCATCATCCCTATGGCCTCCACAGTTCTCATAGAGGAATGAAATTTTAGATTTTATCTAAAGGAACGAAGAGTGCTTTCTTTCAGTGAATAAAATACTTGCAAAGCACATGAAACCATGTGCAACAAGATTTGATTTGTGATTTGAAATATGGAGATTCTCTGGTTACGTTATGGTTATGGTTTTAATTTCATAGAATCATAGAGTTGTTTGAGTTGGAAGGAATCTCTAAGGTCATCTAATCCTACTCCCCTGCAATGAACAGCACACCTACAGTTAGATCAGGTTGCTCAGAGCCCTGTCTAGTCTCAGCTTGAACGTCTTCAGGGTCAGGGCATCCACCACATCCCTAGGCAACCTGTTCCAGTGCTTCTTTAACCTTACTGTAACAAACTTCTTACTTATATCCAATTTTTTAATATTGATTTTTTATTTGTCATGGGTTGCCCTTCATTCTCTTCTTTTTCTATTAGGTGTCCCCTTTTTTGTTTTTTGTTTTTTTGGAAATCTTTTTTTTCCTGGGTGTCCTCTCTACTTAGCAGCCCATTCTACTTAGTCACAGAGCTCTCTCATGTCTTTTTCCTATTTTTCATATGCAGTTGGTTCTTAAAAACAATTCTACTTTTTGTTTCTGGCTTCCCCCTTTACCTGGAATATTTCCTTGTCTTCTGTTCCATTGAAAGATCACCATTCTTCTGAATTTTATTTCTGTAACCTTTAATTTTTTTCCACATCATTACTTTACTGGCTTGCTGTACTGTCTAATGTAGTCCACACAGTGGCAAAACACCAAGCCTCTTCCCCTTATAAATGTATTTTCCATCTGGCATGTTCATTGCGCATCATCTTTCATTTCTGGACACAGGTATTGAACAGCAAGTGGAATCGTACTAGCCTAAAAATCCTTCCAAATATGTTGTTATTAGACAACTCCAATAGAAGGACAAAAATACCTGTTCTGTACACTGACCTTAAAAATACTGTTTTATTTGGGAAATAAATGCGTTCTTAATATTCATATTGCTATATTTATAAATAAAGTATATGCATTTATACATGCATATACAATATGCGCACATACATATATGTAAGGAGACCATGTCTGCGAATGTGTACACATATTTGTAGATGTGTGTGCACTTTTGTTTATACTAAGGACTTGTAACACTGATCATCGCTGATTTCCTTGGGCAGAAAAATATATATTGAAAAAAAACAAGTGAACTTCTAAACAGTAAAGCCTGAAGTAATATCATTTTCCCTACTACATGAATATTAGGAATGTAAAGACACACACACTACAATTTTCTCCAGTAGGTAGTAACCTTGCCTTTTTATGCTATCAGTTTTGTGAAATGTTTCTTCAAAAGGACAAGCCTACTGCTAAACAAGCCATTGTTCATGAGTCATTCAGAACACCTTCCTTTTCTCTTATTACTTTTTAATGGGGTGAGATTACATTTGGGATCTTGCGTATGCTTGTAGCCTGTGTCTTTCTACTTCCATTACCACACAAATAGCATTCTGAAAAGCAGCAGTAGATTCATTACTAAATTTCTGAGCCACTATTTAGAGTTTATTCAGATTTGATAATTTTAAACATATACACACATGTTTATATATACAGATACATGCTCACGGGTATATGGATATTTTTACATATATAGAGATATTTAGGTAGATAGAGAGATGTATGAAATAGACTGAAGTCAGTAACTGTGTGAATGAAAATTTAATGTCCATCCCAGTAAACATAAAAAACATTGTACAGTCCATGCAGCAAACCACTTATTCTGTCAAGAGATATTTGTATAAGTAAGGTAAATAAATATAAGCCTGGCTGCTGTAGAAACAAGAAGTTGTTTGCATGGATTGTCAGCAGTGACCATGTTTCATGTGACTATGTTACAATACCTTTGTCAAGCATCAAACATTTGGAGCCTACACAAAGAGGAGTTTGACAAAGGGTAGGTAGGTCGGTCAGTTTCTTTTCTGAAATGTTCACAGAAGTTGTTGTTAACAGCCTATCCATTCCTGAGCATCTGATCCCTGGTCACCTTTCCTGCTGGTGGAGTGAGTAGCATTGTTGGGAACCAGGGGCTGAAGAAGCTGTACAGAAATGCAGCTTTGTCCTAAACAGGCATTGCAATGGGCTGGATTTTATTCACCACATTCTACTGTCAGAGTTGACTAGATCTAGATAGAGTGCAGAGGTGATTCATACACGGACTACACCTTTGAACATCTACATTTACACTCTGAAATAAAGGTCTTTTGTTGTTTGTTTTTTTTCCATATGGAACTCATTTTGATTTCCAGGATAAAGTAAGGATCCAGTTACATTCCTTCAGATACATATCTAGGAAGATGTTGTAGTTTAATTTACATGTAACCTTATTTTATCCCAAGAAATTGCAGACAAGTATTTTCATAGAACCATAGAATCATTAAGGTTGGAGAAATCAATAAGGTCATCTAGTCCAACCATCAAGCCATGCCTATGACCACGCTAAACCATGTCTATTCCAATGCTTCAGCAATCTTTCTGAGAATAAATTTTTCCAGATATCCAACCTGAACCTCCCACGGAGCAACTTGAGGCCATTACTTCTAGTCTCATCACTGCTACCCAGAAAAAAAGGCTGATGCTCACCTCAGTACAACCTCCTTTCAGGAAGCTGTAGGGTGTGATAGGGTCTTTCCTGAGCAATGCCAGTTCCTTCACGTTCTCCTCATAAGAATTGTGTTCCAGACCCTCCACAGATTCATTGCCCTTGTCTTGACATTCTCCAGGGCCTCTGTGTCTTTCTTGTAGTCAGGGACCCAAAACTAAATATGGTACTTGAGGAGTGGTCTCATCAGAGCTGAGTACAGAGTGACAATCACCTCCCTGCTCCTGTTGCAACACTATTTCTGATACCAGTCAGGATGCTGTTGGCCTTCTTAGTCATCTGGGCACAGTGTTGGCTCACTTTCAGCTAGCTGTTGACTAACACTCCCAGATCCTTTTCCTCTGTGCAATTTTCCAGTCACTTTGACCTAAGAGAGTAGCGATGCATAGATTTTCGTAACCAAAATGCAGGACTCAGCACTTGGTTTTGTTGGATGGTCTCAGCCCCTCATTCCAGCCTGTCCAAATCCCTCCGAAGGTTCTTCCTACCCTCAGGAAGATTGATACTTCCTCCCATCTTGGTGTATCTTCAGACTTGCTGTGGCTACATTCAATCCCCTCATCCATATTGTCAATAAAGGTATTAAACAGGGCCCCATGGACTTATGACAGTCCAGGGGGAGTAGTGGGTCACAAACTGTTTCTTCCTGAATTGTAGGGGGTTTATTCTGCTCCTCATCCCTGTCTTCCAGCTCTGGGGACTGAGTACCCTGAGGATAACTGGTCTAACTATTAAAGAAAGAAATAAAGAAGGCATTGAGAACCTCAGCCTTTTCCTCACACTCAGTGATAATGTTCGCTGCCACAGCCACTAAAGGTGGAAGATACTCCTTTGCCATTATCTTGCTGTAAATAAACTGTAAAAAAATTTTTTACTATCTTTAATAATGGTGGTCAGGTGAAGTTCATGCAGGACTTTTACCTTTCTAATTTTCAAATGGCTCCTAGTATTTTCTCAAAATATATCAGTTACAGACATTTCACAATTGCAAAGCATTTTGAATGTGGAAGCAGCCTAATAGGTGATACACACAATTATTAAAAACTATGAAGTAACTAAAAGAAGAATGACAGCAATACTCAGAAGGTGAAAGTGGCAAATAAATATTTATTTTATGCAGTGCAAGTAATCTCACAGAAGTAAAAAGATTTTGCATAATTACATGGACTCAATCAACATTAAAATGAATGAGAGTATCCCTCTTGCCTTCATGGCTAGGCTATATAGAGACCTTTTTCAGTCTACCACAGCCTTCCCATTAATGACCCAGTGCTCACTTTGTGTAGAGTGACTGGGATCCTAAATACACAGAATTAAGGAGCCTGTATCATCTTCAAATAAAACTTTGCCTAACAAGTTTAGGCACATAAATGGTGTGATTGAGTATCTGTATCTTGCCAAGGTACTAGTTTAGCACTTGTCTTTCATATCTCACTACTTAGTAACAGGAAAACAGGGATCATCCCTGACTCTGAAATAAAAGAATTATGTTATATTTAATTAGATAATAACTGGGTAAATTGTACAGAAGCAACGTGGAGAATGTTAATCTTCTTACAGTAGATTTCTAAGTATGAGAAATATCTGCATTCTAAAAGGGATATGTGAATGTGATTTTCTAGAGATAGATGATCTCACACCGAGGGCAAATGTCTTTGGAATTACTCCTGATGGTGAATTTATATATCCTTGAGCTAGTATGAACCCAACTCTTCCCTTTGCATGGAGAGCATATACATTGAATCCATCATTATGAATGCCTGTCGACCTTGGCAGTTCCATTGTACCCTTAGCATCACTGAGTATCACAACACCTAGGTCTCTTCAGTGAAGACATTTCATCTATCCTCTTTAACCTGATTGTTTTTTGCCAGATAAATAGCTGTATGCCTAAACTGCTCTGTGGATCTAGATCTCTGTTACGTATTCCTATATTTGATTTTGGGTGAGAATGTAACTCAACATTTCCTTTTTTTTTTTGTTTTGCTTTGTTTTGTTTTGTCTTGTTTTCATTGCAAAGAGTTCAACATCATAGTTTGGTGGTGTAGTTATTTTTTCTAATTTTAGAAATCTAACTCAAGATCTGCAGTTACAAAACTGAGAGTGTGGATTTGTCACAAAAGCATTGAGAGGGACAGGAGGTGAACATTACTACTCAGGTGGGTTGACAACAGATCCTCAGCAGCTCCAGTGAGAGATAGGCTAGTTTATAAAAAATATTCCTTTTGAAGGGATGAATTTTTCACTGCCAGGAAGGCAATCCCTCTTCAGTTCTAGTATTAGGAAAGAATCCCTGCTACTAACCCTTTTTTTTCTGTAAGACAAGTTTTGTTCTGTTAGTATATTTATCTTACATTCACATAGTGTTATCAAAATTATGCAGCATCTCCCAAGTATCACCGAGAACAGCACTTTATCAATAAAATGATAATTATAGAAACTTAATGAGGCCAGCCAGGAAACACAAAGAATCCTGATCCACTTGTCAGAAAAGCACCAGATAATTTAGTGCAGCTCAGCCCATTTCTGCTCTGCAATCTGATAACCCTATGTTCCATAAATCACCCCATGGCAGGCTGGAGACTTCATTTCTAACTGCTCTGTTGACATCCTAACTTCCACACAGAGCTGTCATCTGCAGGGTAAGAGAGAATTTCATCACTGCTTACATCTTTCCTTTGCCCATTATTTTTATTTTTACTTTTCAGTTCTCCTTTTTCTTTAATAGTAAGAAAGCAACAAGCTAAATTTCTTCTTATACTGTAGAAATTTCATACAAGGAGCTGGATTTTCCAGCCTTCCTGTCAGAGCATTCCCATTTGTATCTGAATTCTACAAAATATTATGGACCTTTTCTATTTGAAATGCAAGGCCATAGTGATAACAGAAGATACTGTGAAACAGAAACAGAGTCACAGAACCATAAGGGGTGGAAGGGACCTCTGAAGATCATCAAGTTCAACCTCCCTGATAAAGCATGCTCCCTACAGCAGGCTGTGTATAGTATAGCTGTCTCTGTAGAGTCTACTCAGTGGATGATTAGAGCTCTTACAGTCTAATCTATTACTTCCAGTGCGTGATAGTAATGCACCCAAATCCCAATATTACCAGATACGATGATGAGTAGGGGCTTACCTCTGGGGCCACACAAGAACTCTTAGAGAAACTGAGGTCTTGTGCAGCTCACAGGAATATTGCAGTCTTAGAATCTTAGTATGAACTCCACAAAAGACATGAGAAAGCAATGAGAGGCACCTGTTGTTACATTCCTTTATGATCATCTTTATTTCCTACCTAACAATAACACCAAACAAAGTGCTGGAGCTTTATGAACAAGCTGAGGTTTAGATTTCAACCCATCATATAACTGAATGGCTCAGGTAGGAAGGGGCCTCAAAGATCATCTAGTTCCAGCTCTGCAGCTGCAGACAGGCTTTCCAACCACAGAAGCAGGCACTAGATCAGGTTGCCAGGCCTGACCCAATGTGGCCTTGAACACCTCTAGGGGTGGAACACCTACAGCCTCTCTGGGTAGCCTGCTCCAGCACCTCTCAGTGAAAAATTTCCCATTAACATCTAGCATAAATCTCCTCACTTTTAGTTTAAAACCACACCCCCTTATCTTATTACTATCAGATGGTGTAAAGTCAGTTTTCCTCCAGTTCATTAACTCCTTTTAATTATTGGAAGGCTGCAATGAGTTCTTTCTGGAGCCTTCTCTTCTCCAGGCAGACAAGCTCCACTGCCTTAGTCAGTCTTTGTAGGAGAGGTGCTCCAGCCCTCTGATCATCTTTGTGAACCTCCTCTTGACCCACTCCAACAGCTCCACATATTTCTTGTGCTGAGGGCTGCAGGCCTGGACTCAGTTCTCCAGGTGTGGACTCATGAAGTCAGAGTAGAGGGGGACAGTTACCTTCCTCTCCCTGCTGGCCACATCTCTGTTGATGCTACCCAGGATACTTTTGGCCTTTTGGTCTGCAAGTGCATCTTCTCAGGCTTGTCATTTTACCTCCAAGACATGACATTTTTTCATAGCATAATTTCAGTAGCAATGACACGGGCTTGATCTTTCTCAATAGTACAAAGGAAAATGCTTGGAAGTTTGTGTTACAGGGGTTTTCTTGCACTTACAAACTTCCTTCATCCCACTGTGCATTAAGAAAGAAGCCTTGAGCTCTCTGCTGTACAATGTGACATCTCAAGAGCAAGAACAAGCATCAGAAAGGAGAGGGTCTGATGAAAGCATTCACAAGAAAGAATACAAAGGCCACTGCAAAATACCTGTGATGAAGGACTCTGTAGAAACCATTGCAAAGATATCAGCTTCAGCAGGCCTTCATCACAGGGGGGTAACTTGTGAGAATAGTGCACAGTGCATTCTATTCTCTCTCCTCTGCCCTTCCCAGGTATCATACACTTCTATTAAAGTCAGAGAAGAAAAAAAAAAAAAACAATTTAAGCAGCCTTAACACATTTTTTCAGACACCTCTTAATGGCATCTTCAGCAATTACATTTTACTGAAAGCAAAAGATAAGCTGACACAGTTTCCAATATGCCCCTTCATTTTCTTTTTCCCTTGTGCTGGCAAGTTTTGACAAGTCACAGCTGTTGGTCGAGGATACTGAAAAGGGAGAAGGAGATAATATGCAAATTTACACAGCAGCATTGAACAGTGAAATGAAGCACATTTCATTTACATTTTAAAACAAAGTACGTTTTTAGGAGTGAGTGCGTTACATTTCTGTAGGTCTGTTTACTGTTGTCTCTGGTTTAAGTTTTCCTAATATAGAATATTTTGTTGTTGTGACTGCTCTTTGGTATTTCATCCCATTCCTCTTTAGGTATGAAACAACTAAAGTTTGACTTCAAGATTTCTGTCCCCAAACACAATGTATATCTTAGCATGTAAAACTTTCCATTTGGAAATTTACAATTATAATTGTGAGCTCATTGCAGAGCTCCGGGGAAGGATTATACTGAATGTGAAATAGCTGGAATTTTTTTGAATTTTTTCCTAAATAGGTTGAATACAGAAGCATATTTGGGATACAACACTTGGACTTAAGCCATTGTTTCAGCAGGACTGGTAAACCTGGAACAGAAGAGCCTCCAAAATTTAAAATAGTGGGGTTTTTTGTTGTTGTTTTGTTTTGTTTTGTTTTGTTTTTTTCCCGCATAAGATTAGCATTTTTACCTTAAAGAATCTTTTCAGTATCCAAGCTATCACTTACAGAATGGCAAGAAGGCCAATGATTCTATCCTCACAACTTAACTTCTGCTGAAGAAGTAGTCAAAGGAATCAGTTCAAGTCTCTTATACTAGCTCTGGTAATCAATTCATCAGTGACCTAACTTCAAAAATATCCATAAAAATTACTGACTTCAAAACACTTCTGAGTTCATTTATTCTGGCTGGTTTCTTTTGGAGTCCCATGTGGAAATAGGAATAGCAATGTGATACCAAACAGCAACGAGTGCTTTTCTGAGACGCAAGAACTGTGCCCTATTTCCTTGACTGCATACCGCTTTTTCTAAAGCTTACTTGAATAATATTTGAGACAGAAGTTTTTGGTTTGATTATTCTGGTTGCAGCAGATGTCTGTCATTTACCTATCTGGGATATTTGTAAGATGATGTAAAAGAAAGTATACTCTTTATTCTGTAATGAGTTTGTAACTTTTGAAGACTCTAGATATTTTAAATAAATGGACAGATAACTAGGAATATTAACCAGTGGCCAAGAAGTTCAAAAGTATTTGGTACAGAACTGACACTATTGAGTGCTCTCAGTCACCAGCTGACTTTTCTCAGTAGAAAAAGTTTTAGAAATGTTTTGACACAAAAATGTAGACAGCATTTTGAATTTGCTGACTTTGGGGAGGACAAGGGAAAACAATTTCAAATTAAGAGAGGGGAGATTTAGATTGGATATATGGAAGAAGGATTTTTACAGAAAGGGTAGCAAAGCACTGAAACAGGTTGTCCAGAAAGGTGGTGAAATCCCTATCCTTGGAGACATTCAAGGTCAAGTTGGACAGGGCTCTGAGCAGCCTGATGTAGCTGTAGGTGTCCCTGTTCATTGCAGGGGGTTGAACTAGATGACTCACAAAGGTCGCTTGTAACTAAAATGATTCTGTGATTCTATGATTTTATTATTATATGATTTTTACTTTATTTTATGTCATTTCATTTATATTTCATTTCAAAGCTAGTAGATTTGAAAAAAATTGATCTGTGAAATCCACAGTTTCAAGAGTTAAGGTACAGTACTGAAGAAATAGAAGAAACATCTGGCAATCATAGAGCTGTGAACATCAACATCCATTTAACTTGGGACACAGTGACTCTTTCTTAATATGGAATGGGAAATGGATTTTCAAATTACAAGACAGAAGGCTGAAATTTTTATATGAAAATTAAAAACATACAAAAAAACTTCCTTCTTATGCTATATTTTTCTACCCCTATCTTCCAGGCCTGTTTCAAACTAAATGGAATAGAACTGATATTCTGAATTCCTTCATTACCAAATAAATCTAAGTTCATGTAACATTTTTATTTTCCATAATAGCTTACTTCTCTATTTTTTAAAATAAATAATGATTCTGATAGCCTTACAATTCAATAATTCTTTCATTAGAAAGCAGGGTGTTTATAGTACAAGTACAGAAGAATGCCAGGAACTATATATTAATTTAAATTGGATGAAGTTTCTCAAGTGACAAGCACTGCAGTCCTTCCCATTCATGTTCATATGCACCAAAATATTATGGCTCCAAATCTCAACGTTATCTCCATGTATCTCCTATATATCACCTCTCATAGCAGAAAAAAAATGTAAGTAGCACATTCTCAGTCCAAGAAAAAAACATATTTTGCAAATACTTTCTAAAGCTCTTCTGATAATTCCAAACTATTTTATGTCAAAGAAAAAATGAAAGACAATTCATAGAACCGACAGAAGAATTCAAATATTGCTTATTTCTAAAAAGTTTTGAACCCACAATAATAAACTCTCCACAGTTTGCTATAATCTTATGTGGTATTCTCAGTATCTCCTTCTGAATTTATTCCATATTCAAGTCTATTCAATATTCACTAGATCAAGTGCTGCAACATAAATAAGCCCTTTGGGTGTACTGTTGGCCAGGATACATAGTCATTCCTGCTTGTATTGACTTTCTGCCTATCTAGTATCTTGGCTAATAAGAGTAACCACGAGGCATAAATATAGAGGGTATATATATATTTTTTTGCAAATGTCAATTTAATGAATGTCAATATCCTTCAAAAATTTGTATCAAATTATTTTCAGCTATTGCAAATGCACTGTTCTTTTTTTAATTTAACCAGAATTATTCAGTTACTTTAAATTCAAGATTCTCTGAAATGGCATTATTTAGTAAGTACTGAATTAATCTAAGCTTCATTGTTTTCAGTTCTGTATATATGAATCAATTGTTAATGCTTTTTTATTTCACATTTTTAAAAAGTTAGAAATTAAACAGAATGGCTCTAAGTACTAAAAAGAGGTTGGAAAAAAAATAAATCTGAAGGGTTCTACAAGCAAACTGGTTAACAGAGAAAATGATGTAATAGCATGTTAAAGGAAGATTAAGATTTTATAGATCAAATCCTTAAAGTTTTTCATTTTATCACAAGCAGCAGATAAATGCAGTCCATTTTAGCACACGGTTTATTGTCATCTTGTGGCAAAATAAATGTCATTTTGTAAAAAGAAAATATCTCAGTGTGCAATAATGTACAAGAGCTGCTCTGAAAGTAATGCCTTATATTTCATAATGTTGATCCAAAAGGTCAGAGGTGGATGTTGGTGGTATGGCAGTAGAGGTTGAGCCTTCCCATCAATATTCCATTACATTTTGTTGCCATGTGACAGATGACAGCAGAGGGGCAGTCTGACAGAATGGTGTCTGACTTGAAAGTGATTATAAAACAAAGATATAGAATTCAGTTTCTCCATGTGGAAAAAAATAGCACCCATTAACATTCATCAGCATTTACTGAATGTTTGTAGGGACCAAACAGTGAATGTGAGCACAGTGAGGTGGTGGGTGTTGGGCTCCAGTAATGGTGACAGCAACAGTGGATCACCTCCACTGGTGCAGATTTCTGTGATTGTAGCAAGCAGGCTTTTGTCCATCACTGGTGAAAATGCATAGCTAATCGTGGTGATTATGTTGAAAAACA
>JAOWBP010002052.1:75861926-75875474 GCA_028571105.1 Tragopan temminckii
ATCCTATAGGGCCTTCTATAAAGTTAGAAGAAAGTTAACTCTTTTTCATCTAAATTGAAGGAAAGATCAAAGTTACCTTTCTCAAATCCATAAAATAAGTCTTTTCTTTTTGCTCAATAGATGACCGTATGCACATAACAGTAGCCCCTTACCTCTGTAACACTGTCTAGTAAGCCAGTGCATTACCATTGCTGAAAAAAAAACAAAACAAAACAGAAGAGCAAACAGCTGTACTTATTTTAAAGAATAAAATCTCAGAGGAGTGTTATTATACAAACAAATTTGATATGGACATAAAAACTGGTACAAACACTCTACCAGCATAAATCATCCTGGTGCCAGTATGAATTTGGAGCAGTTTTTACACCCGCAGAGAACCTGACCTCCTGCTCCTGCAGCAGGCAGCTAGGAAAGCCAGTTCCAGTAATTGCATCCTCAGCCATACACATGTTGGGCTAAAGCACATTTCCCTGATCAACTTGTGAAGCTGAAATATACAGTTCATGTAAAGGTGGAAAGACAGCATAAGTTATGTATCCTACAAAGGAGCTGACAAGGTCACTGAACTTGCACTGAACCAGTGCTTCTTGTGTCACTATGGAAAATGAAATTTTGTGGGAGAGACAAATATCCACAAGGAAAGAAACAGAGCGTGTGCTTTGCAAATGACTCTTAGAAAAAAAACAATTCTGAAATATTGTTCCCATTACAAGTACTAGCACATGAGATAATTGTGTTTGAGGTTGGTAATTACCATATTTGCATGTTTAGGTTGTATCTATTCCTTCCATGTTATTAAGTGTCTGCAGCATTATTTCATCAGAATGGCATGCTGTCATTGCGGGAGCTGAAGAATCTCCTGTGAGTCAAAGCACAAAGCTTTAAAGAAAAGGTTGTGTGGTCCTTCATTTTAATTCTTCATCAAACAAGAAAAAAAAAAAAAAAAAAATCCATTCCAGGAAAACAGCAGCAAAAATAATGGAGCTTCAGCAGTGGGAGGTAGCTTTGGAAGTTTAGGGCTCTGTAATTTATAGTGCTTGTGCTAAGAGGTTCTGCTGATACTCCTACACACAGGGAGATACAGGATTAATAATAATTGTATTTTGTTCCGTGTGCTTATCGACCTTAATTCTGAGAATTGCAAGATGCTTTATGGACACTAATTAATTAAACTTTAAAAGCGAAACTCAGTGCATTTAATTCACTGATACTTACGTCAGGCTTCAATTTATCTGGAAACTTCATAAAAGTTTGAGAAAGTAGGTAGTTCTGTACAAACTTAAAGAAATAACCTGATCGTACACTTAAGCCATTAACAAATGCTGCTCTGAAAGTAATGCCTCCTATTTTATTTTGTTGGATCATGACATCAGCAGTGACTGTTGGTGTTATGATAGTAAAGGATGAATCTTCCCACCAATATTCCATTATATTTCATTGCCATATGACAGGCGACAGCAGAGGGGCAGTCTGACAAAATGGCAGCTGACATGGAAGTGAGTAAGAAGCCAAGGTCTGATATTGACTTCTTTCACACAGAAAAAAATGGCACCCACTGACATTCATCCTCACATTCAGACAGTGGATGTGAGCATAGTGAAGCAGTGGGTGGTGCATTTCAGCAGTGGTGACAATAAAATGAAAGAGCCTACAGTCTGGATGGCCATGCAGGTATTTACAAGCACAGAATGCAGGCTCCTGTTAATGATTGGAAAATAATTATCAGCAGAGCTAATTGAAGTATATAAATACCTAAAGGAGTGGTGTTAAAAAGATAGAGCCAGCCTCTCCCAGTGGTGCCAAGTAACAGGGCAAGAAGCACTGGTCACAAAGTGAAATACAGCAGATTTTGTCTGAAAAATGCTTCTGTTGGGAAGCACGTGTGTACCCTGCAGACGACTAAGCATTAGGAGTAACATGCCCAAACACGGTTGAGTAGCTCACCTGAGACAGTGTTAGAACAGATGACCTCTGTCTCTTCCAACTTTAACCATTCTGTGATTCCATGATTCTGTTAAAAAAAATCAAGTTACTTTCATGAAACATGTGACATCATACATTTTTCAGTCCAATAACAGCTATGTTACTTCTTTCTTAAAATTCTGTTCAGCGTGCCAGTTTGCAGAACCAAGAGAAAAGGCTTTCTGTCTAACAAAAGATGTGAGAATACAACAAAACCACTTTTACGAGTTGAGCCAAAAGACAATAGAGCCTGTTTCATATTAATGTTACTATTATATAGGAGAAGGACTAGACTGCCTCACTGGTAGGTTAAGTACCCAACTGTTTTTCCTAAGTGATTTTGTCTGACAGTAAGCTTTTGCCTCTGGGTTCCCAGATTTTCCACTAAACAGCTGTTCTTCATCCATTTGCTTCTGCCCTGTAGGCAAATGACATCTGTCAAAGCCTTGAAGACCATTCAAGGCAGATGTTTACAAGGACCATGACTCCACATGTCACAAGCAGCCTGGTGACAGGGATTCCCAAAGCATCTTACAGCCTCTCTGAGAGATCATCTGTCTTCTTTAAAGCAGAGGAGAAGCTCTTGTTAGACCTTACATCTGGACATAAAATGGAAATAAAGACAGCTACCATTATGACTTGTGGCTCATGGGATAGGAAAATGAGTGTTGTTTGAATGCGCCTATCTTCCCTGCATTTTGGATTTATGACAGAAATAACATGGACTGACAGATTTAGAGGTTAATTATCCCAGCATGATAAGTAAAAATCCTTGTCATTTATTCACAGTTCTAAGCAGGTCATCCAGTAGTTTCAGTCTCTATCCCATGTTTCTATTATCTTTTGATCTCTAACGAAACTACACTACTGAACTACTTGCCAAAAGCTTTAGGGTTTTTTGTTTGTTTTTTAATCTAATGTTGCATCTTTCGCAGCAACGTTTTATTTTCTATGGATCCAACAAAACATTCTACTGAATATTTTCAGTAAAGAATATTCCCTTGAGAATCATCTTGGTGTTTTCCTCTTCCAGTAAGTCAGTAGGCTGTTTGTCTCTAAAGGAAACATAAAGACTTCAGTTAATAACGGGACGCATTTTCTTTGCAGTTTTTGTGCCATCACTGAGATAGAGAAGTCTCATCTGTACACATTTCTCTTGACGTTACATAAGGTTTTGGAGGAAAACCAACTTCTGTGCACTGGATTTGCTGAATACAGATATCCTTGTAGTAAAGATGGTGTAACATCTCAGCAAGTGATATTTTAGGGCACTTCCAAAGTTTTATCATGGATATGTCTTATGGCATTGATAAGGAAAAATGGATTTATATTTAATCACTCAGGGCTTACTTTGAGTACGGATTTTCTGCCCATTGTATACTTTCTGAACAAATGTACTTCTAATTTATTTTAAGACTTACTGACTTTCAACTTTTTTTAATTTTCAAAACTGATTTCAGTAAACTTATCTCTTATTGAAAGAGTAGAGAGCACAATACACCAATTTCTTAGAAAGACATAATCAAATAGATGTTTTCTGAAATTTCTGACACTTTCTTAATCTTTAATAAGACCTTTGCTGCTTCAAATATATGAGATACTTTGCAAAGACCTGTGCAAGCATTTCCAGAAACTGCAGAGTTGTATGTATTTTATTTCTAGCATGTAGTACTTGCCAGGATCAGTAATCTTCCAGCACTTTAATTACATTCTTGGACTCTCTTGCTGCAATATATAAATAGTTCAAAAAGTGATAACATACTGTAACTTATCTGCAACTGATCTGCAACTCATCTGTCAACATGATTCATATTTCCTTTTTTTTTTTTCAGTCTCAAATGTTTTTGTTTTCATGTATGTAAGGAAAGAAACCTTAAAAATGGAGCTATTTAGGGCCATCTTAACTAAAAAATGTTAAGATTTTTCATAATTGATAATTAGAAGCCTCATTTGTATGCCTAATCTGACATAATTCTTTGAATCCTGACTCCTTGGACCCTCAACATGAATATGATGAAGAAGCCGCTCCTCCCACATAATTAGTGATAGGACAGGAGGTGATGTCCTTAAGTTGAACCAGGGGAGATTTGGATAGTAGGAACAATTTCTTCTCAGAACGAGTGGTGAGTCATTGGAACAGGCTGCTCAGAGAGGTGGTGCAGTCACTGTCTCTGGAGCTGTTCAAGAAACATGAAGATGTGGCACTGAGGGTCATGGTCAGTGGGCAGGCAGTATTGGTGGTGATATCTGGATATATTTGAACTAGATGATCTTAGTGGTCTTTTCCAGTCTTAATGATTCTATGTAAATCACTGCCTACCTTTGAAAATCCTTCCCAGCGTCCTTTAGAAGGGCTAGGATGTAACACACGCTCCTCTGCTGTAGAGCAATGTCATGAAATACAAACCTTCTATTCAGTAATATACACCTCAGACAGTATGTGTTCAAGGAGAGGCAAACTGACCGAGGAGCACACACTGCTGTTCATGTATGCTCGGCACAGTCAGGCAGCACTATATTAATACTGGGGATACGTGGGCTTCATTGTGTTCACACAGGCATTCATCTGTGTTCTTTCTTGTTTTCCTATCATTTTGTGCTATCTAATTAACATGCAAACTCATCTTTTTTCTTCTACTTTAAGAATTTTGTTTTTACTCCCTTTATTTTACCGTGTTTTCCTTTTCATAATACATTTTTCATAATTTATCATTCATTTACATTTCAATTAAGAACCCTAGCTGTTTATAAAAGCTATCCTGATGGGAGGCATGAAATAAATTATTGAAGTTTGTATAATCTGCACTTCCCATTACCACCTCATTTACCTTAATGGCACTAAAAAGACTGTCACCCGTGATACAGTTCATGCTTCTAATAGGAATTCCCTCAGGAGCCAATCTCATGTGAATTACATATTTGCATACGGTATATGTGGTGTTAGGTGATTATAGGCCTAGGTTTAGAGTGCTATTTTTTTAAGTATGACAGCTACATGGAAACCTACATTTCTGGAGTAAAAAAAAAATGATGCTTCTTGATTTAAATATTTAATATTTCTTAAAAAGATTTCCCAGAAATATTGCAGATTTATTGGGCACTGACAAACTGTCTGCTGATAATAATAAAAGAAAATGATGAATTGCACGCTTTTTATTAAGTCCAGGCAGGGGACAGAGATTTCATTTTTGAACAAAATGTCTTTTTTCCATTCAAAAGAAAATAATAAAGGAAAGAATGAAAAAATAAAGCATAACAAGCTAACAAAAACATCTACATTTCTTATAAACATAGTGCTTTCTGTTTGGATAACTTGTAACTTTTTTTTTTTTTTCTTAATTTTCTCTAGCTTCCTATTTTTTCAATCTGAAACGCTTCAGGACTTGTAAGAGCTATATTTCAAGATATTCCATACTATAAATCTGTACCTTCCAGCTAAAGCTACCGCCCTTGAATCAGTGTTTTGTTATGAAGATTTCCTTCAGGAGACTGTCATCCAGCTGTTTTTATTTTCAATATAGCAATACCTGGGCACTAACTAGGACTGAAAACTAGATGCATAAGAGCTATGCAGTAAGAAACAGTCTAATTCCTAAAGGATTTTACAAAATAAGCAGCTGAGATATTAAAAACAGTAATATGGGAGGGAAAAGGATCATAGTAACTTGGTTATTAGAGATCTAGGTTTATCAGGACAATCTGAAAACTCAAGTGAGATCCATGATTTCTAAACTATCCTGCTTTTGTTACTTTGCTTTTCAAGAAAGCCAAAGATCCAAGTATCTAGGTACAAAACTGAGGAAACTGAGTCCCAGAGAATAAATAAATTTTGCTTCTTCACCGCTCAGATATCAGGAAAGATGCAGCCTGACTTAATGGCTGCCAGGAACCCAGTTGTGATCTTTATGGCTAGATTGGATGAGCCATTCTATGAGCAGCTGGCAGAAGTTGCACAGCCTCCAACCATTGTTCCTATGGGCGACTTCAACTTTCCTGATGTATGCTAAAAATACAGTACAGCACAGAAGAAGAAGTCTAGGAGGTTTCTAGAGTGTGTGGACTATAACTTCCTGACGTAGATGGTAAGAGAGCCTACCAGGGAAAGTGCCCTATGAGACCTGCTATTCATGAATAGGGAAGGACTGGTGGGAGATGTGGAGGTCAGGAGCTGTCTTGGACAGAGTGACCACAAAATGGTAGAGTTCTCAACTCTTGGTGAAGTCAGGAGTGGGGTCAGCAAAACTGCTACCTTGGACTTCTGGAAGGTAGATTTTGAACCTGACTCAGGACACTGGTAGGGAGAGTTCCTTGGGATTCAGTCCTGGAGGGTAAAAGGGTCCAGCTTGAATTCAACTTGGCCACTGGGGTAAAAGAGAACAAGAAATTTTTACAAATATATAAACAGTAAGAGGAGGGCTAAGGAAAATCTCCATTCTTTAATGGGTGCGGTGGGAACCACTGAGGATAAGGAAAAACCTGAGGTTCTCAATGCCTTCTTTACATCTGTCTTTAAAAGTAAGTACGATAGACCCTGACCCTTCCAGACCTGGAAGTCTGGGATGAGGAGCAGAATAAACACCCTACAATTCAGGTGGAAAGAGAGAACTATTACTCCACCTGGACAACAACCAGGCAAAACTACAGGCTTGGGGCAGAGTGACTGGGGGACTGTGTGGAAGAAATGGCCTGGGGGTGTTGGCTGATACTCAGCTAAACATGAGCCAACAGTTGGCCAAGGAATCCAAGAAGGCCAATGGCATCCTGACTTGTATGAGAAATAGCATTGCCACCAGGAGCACAGAAGTGATCGTACTCCTATACTCACCTCCAGTGAATCTGCACCTCAAGTACTGCGTTCTGTTTTGGGCCCATCTCTACAAGAAAGACATTGAGGCCTGGGAACGTGTCCAACAAAGCTGATGAGGGATCTGGAACACAAGACTTATGTGGAGTTGCTGAGGGAACTGGGATTGTTTAGTCTGGTGAAGAGGCACAGGGCAGACCTTATTGCTCTTTACAACTGCCTGAATAGATGTTGTGGTGAGATGGGGGTAAACATCTTGTCTTGCGTAACTAGCAATCAGACTAGAGGTAATGGTCTCAAGTTGCTCCATGGGAGGCTCAGGTTGGAGGCTCAGGATATTAGGAAGAATTTATCCCCTGTTAGACTGCTCAGGAGCTGGAATGGGCTGCCCAAGGAAGTAGTTGAGTCACTGTCCCTGGAGATGTTCAAGAAAAGTTTAGAGTTTGTACTAAAAAACCTGATTTAGTGGGGAAATATTGATGGTAGGGGGACGGTTAGACTGGATGATCTTGGAGGTCTTTTCCGGTCTTGGTGATTCTATGATTCTATGATTTCTATCGCTAAATAAAACAAGGCCCAGTACCCAATTTTCATGAACTAACTCTTCCTGTACCACAGAACATTGGCCTTGGGCTTCCTCTTCTTTCTTTGAGACATCTTCCAGCTTTGAGAAAGTATTATTGCTAGCTGTGACTATGCTCTGTTCTGCCCCCACATAAAGACGTATGAAATAATGCCAGGTCTGCATTGAAGCCCAACGCAGTGGTGCTTTTATAACAAAAAAATATTTTTCACACTCCAGAACATGGTGTAATAATATACCAAACTGAGGTTGAAAGCCTGATGAGCTAGTTTGGATTGAGGGAGATGAATATCATCTGATCTTCTCCATACTGCCTGATGGGTACTGCCCTATCCATGTCCTGGTACCACATGGGAGACTGCTTGGCAGTGCAAGCCACACACGTGCCTGGGAATACAATGATAATAACCGGTTCAGGAGATTATAGTTTAAAGCTCTAGTTTAATCTCTGGGTTTTTACTCTTTAGCTTTATGGATCCACTTAGTACAAATAAAAAGAAACAGGACAGCAAACACTCCAGCAGGATACAGAAGTGTCAACATAGTGCCCCAGTGTTGTGTTGGTTGTTTTTCTTTCGCCCAAGAATTTTCATGCTAAAATGATTATTGCATCTTTTAAGTGTAACTGCACTGATTTTTGATTTTCTTTTGTACCATTGACTCAGACAAGAACCTTTCAGCCAATGCAACAGCAGAACACTATCCTTGTGGAGCTCACTGCTTTTAAATATGCTGCAACCATTCACCAGCCACATAAAACACACGGGATCACATTCACAAGTTCTCTGAAAGCATTGTTTCCATTTCCCCAGTTTAATCCCAATCATTTCAGCTGCAGCTTTGGGATGGTTTTTGTCTAAAATCTAGCTGTCATTTCCATCTGAGTCACTGCATCTGGAATGAAAGATTTTCAGAAAATCAATTTGAACGGCCAGAATTATGGATTTCTGTACCAGGAAGCACTGCATACGCTCAGGCAATGTAAACATTAGTGTATTCAGCAGCATCGGGGAATGGTGCCAGGCACTGGAACAATTATTTATACTGCTGAAATGGGCTATTGGGCCAGCAACAGTTTACCAACAGTACTAAGTATAGTTCAGGAGGCAGTGCTGGCAGTAGTCCTTTCTTAGTGGGTGATCTGAATGCAGCCACCTTCTTTTGGAGGAAAATAATGTGTAATAGCATGGAGGCATACAGTGCCCATCCTTGGTAGCTTTTAAGAACCAACTGGACAAAGCCTTGAGTATCCTGGTCCCAACCCATGGGACACATGGCTGACCCTCTTTTGAGCAGGAATTTGGGTTAGAGACTTCCTGAGGACCCTTGCAGTGTGAATTAACATGCAGTTCTTTGGCATATATTTTGTGACTAGGAATTATTAATTCGAGTGCTAAGTAATACAGAGTGGATAAAGTGACAACTAGCATACACAAGACATAAAAAAAAAAAAAAAAAAATTACTCAGTGTCACAATTAAAGAATTTAGAGTCACTGAGGGAAATTATTAGATAACAAGATTAAAACAGAGAAGATAATATTTCACATAGGATATCATCACATTGGGCAGCACACTGCTGTGAAAAGTTACCAAGGCCAAACATAGAAACAAGTTATAAAAGAATCAGCCAAATCATGGAGGATGGTCCACTAGTGTAATTTAAATAGATTAAATAAGTTTATCTAGACATAAACATCTTCTCAGTGATCTCTGATCTGATTATAACTGGGAAGTTGTACAGAGCACTGCATCACATTTGCTCTATCTTTTATGCATTATTCCATATGTGTTCACTAGTGTTGGGGGTTGGACTAGATTATCTCCAGAGGTCTCTTCCGACACCTACAGTTCTGTGACAGTCTGATCAAGTGACAACAGGATTCTAGGCTACAAAACCTTTTATTTAAGCAATCATGTTAAGAGAAATTCTGTAGTGGAAAGAAACTTTCCTATAAACTTAATCTGCCCAATTTTACATCTATTTACCTTGCCTTTTATGAAGGTTTCTTTCCCTTCAATTTTTATGGCAGTCTATGTCTTTTACACTGAATTTCTTTTGCTTTGGTAAAGAACATCCTCTCCCTTTGTTTGGATGACTACAGTGAAAAGGTGCATGCAAGGCATCTCCACATATTTTCTCCCCTTAGGAATGAAAACAGTATTCTTTCATAAATAATTCAGTCCTTCTGGGACAGGTACCTGCTTCACTTCATCCATGGCCATTACATAAAGTCAGAATGGTCTTCAGTTTAGCTCAGGGTGAAAAGATTGCCGCTAGAATTTTGTCGCTTACTATAATCTGAATCAGTATCAGGAGCAATTTCACTTCTTTCACTGTGTTTGTTGTGACCCAGTCATTCTGGGTTTGTAAGCAAGAAAAATAAATTGGACAGACTATCTTAAATTTTTCTGTGAGAAGTAGGAAAAGGAAAAAAAAAAAAAAAAAAAAAGGGAGAAGGGAAAAAAAAGGAGAAGAAAAAGAAAGAAATTGCTAGAAACTACAGCCCTCAAGTCTCTGCAAAATATAGGAAGCCAAATGTTAATGATCAAGCCGAGCTGACAACTTATGTGTCTATTCAACTTGATCTCCCTTTTTCAAATGAAAGATGTGGCAGTACAGTCAACGGCAATTTTTCCTTCATTCAAATATTTTCAACTCAAGCCAGTATTGTAGCAAATGTGTTTCTAAATGGTGCCGTATGTCATCCCACACAAAGCCCTCTCTAATTCTTCACAGCTAGTGTCAGGTGAAGGGGTGGAGGGTGGAAAATACTTATCATTTAGTCTCTTACTGCTACCAAAATGGTGTGTAGCACTTAGTGCCAAGAGCTTTCTGGAATGGGGAGTTTGTTTCTACTTTTATGAGACTCTCAGTACTACAGTATGCATGTACTATCTCTCATCAAAGCTGAAACCAACACACCAGTCAAAACAATTCAGTGCTTAATTTTAAAGAAAAAGCCTGTTTACATGAATAATCATTAGTGAATATGCCTCAATACAAAAAGACTTCTCACAATAGCCACCTATTGTTAGAAGTCAATGCATTATGCATTGTTTGAATTAAATCAGGATCTATATTGCAGTGGATTAATCTAGCTGGTGTCTTGTGGAATTTTTCTTCTTCTTTTTTGTAACCCATCTGCCAACTACAATAGGTGGCAATTTTGTTGAGCTTTTTATGCTGAGAAGTTATTAATACCAGATGTTCATTTCTTGGAGTACCCAAAGAACAAAACATTCCATAATAAAAAACAAAATGTTAACAATTACATGTCCCAACTCAGTGGATTAGAGATCCTGTTAAAACTCTACGGTATGTCCTATGTTTAATATATTAATTCTTTTTTTCTTCCATAAAGGGAGGCCTGAGATAGACTAGGTTTTGTTCTGCTTGAGAGAGAAAGGAAATATATTCACATCTCCAGCATTGTTCTTTCTCTGTGCCATGTCAAAAATATCATGAATATAATAGAATTCTGGGGAGGACAATGGAAATGCACAGGTCAGGGTTTTTTAGTAGGGATTCTGAAGATAAGCATTGCCATGCAGGATGCATATTCAATGAATTTTTAGCTTAGGTTAGCTCTACATTCCAGTGAACAAATAACTCATTGAGGGAAAAATAGAAATGATAAAAAGAAGAGAAGTCTCCGTTCTTAAAAAGAGAGACAGCTTTATCAGGGAAGAAGACAGGCAAAAGACTGGATCTGCAGCTGCTATAAATGGGTGCAGCTGCAGTATTAATTCTAGAGAGGTCTTTCTTTTCATAGCTTATCTCCCTTCATTAGTTTTTGTGAAAGCCATTGTTAAGCTTCTGTGGCCCTGCTTTGGGGAAGCAAAGCCTGGTTTGCTAACTTCCAGTACATGCTAGATCTTCCTAGTGGAATTCTAAGGACAAGAACAAAGGGAATTAATCATGGCAGCAGATCATGGCCAGTATGTGACTCATGCCTACAAACTGTTTTTGTTGGTTAGTTTTGTTTATTAAGGTTCTCATTTCTACATTATACAAGCCTCTAAGTCAAAGCTTTGGATTAATTTCAATGCCCAGCTTTGCTCCATGTCAAGAAGTGAGAGGACAGAGCAAGAAGTAATGGGAGCTTTGAGGGTGCCCTTCTTGCTACGCATCTCTCAGGGCTGCAAGTTTAGGGAGTAGCAGAGCAGTCAGCCAGTTTTTCTGGCAGGAGCATTTCAAACATCAATTTTCATGAGGGCCTATTGAATAATTTTCTCGCTGAGTGCTGGTGATTAATCCTCTTTGGTTTTACATAAACAAGAAAAGGACCAATTAAATGTTAGGAAGGAAGGAATATTGTGCTGAAATTCTGTTATTCAGGACTGATAAGAGTGATCTGAAATCAAGAAATAGTTTTTACCTCCACACTTCAAAGAATTTAACTCTGCCAAATCAATTTGTATAAATCATTCAAATTGTTTTTGGTGATTAAAAATTCTTTCTGTCTTTTATATCTTGCAAGTACACATACAGGGAAGCAGTACTGAAGCTGAACTTTATGCTGAAAGCAAAAGTCTACTTTCAGTTGGTAACTTATTCAATTTAGTTTTATGGAGTAATATTGCTATTTTAAAAAGCAAACTACCTGACACACTGCAAGAGTAAATTTTCTGGCACTGTCTTCTTGTTGATTCATATTCTGCTGTTAACTTCTCTTTTGTGTGGATATCTGTTGGATAATCTCCTCTTCTTTACTGCACAAAGACCCCATTAACATCAATGAAACTTTCCCACTTGGAACAAGTGGAGAATTAGTGCTAGGTGCACTTCAATAGCTTCTCATCACTTTGGATAAACTCTGCAAAGGTCAGATGTTTATCTGAAGCTTATCTGACTCAGCCAAGCTTCTGGAGGTTACTAATATCATAAATTGATCTTTTTTAAAAAATGAATAGAACTAATCTAGACCACACCAGAAATACCACAGGTAAAGGCTTTTTTCTTTTTTTTTCTTCAGGTTGAAAAGCGCATGATAATGAATCAGAAAGTTATTTCATATGCACAGAAATTCTTTAGATGCAGGTATGGGTAGGGAAGTTGAAGGCATAAAAGAAGATATAAGAAGGAGTTTTCTCTGCTTGAATTAATTATTTTGTATTTATGCTGGGCTTGAATAGAAACATTAAATAATAGTTAAGAGTTGTTTTTTTTTCCCCCCTGATGCAGTAAGATTTCTGTTTTTTTCTATTTGATGTAAATTCTCTTCCTAAAAATTTATTTCTGTTCTTTCATTCTTTCATGTCTGCTTCCTTCCACATATACACCCGTAACTGCTTACATATGCATATACACTGTATATACATCTATATATGTAAAGATATAATCACTGTTTCGAATAAAACAGTTTTTTCACCAAGAGATATATATGTGACAGTTCACTAGGTCTTCTTAATTCACTGGCAGATTGTGGCAAAGGGATATGTACCTTGAGTAGGATTATTTTTTGCAGTATACAGTCCTCACACCTACCAAAATAGCATTTGTTCTTTTCCTCTAAAAGCAAAATGAAATAACATAAAGATTGACATGATACATCTTGCAAATAAATGGTGTAGTAATTCAGTGTGAATTGTTTTTCTAAGGTGAAAAGGAAAAAGAAAAAAAATAGGAAGGTCCTCTTTCTGAAATACATTTTTACCCCCCTATGGCACCAAACTGCTGTCTATTCTTTATCTAGCACTTTTTTTTCTGTCTTACTGTAAATACATCTACTTAAAGCATGCCTTTTCACATGTAGTCTTCTTCAACCTTCAATTTAGGTCTTTTATCATAGTGTTATGTAATGCAGAAACCTAATTAGGATCTTTAGTTCCAGCAGACCTTTGTTGTGTTTTGTTTGGTTCATTCTTTGTGAAGATGTTTAACTTTTTTGTATTACGTACCAGTTTTGGTTATGACAAATGGGTGTCACACTACACTCACATAGCAGGAGAAATAAGGGCCACGTGGCTCACCAGGTCCTGTGTATCCCTGTCCTTTTTATTGAAATGGGATGCTCCATTCCATGTTAGAAATTCCAGACATTTCAGAAAGCATTCAACACTGGCTCAAAAGCTCTAAACCAGTGGCTAGGATCCTCTTGTCATCTAGGAAGCTTGCAAAATTTTGTAAATCCTTCAGGAGCAAAACCACAATCTACAGATGGAAAGGAAAACAGAGCTGGATAACACCTGCATAGT
>JAOWBP010002052.1:75875574-75887844 GCA_028571105.1 Tragopan temminckii
TCCAGAAGAGATTACCGTTATGTTCTAAACACCCAAAATTTCCTAAATCAGTTGTAGAGCCTGAAATTAATTTTTCAGTTCCAATTTCTTTGACACTTTTGAAAGATTTTCCATGACACCCAGTGAGTCAAAAGGCACTTTGTTGCCATTGTGTAAGTCCACCTTCATTTACAAGGATTCATTGGCACAGGAGCTGTCTTGTAAATGGAGACATGCAACAATGTACAACTTCTGTTTGTAGATAAAATACAGATACCTCCTACCAAGCACTAGGTTTTTGCCTATGTAGGGAGTACTGAAGTCCCTGTTTACAGTAAATTCAAAGTCATTTCCAGAGACTGTCTTTCCACTACACTGTGATTTTTCCTCTGCAGTTTCTGCCTTACTCCATTGATAAAACACATCATAATCCCAACTGAGAATTCATATCAATACTTACAATAAGGTGTGATGAATGGAACTTGGTGTAAAACGGAACTTAAATCTCTATAGAATCATAACTACATACTATTTGGAGAGTGATTTTCAACCATTGAATGAGACATGGCCAATACCAGAAGCAGAAAGAACTGAGTTTCAAACAGTTCAAAGACCAAATGATCAAACTATTAACATATACAGATTATTTTCCTTTAGTTTAACACTTTTAGACTAGTCATCATCAAAATGATCCTCTTCACTAGCATAACATTTTAATAAAAAATAAGTAATCTGGATGATTTTTTCTGTTATCAGAATTTGTTAAGAATGAGGCTGGAAGACTTTAAAATAGATTTGTATCTGCAACCGAATGTAATTACAAGATAAATTCCCCTCTTATGAATGTATTTGTGGAAAAGATAATAAAATTGTTCTGTCTTAGCTTCCAATACAAGATTGCCCTCAGTTCAAATACAAGTTCAGTGACAACATCAAAAAACTTTTCTGTATTTGCACCAGAATAACACCTGGATACTGAATCCACAAACCAGACCCAGGTAAGTATTATGACTTTCTTGTATCTGGGTACTCACACAAAAATGAAAAGTCCCCCTAATTTGGACATAGATGAGAAGGAATTAGGAATTTTCCCAGAATACTCATGCTGCAGTCTTTTCTTGCTGTATGATCAAAATGATCTTTGAGCTGCTAGAAGTGGAAACAACAGGTTTTTTTTTTTATTTCATAAGTTTAGGTATTTATGTGGGTAAAACTCAATGCATGCTATTATTTACAGAAAGGACATAACCAGGAGCTGAAATATTGACAAAACCACATTGTTTAGAAGCCAAATAAATATCTGTGAAGAATCTTGCTCTGTAGTTTGAGTGAAAGTGAAGAAATCAAACAACAAGAGAATTTAGGGAGGTGGAACATAATTACCTGAACTGGAATTTAGCCAGGACAGCAGGGTTAACACCCCTACTGACTCTATATTTCTGTAATCAGTTCCTTTAACAACTGTGTATTTGCATATTTCTGAAATGAAATCTGAGGCAGAACAGTTAGGTGTGTGTGTTCTTGCTGCCAATATAAAACACTGAACCAGTATTATTTTTGTTGGTTGTGTGTGCTCTTGATTGCTGCTCAATTTTATGATGAAGTTTGGAAATTAATTTTTCAGACAGAGAAACAGTGGTTGGTATTTATCAAGTATAGATTTACATTTTCTAGTCAACCCAGGTGGAAAATTGGGTGAAATGCAAGACTTCATTGAGCAACCAGATGCTGCATCTCTGTTGAGCTGTCCTAGATCAATAAATTATGCACATGCAAAAAAACAAGCAAACCTATTTTATTACCAACAGCAAATGGTATAATCTTTCAGCAAATCACACAGCACGAAATTGAGAATTTTTTTTGAAAAAAAAAAAAAGAACAGATTTCAGACTGCACATTTGAACATTTTGCTTTAGATAGAAGAAATCAACACAATTTAAAATATACTCCATGTTAATTATAAATCAGAAATATTTTTCCTTCCTGAATTATACTCCTAAGTCATGTCTTCTGTTGCTCAGTCAATCAACATGAAGAGAGCATGTCCAGATTTGGGCCACAAAAATGATCCAAGGGATGGAGCATCTCCTCTATAAGGACAGAATGAGAAAGCTGAGCTGTTCAGCCTGGGGAAGGGAAGGCTTCAGGGGGACCTGAGAGCAGCTTTTCAATATCTAAAGTAGGAGATTGACTCTTTAGCAGGGTCTGTTGTGATAGGACAAGGGGAAATGGTTTCAAAATAAAAGAGAGGGATTAGACTGGAGATAAGTTTTTTGCAATAAGGGTAGAGAAGAACTGGAACAAGTTGCCCATGTCTCATCTTTGGAGAAAGGATAAGGCTCTGAGCAACCTGACCTAGCTGTAGATGTCCCTGTTGCAGGGGAGTTGGACCAGAAGGCTACTTTGAACCCGTGTCTCCCACAGATCATTCTGTCAGATAAACTTCATTAATATTGAAATGTGAACTCAGAAAAAATATATATTTCTTTCGGTTCTAATCCTGTTGTTCTCCTGCATAGAGTCCAACCATATGTTTATTATTTGTATTCAAACAATACCAAAGGCCAGGATTCACCTTGAAATATGCAGTGCTTTGTGCACGTATAATCAGAGGCTGTCTCTTGTCTGAAGAATTTCCAGTGTAAGAAGAGAGGACAGAATAGGATGGAAAGTACATAATGATACTACCATATATTCATGTTGGCAGAACACCTTGCTTGTAAGAAGCAGGTATGGATTGACCATCCTGACAATTAACAGGAATTTATGTAAAGTGCATAGCAGAACATTGATTTGACCATCTTAATCCACAACATCAACAGCACAGGGAAAAAGTAACCCCTTCAGCAATCACTCAGTTTATTTCAAGCAGTTTGTGTTGCCAACAGCTTGTTTGAGAAAGGTTTAACATTACTCTGTTTGTATGGTTACATTGCTTAACTCTTAATGCAGCTTTGAGTTAAAGACTTAGATGAAGTGACACAGAGGGATTGCTCAGCACATTTGCACACGGAAATGTGAAATTTATGTTTAATTTCTTCTAATATCCAAGTTATCTCTGCTCATTTGACTTGATACACGTCAAACAAGAAATAAACCTAAGGGTATGACATTTGGTGTTATACATTATCAAGAGAAAAGTTGTTGTTTTAATAACTGATAACCTTTATTAAAAAAAAAAAAAAAAAAAAAAAAAGCAAACCATTCTTTCCGTAAGAATTTTGTGTGTAGAAAGCCCCCAGATGACCAAACCAATGCCAGGTTTCATTACAGTGTTGTTCCTTATAAAAGTTTCTCTTCAAGTGAGAGGTAGTAAAAGCGTAAAAGCACACTCTGGGTTCCAGAGACATTTTCATAGACCTCAACAGTCTGTAGCATCCCTCAAAAAAGAAGATCAAGGAATGGATCTCAGATAATACCAAACCAACCTACCATCTTCCTGGGCTTTCTCAACCAGCAGTGCTGCAGTGCTCAGAGCTGGCCATTGGAAGGCAGTGGTGGTGGCAATGGCCATGAAAAATCCACCTCTTCTTAACTCTTTTGTTTTGTTTTGTTCTGTTTTAATGACTATTAAAGAAAGATGAAAGCATCCCCGCCATAAACATGCAGATAATTAAAGTCAATAAATAGAATTTCAGAGAAAATATCTTAGGACTTATTTTCCCCATCAAATAATGTAGTTATAGTAACATTCAGTCTTCTCAAAGACATGTACAAAACATGGCAAGATTTTCAGGTTTTTATATTAAAAAGAATAACAGGATGAATGACATTCGCTTGTCTGAAGGGCTATAATTTTACTGGGAAATTTTTTTTTAATTGGAGTGGGATTATCTCACACCTTCTCTTCATTAAAGCATGTGTCTATGTGCAAAATCAAGCATGAATTAAAAGAAAAGTTAAATTAAACTTCAAATTGAATGGTTTAAGTAGTGCTGATCCTCTTGAGTGCAGGGGAATACTCTATTCCCTTGCAATTGACTACATGAATTCTCAGTATCTCTTTCAGAATATTTTTCATGATTTTTTTTTTTTAATTGCACATCACATTTCCTTTTAAATATAGATAATTTTAACTATTTCTTAGTGAAAGTAAATGTCAGATATCATACATTTTTTGGAAAAAATAATTGCTTCAGATTTTTTTACTTCCTCTATGGACATCCAATCAAGTGATGAATTTCTGTTTGCTCCCCAGTTAGCTATTGTTGCTACTATTGATCTATATTGAAAGGAATAGTTAGGAATATGTTATCAGCTTGAAGTAAATAGTCTTTTTTTTTTTTTTTTTTTTAAGCAATATGACAATAATATTGGGCTTTTATCATAAAGATAAAAGAGATGAAATCTAAAATGTGTTTTTCTCCTCAAAAATGAACAAAATTGTTTGGGAATAAATAGCAGAAGCTTATTAAAGCACCTAACATTTTCTTCTCAATAAACTTTGAAATGCAACAAAGCTATCCAGGGATCAGAGGCTATATTTCACAGACCAACTACTTGATTTGTGACTCGTTAAAAGTCAAACTGGATCCTTGCAACTGCATAAAACCATTATTGTTATTAATAATGCTCATCAGTTTAAATGCACCTGCCTCACCAGGACCTGATTGTACTAGTATCATACAAGGCAAAATTAGAGCTCAGGTAGCTCTTTAAATCCCAGTCCCAAAACACAGTTGGATGATGGTAAACTTGAATGGCGATTAAGCACAGAGAATATTGTTAGAATGATTCATGGCACAAGAAAATATTACAAAAAATAGCTATCCCTGAGGACTGATTGGACACAGATCTTTTAAAATCTCCACCCTGAGGCTCAGACAACTGTAATGTATAGTGTTGATGACATCAAGGCACAAATAGTATTGTTGTCTGAAAACAGAAAATGCTGTCACATTTCAGAAGGATAGGACTTCACTAGCACAGCTCTTTTATACTTGTTTAATAACAGTTTACCCTACAAATTTTTCGATACACGTGACCATATACATACCATCAAATGACTGTCAAAATGGAGAAAAGACAGAGCATCTTATGAGGCATACTACCAAATGGTAGGAAGGACCATTTCATTCTGAAAAATTAATGTAAATTTATTGCTGTCAATCTGAGTAAACATTGAATTATCTAGACCCCAAAAAGTGAAGAATTAATACTAATTCCTTATAGTTAAGTCACAGAATAACCCAAATAAAAGTCCACTTCTGTAAACCTGCTTTCATTTTTTGCTGTTGCCACAGTAATTAATTCTTCAATGGCTTGTAGGTACATATTTTCACTCTGTACGTCTTCCTGCATTGATATTGATGAGGACATTATACAAATGCACAGTGCTGATTATTGGAAAATTACGTGGTCGTCCATCAGGAATTAAATGTGATTTCTTCACTCTCTGAAGTAACCATAAACAGAAAACTCAGTTGTGAATCACATGGAAGAATAGAGGCACAGCATCACACACAAGGAGAACTTTAACCACACACCATTTTTTGTGGGTGACTTGAGAAACCAGTGAAAGTCTTCTGATTTAACATCATTTAGTGTATCACCAGATGAAGCCTGTAAAACTTACAATTCTGTTTAGAGAGCACAGTATATATAGCGCAGTACCTTTCCCCAAGCAGCTGACCCAGGCATACTTGGCTAACATCCTGACTCACCTGAACATGCACCGCAGGCAGTAAATCTGTATTAGCTGAATTACATATGTATACTGTGTGCCAGCAAATGGGACAGATGGGGTAAAATGAAAACTTTACAGTTTAACGTAGCTTGTTAGGAGCTTTTTTGGGCCACTATTTTTTGTTCCAGAAGCTTTAGTTTTTTTAATCTCTGCACTATATAAGTAGCAATAGCTTCAAGCCACTGGTGAGTGTCTGGAGCATATTATTTTTCTTCTCATGTGAAATTTCTAATAGTTGAGCAGGAGTCAGTAAACCCAAAGAAAATTCACAACTCAAAATGTATCTGTGTTCTGACCTAATTTTAATATTTGGCTTCTCTTTTCAACAAAGGTACCTCATTGACAATATTGATTACAATTTTCCTTGGAGTCAAGTTTTTGGTGAAATTAGATAATGCCATACAAATAATAAAACAGTGATATTACAAGATGATCAGAGGAGCACCTCTCCTATGAGGAAAGGTTGAGGGAACTGGGATTGTTTAGCTTGGAGAAGAGAAGACTCCAGGGAGACCTCATTGTGGCCTTCCAGTTCTTGAAGGGAGTATATGAACAGGAGCGAGAATGACTGTATACGAGGGTGAATAGTGGTAGGACAAGGGAAAATGATTTTAAACTAAGACAGGGGAGGTTTAGGTTAGATATTAAGAGGAAGTTTTTCACTCAGAGAGTGGTGACACACTGGAACAGGTTGTCCAAAGAGTTTGTGGATGCCTCGTCCCCAGAGGCATTCAAGGCCAGGTTGAATGTGGCTTTGGGCAGCCTGGTTTAGTGGTTGGCTATTCCTGCACATAGCAGGGGGGTTGAAACTAGGTGATCAATATAGTCCTTTTTAACCCAGGCCATTCTGTTTTTCTATGATTTTATACTTGAGCAACTATATAATTCCTCAGACTCCAAAATTGCTCTCCATTAGCTCTTGCTTATGTAGTCTATAATAGTATAGACATTTCTGTTCAATTAGATGGACATCAGTACTGAAAACAAACAAGGAGACTTCTAGTAATTCTCAGTAAGTGGCAAAACATCCCTTATCAGAGGTTCAGTTCAGTAGTCATCAACATAGGCATCAAAAGCCACCTGAAATATCCTAGGTAAGCTGACCTGGTAGATATGGGTGACTAAGTACAAAATACATAGATACAAAGTCTGATGTAGAGAATATCTATGTACTATCGTAGCAAGAGCTGGAGATCAAGTCAAATGACATCAGATGTAATAAAGCGGTATCCCCTTTGATCATATTTTATTTCTGAGTAAAAATTTAGCAGTCAATTTGAGATACTGTATTTACATTTGAATATAAAGGATTGTGAAGCCAGTATGATGGATGTCATATTTTGCCTCATACAACTCATGTTATATTGTTATTTATTTTTAGAGCAGCCTGGGGATACATAAGTTGTTATGCACTAGGTCTAAGATCAGAATTACTGCATGGGTGGGGTAACGAAAATAATAATATGCACAGAGTTACCCATTATATTTATGTATGCATACATACATAATTAAAAAAAATTAATTACAAGGTGCTACTTGTGTATATACAGTTTGTATCAGCTCCTTTTTAATCTTATCCTGTAGGTTATGAGGAAACTTGATTGAGTCTGGAATTAAATAGTGTAACTTTTAAAGAAAATTTTTTTTAAAAAAAGGATGCTATTGGAGAGTGGGACAGCCTGAAATTTAAACTAAGTTTTTCTCATATAGATAAAAGTAAATGACACACAATTGAAGAGTCACCACCATGAAAAACTCAGGAACTAATGTCCCAGGGATATAGAAGAGAGAACAGCAAAGTGTGCTTTGTTCAAGCTGTTTAACAGATTACTGTGATGGATGGGAGCATGAATTTTGCCACTTCCATCAATCTACTCTGCAAGTCAGGGTGGGATTCAGCAGCCAACACAGGGCAGAACGAGTTATTCACGGGGACTTCTACAGTCAGGCAAGAAAGGCAGGCACCGGCAGAGGGCACATTACCCAAAATGCCTTGTGTAATAAATCTATCTTTACAGAGGCATCTTCTCCCTTAGTGTATATAAGGCACTTACAAACAGTACAATATCATGACTATAAAATTAGCTAGTTACATCTCTTCAGTGTGATGTAACAGATCTCCAAATATACAAGAGGAATACTGGAAAATATGAGATCTATGTTAGCTAGGTATTTTTTATTTTTCCTTGTCTTGCTATCATTAAGGAAAAAGGCATGCTAAGTTTTTCAGCGCTCAAATGAAACAGACTTTCAAGGACCAAAGGGTGATTATGCCTAAGATAATGATGTGGAGGACGAGGGCATTAGCTAAATTCACATTCATGCTTTAATAATTGCTTAGATTATCCAGTTCACAAGTGACTTGGAGTTAATAACTGGCAGGTCAGCTGATTAATAGCAGTGCTTTTAATTTTACCAATGTTTCTCTTTGCCAACCCATTTTTATTCAAAGCAGCATCAACCAAGTGACATTGTCCTCTATTTTTCATAGTCTGTTCTAAAATTTAATACAGACAAGTAAATATTAAAGAGGAAATAAACTATCTGGAAAGGCATTAAATAGAAAGACAGTTTACCTTCCCCAAAATTAAAGATTTTAAAATTAAGGAATTGGGTTTTCTGTACAAAAGGATAACAGCCTCTCCTTTCCCCTTCTCCAGCTCGTTTGAAGTTTACAGTATTTTCAATCATACAATTCCATCTCTTTTCACTGACACATGTATTCCTCAGTGTATCAAGACAGTAGGATTCCCAGCATTATCTACTTCCCACGTAAATTCTTAAAGAAATAATGTGTCCATGAACCGAAAAAAAAAATAAACTGTAATCACAGTGGGCTTCACATCCTGCAGAGCGCCTGGGTAGAATTTGGTGCTGAGGTTTTCAGGACAAGGGTTTCAAGTCAGTTTCCCAAGGTTCACCAGGAAACCTCTAATAGTACCTGAAAATTTTCAGATTTCCATTTTGGATGGAAAAGAGATTATTGTAATATATTTTGCCTAATAAAAACAGACAGTATTAATATAATGTAATGTATTTGTTTATTTATTTAAATGATTTTATCTAATGTTTTTTTTAGGGAGAAATGAAAAAACAGGAAAACAGTGGAGGAGACTTCTGCATTGGGAACAACAACTAATCTGCTTCATGAATTTCAAAAGAAGACCCCATTGGTGTAGTAATTATGTGGTATAACAAGTAGAATAGAATCAGAACTGGAGAAATTATATGTAGAGTTTTGCTGACCCTGTGAGCAGGAGCAAATAGTGTTCTCTAGCTATTGATAAATCAACATAATAAGCAAATATTATACACAACAGAAAGGAAAAGGAAATATATTTAAAAGAGTACAAAAAATTTATTTAATTTTTTCCTGCTCCCGACTTTCTGATTATAGAGGCTTTTTAATAGAATAATTTATTTTGAAACTGTTATTCAAACACTACAAATTGACTTTTGTCAAGAGAGTATAATTACATGGCAGCAAATCTTGTATAATTGCATTATTCAATTCAGATCAGCACATAATTTTACAACAGACAGAATGTGAGCACGATCAGAATTACATCTTCTATTCTCTGTACTAAACTCATTGTAACATTTTTTTAGCTTTTAATAACAGCATAATGCATTAATGCTGCTAGATGACAATTCATACAAGCAAAAGACTAATGTGGTAGAACAATAAGAATTATGAGAAGGAACAAATCCATGAATATATAAAACTTTTTGAAAAAAAAAAAAAAAAAAAGGTAGCTAGCTAGTTCTGTGTTTTTATATTTGTGTGCTGAATTTTACATGCAGATAAATAACACATAATTACTTCCTGCAGCTAGATATGAGACGAGTGCAGAGGTGTGGGGGAAGATGTAACTGTGAGCGAGCCACCAAAGAGTTTATCAGACTCCTTGATAGACCCTATCACTGTGAAACCTTGGGAGTCTGGAGAGTAAGACAGAGAGCAAATGGCAGCTGTCTGCATCTAAGGGTAAACGGGAGATTCTGTTTGTATGCATTGTTAACCTTATCACACTTAAGAAACCTTTCATCCTTTATCACTGTTGTTTGGGAGAAGCTAGGCCAATTAACTGATTAGAGGGACAGGAATTTCTGTCCTGTAAGTGAATGGTATATAAGATGAATGTTGAACACAATAAAGCAGAACTGTTCTGAGAACTATTCTGAGAACTATTCTGATGCTACAAGAAACTGTGAGAACTCTCCAACTCGACTGAGCGCCGACACAGAGGGGTCTGACATCCAGTTCTGTGTCAGATTAAAGTGGTGAATATACTCCTGCACCATTTCCTTCTTGATAGGAAGAAAGATACTTTTTTTCAGTTTCTCTGTTACAATCAATGCAAACATTCTCAGAATTATGGCAAATACTGATAGACATCAAGACTAGAAGAGTACAACCTAAATCTCTCATCCTTTCCTACCTTTTCAATTCACCAGAAGGAGGAGGGTTTTTATTATGCAAATTCTCATGCCAAATTGACTCCTTATATTTGATCTGTTTATTACAGTTTAGTCAATGATTACAGAAGAGTTACACAAAAGCACACATACACAGAAAAAAGAAGATACTGCATCCTTCTGTGTAAGATGTGAATGTAGTGTACTGAATTCTGTGAGTTTAAAGAGCAACTTCCCATTCAGCTTTCTCCACCACTTCACTGCCTTCTTTTTGGCAACACCTTAATGATAGTCATAAGCCTATGATTCATGATCTTTAATTGGATAAGCAATTAGAAGTTTGGTCATTCATCTTTATTTATCTAAACTCTGAAAAGTGGCTTGAGATTTGCTAGAGAACTGTCCGTTTCAGAAGATTTCCTATCGTCACACGGGCTTGCACATCACTGGTGTATGGATATCTCTTGAGATTTTTGCTTGAGAGTTTGATGCTGGAATTTATTCATATTTGGAAAAGGAATCATTTTAAAACCAGTCTGACACTCACTGGAATTAAAAACGAAATGAAGAGGGAGGATAATAAGGCAGCATGAGGTTTTTAATTAATCTTTGTCTTACCCTGAGATGTATAAGATGTCAATTTGTGCTGGTTCCATGAAGGATTAAGACCACTAATATGTACAGCCCATTTAGCTTTGAAATAAAGCATAAAGAAAATAAAAATGAGAACTTTTGTTTCAATGTGACACTGAAGGGGAAGAGAGTTAGCAGCAATTAAATGGAGCTGGCTCAATTGCCACCACTGGAGGTGACCCTAGGAAAATACAGCTGGTATTACCAGACACTGTTTATATCCCCAAGCCACATTCATAGCAATGTTTGCCAAAATGAGAATTCAGACAAATGCCTGGAAATCTTCTAGGGGCTGAACGGTGTAAAACATCCCATTTGTTCCACTGAAAATTCAAAAAATGTTGGGGAAAAAGCCAAATGAGCTAACTAAAGAGATTCAGGTTTTCTGTTTTCTCTTCATCTGTTGTACCCCTGAGCACAGAAGTAGGATGAGACGGAAAATGAGATTGTTTGCATGAAATCTATAGCAGACAAGGACCAGTTGTAAGCTGAGTTCAAGGTGCTATGTTTTAAATGTTATATGTGAAGTGAATCTCATGTCTGAGGTTTAGAAAAATATTTCTGCACATCTCAACCAAATTTTCCATAGTCACTGGGTTTAGTCATTGGTGAAATTTGATTTTCTCCTTAGTTCAAAGCCCAAGGCTTCTTGCCAGTTCCTTTATATATTTTAAGTACTGCAGTATTCCATGGTTTTCAGTAAGCTGCTTTCATTCCTCATTTAAGGACCTTGTGCCCTGAACCTTGCTTTTTCTTCATGAAATAGCCAACTGAAGGAAAACACTTCGTAAGAATAAGTGCCAACATCTACACCCAAGTTTCAGCTACTAACCTTCTGAAGAAATGAGGTGGCTGAGAATGAGGTGGAGGGACAGCCTCCAAGCTTTCCTAAGGAGAGGTGGTCAGCTCCACGCTTGAAGACTGCCTCTTCCGGTAAAGAAAGGAGGGTGATAGTCGTAGGTGACTCCCTTCTAAAAGGAACTGAGGGCCTGATATGTCAGCTTGATCCCACCCGGAGGGAAGTGTGCTGCCTCCACAGGACACGGGTCAGGGATATCTCTAGAAAGCTTCCTGGGCTTAATCGCCCAGGAAGAAGAAGGTCCATGAAATGTGGAAAACGGGTCTGACCACTTGGGAAGAATATAGAAATGTTGCAGGGATGAGACAAGGAAGGCTAAAGCCCACCTGGAATTGAATCCGGCAAAGGTGATAAAGGATAATAAAAAAGGCTTTGTATGTTAGCAGTAAAAGGAAGACTAGGGAGAATGTGGCTCCCCTACTAAGTGAGGGGGGTGTTCTGGTAATGGGGGATGCTGAGAAGGCGGAGATACTGAATGCCTTCTTTGCTTCTGCCTTCAGTGAAAAAGCTCTCCCTCCGGAATCCCAGACCCTGGAGGTTAGTGAGAGGGTCTGGGGAATGGAAGACTTCCCTTCAGTCAGGGAAGAGTCGATCTGAGAGCGCCTAGGCAACACCAATGTTCATAAATCCATGGGACCCGATGGGATGCATCCACGGGTGCTGAGGGAACTGGCAGAGGTGATTGCTGAACCGC
>JAOWBP010002052.1:75887944-75910859 GCA_028571105.1 Tragopan temminckii
AAAACTTCCTCCTAATATCTAATCTAAACCTCCCCTGTCTCAGCTTAAAACCATTCCCCCTTGCCCTATCACTATCCACCCTCGTAAACAGTGTCATAAGAGATCTTGTGTATTGTGGATTGTACTTATTTAAAGGAAAATCTTTGACTTAAAAAATACCCTCATACAACATGTGGTTCGTGAAGCAAAGGAAGCACTGATAAAAGAAGATTGGGATGGAAGAAAAGTCAGATAAACCAGAAGTAGTTACATTTTGAGATCTATCAATTCCACAGGCCATCTAAATTGTCTCAAGTCCCTTTTTTCAGATTATGTTCAGTATTTTACTTCTGAGTAAAACTTAGTTAAAGAGTAAAACTCTTCACAACTGTATTTGATAAATCAGACTTTCAAAGACAGCTCCATAGTGATCTCCATTAGGAATTGAGTTCAACAGATTTGAGTTTCAGAAAAGAGAACAACCTAATCTAATCTGATGTATCCTGCAGCACAGAGCACCAAAATGGATGTAGTGATAACATTCATAATGATAAATTAAAAGAGTTCCTGGGAATGTTCCCAGGAAATGGATCTTAACTTTCAGTACTGTTAAACTAGTGCTGACATGTTCCCAAAGAGTTCCCGGGCCTTCCAGGGGGGAAGATAAAAATCTGTCCTGGTTTTCAGTCTTCTGATATTGATCTGATTGAGTAACTATTTTAGAGCCATGTTTGGATTTTGAATACAGTGTTTCATTACTTCAATTTGTGTAATTTTAAAAATTTTTTATAGTCTGAATCTGGCATTAAAGTCCATCCCTTTGTATAAACAGGGGTAATCTGTAGCAGTGCAATGAAACAGGAAAATTAATTCAAATTTCAGTATTCTGACATTTACAACCCCTCAGTTTGAGAAAGAAATGTAGAAGGGGATCTTAGAAACTCAACCATTTGAAACTTTCGAAATTAGTTTGGAAGGAACTCTAGAAGTTGTACTGCTGGGAAGAGCCTTCCATTTTTAGAGTGATCATAGAGAACACCGTCTCAGATCTGTATTACAAGAATGTTATTCTCCCGCAGAAAATAATTTGTTGCAATATAATATTTCAAAAGCAGTGTTACTACTGTACTTAATTTAAGGTTTTCAAGAAGAGCTATAATAACATTAACTCTGCTTTTTTTTTCCTTTTTTTCTCCTCAATTGTTGTCAAAGGTTTATTTTGTCACCTATTAGCCCTTGAAAGCAGATCTTTTAAAGCACAAAGTCATACAATGTTCAGAAATAACATGAAATTAATTATTAGCAAACACAGCCAAGAAGTTTTGACCTCTCAAATCATTTAACCAAGGGAGTTGCTATAACTTTGATTTTTTCTGTCATTTAACTAGATCTGTATCACTCCTTGTTTTTTCTTTGAGCAAGATGATCAGTCAGGTTGGTGACTGCAGATTGAATGGAATTCTTCACCCAAGCATGAATGTCATGCTTGGGGAAAAAAAAAGGTTCAGAAAATGTAAAGAACTCCTTTGAAGAGTGTGCTCGTTACACAAGAAAATTTTCTACCACAAACATTCAGCAGATTCTTACACCTACCATAATAGCATTCCCTAAATATAGATATAAAAATAGCAATGCAGATAGCTAGACAAAGGAGCTGTATGCCTGTGTGGATCTAATGTCATTGCAACATAAATGTTAGTCTTGTGATACAGTATTTAATACATCAGATTCATGATATAAAAAGTAATATCCAGGTAATAATGAGCTCAAATCCTGTTTTAATCTGACTCGGTCATGAGCTTGGCAAAAAACTAATTAAGATTTCTTCAGTTCTCTTGGGAACTGCCGCTCTGAGTCAGATAATTTAGTATTAGGAATGGGTTCTCAAATGTGTTCAGAATGTTTGTGTATGCATAAAATTGTGAAGATATATATATATATATATACACACACACACACACATGCACACAATGAATCTGTAGCTACCTTTGAGGCTGCAACCTCCATGATTAAATGGGTTAACTACACCCATTTTATTTGGTTCAAGACTAAAACTTGTCCAATCTCATGTCTTTAACTATGAGATAACCAGTCTGCTGCTAGGGTCAGAAGACCCTCCTGAAATGTGCATAAATAACGGTGACATGTTTATGTGTAAGTATTTGCTAAAACCTACTGATCTCTCTAATCAACCCACTCCAGGCATGAAGCCTTCAAGCCCTTAGTAATGACTAGGGACAGATCAAACATGGATTGCATCTAACCCATGTGTACAATTATCCAACTCTCAAAGGTATTTCCAAAGGATTTTGTATGTTTATCGCTGTTGCTGTAAAAGAAAACCTCATCTTCTTAGATAGCAAAAGTATGAGAACAATTCAAAGAGGATAGCTTCTTATTAGTTATATTTCGTTCTTTTTGTGTGTGTGTGTGTGTGTTTATGTGGTGACAGCCAGATCTATATCCACTGTTTAGTCAATAGTCAGTGATTGAAAATAAGACAGCTAAACACACCAGCTAGGCTTGTCACTTATTTCTCCATTTCATCTCATTTATTACTCCAGGAGCCACTTAAACCTGTCATATTAGAAGCATAAAGTAATTCTGGAAAAGAATTGGCTCAGCAGTTTTCTTCTGGGATAGTCATAATGGGATAGATACAGCTTGGTTTTTGAAGAAAACAGGTAGCATTGGTAGTGACATCCCCCTTTCACTTAGTAAGACAGGTCTTAAAGCACTACAATGAGTATTTATTACATAGATAGATAGATAGATAGATAGATAGATAGATAGATAGATGACTCAGAGGGTGCCTTAGGGGGCACAACCCTCACAGTGTTGAAGGAGCGTGTCCAGAGAAGGGCAACGAAACTGGTGAGGGGTCTGGAGCACAAGTCTAAATGAGGAGCTGCTGAGGGAGCTGGGATTGTTTAGTCTGGAGAAAAGGAGGCTCAGAGGAGACCTCATTCCACTCTACAACTTCCTGAAGGGAGGTTGTGATAAGGAGGGGTTTGACCTCTTCTCCCAGGCAACAAACAGGACCTGAGGGAATGGCCTCAAGTTGTGCCAGAAGAGGTTTAGATTAGACATAAGGAAAAACTTTTTCCCTCAGAGAGTGGTCAGGCACTGGAATGGCCTGCCCAGGGAGGTGGTAGGGTCTCTGTCCCTGGCAGTGTTCAAGAGGCGTCTGGATGAGGAGCTACGAGATATGGCTTAGAGGCTTGTGGAAGCAATGGTAATGGGAGGACAGTTGGATTAGATGACCTTGTAGGTCATTTCCAACCTTGTGATTCTATGATTCTATGATCCCAGGCATCTCTCCTCATGGTAAGCCAATGAAGAGCATTATTCATTCTCACATTGAGATGCCAGCCTGTTTGCAGTCAGAAAACCAAGAGAAATTGTAAAGAAGAGATGACTCTATCACTGCATCATGGTCAGAGGTAGTAAACATGGATATAGTCATTGTTTCTTTCTGAGGTACTTTCATGTAGTTTAATACAGAGCACTCAGACTAGTAAAGGATGTTCCTTGAGAGCTATATATTATCTTGGCACAAAGGTAGAATTTGGATAACCATATTCAAAGATTTATGCTCTTTGATGTTCTATTAAGTTTTTTCCTGGGTCTGCTAGTATTGGATTATTTCATTAATAACTTGATTAAAAAAACACAGGATGTGAGTGTTAAATTTGCAGCTGACACAAATCTGAAAGGTATTGTGAGTGCTTTGGATGATAGGTGATAGGATTATAACTCAAAAGATTCTTGATAACCTAAAGCAGTAGCTTGAAAATCAATGTTATTTATTGGAGTATATGTAGCATACCAGACTTATGCACATATTATTAGCTGCACAGCTCTAACGTAGGAAATAAATACTTGTGGAGCATGCAGTTATTCCATAGGAAGTGGTCTAGGGATTGCAGTGAATCAAAGGTGAAGACAAGGAACAATGTCATTCTCTTGGAAAAAAAAAAAAAAAAAAAAAAAGACAGAGAGATAAATTCTATGGAGCTGCATTTAAATACGATCACACTCTGCACAACTTGCCTTAGGCATAAAGCTTAAAAAGCCTTTAGTCTATATGATTAAGGATTAAAACATCTAATTTAGTTGCCTAGCACTGTCTTCACATTGATTGGGTTTTTATGCTCCCATTAAGAACAGAGACTTAGCTGGTACTGTCAATGTGAACGATTTCACATGACCTAAAATACATGTGCTGCCAAGTCTGAAACTAAATCTCACTCATAAGATAGTATTCCTTTTTCCAGAGTAAAGAAAATCTCAAATTGAATGTTATGTTTAGATTTGGTCATCACAGTTTAAGGAATATGAGAATCTATTGCAGACAGAGAAATCTGAAAGTATGACTGGATGATCAGAAGGCATAACCTCTGACGAGAAGTGAAGAAATCAAAGTTATTAAGTGAATGACAATTTATTAAATATAAGAAAATAAAGTCTGCTGAACAGAGAAGAGAGCAATTTATCCTCCTTTCTATAGTTGCTATAAGGAGTAGAGAGGTATCAGGATAATAAAACAGGGAAATTAATTTGCCTACATACTGGAGTCTCCATAACTGGAGATTGGGCTGCCACCTTTGAGGAATGATGAAGATATAATCTTTGACAAATATTTCTTAAATTGGTTAATTACTATAAGAAATTAATGTGGATTATGTGATAACTATGAGCCAAAGGAGAAATTCACTGCTTAGGAAGACTCTTTTTTATTATTTCAACTTCAAAATCTAATACACCAGGTTTTATTTCTGTCTTTGATTAAAGATAATGGCCAGTATGTGTCCTGAACTATTTCATGTATTAAATGCAGTCTTCTCTTGGATGACTGTATCTGCATCACTGCTGTCCAACAGTTCAGAAGATACAAAATACTGTCAACCATGGCAAGTGCTAATGGCATTTATTTAGAAGAGTAGTCTCACTAAACAGAAAGTTATTCTATTTGGCTTGATTTGAACTGATTTTGAATTTGAGATGATTGGTTTTACTGAGAGAGAGTCACAGAATCATAGAATACCTTGGCTTGAAAGGAACTTAAAGATCATCCAGTTTCAACCCCCTGCTTATAGTCAGGGTTGCTAACCACCAGGTCAGGCTGCCTAGGGCACCATCCAACTTGGCCTTGAACACAAATCTATGTTTTAAACCAGTGGATACAATTAATATTGATCATGAGCTTTACTCAATGAGGAGGTCAATAATCAGTATCAGAAACTAATACCTTCAGTAGGGAAGAGTTAATTGCAAGAGTAAATATGAAGACAGAAATCAGTTTGGAATATTAATTTTTTAGAAATAATAAATAAAATATTACCATTATGACAAAACAGCTCCAGAGTGAACCAGCAATTTCTTTAGCCTAGTTTAAAAAAATGTATTAATCTTGTATTGTTATGTTTAGCTGTTACTTACCAAATTTTTGTCTCTTTCCTTGGTATATTTTAAATCACTGAGCTGCATGTAATTGAATATGCTTGAAAATTTTAAAAAAGCAAGGTATACAAAAGCTGGAATTACAAATATGATTAAGAAATTATTACAGAAAATCAATAGGATGTCTATTTTAACACAACATTCCAGTTTGTTTTATTGTATTTGTCTAAACCTCCTACATAACTGTGACTTTTCTTCTGTAAATTTTGCTTAAGCTATTCTCTTCACATATGTATATTAACAGAGAACCTGACTCATGCAAGAATGTTAGAATTTGCATTTTTATATATATACAAATTTAACAAGTACATTTGGAAAATATTATATAAAGAAATGAACAGATACTCAACATTTTCCAGCAAAACCATTCCACAAAAGCTAGGCAGGAGTCCTTGACTACAACTGATAAAGAAGCAAAGGGAAATGTCCTTGGCACAGACTGATTTACAAAGGTGAATGCTAATTAGCCTTCTTACCTTTGGAAATACTTGGAATTTCAAAAGAATTGATTCCAAAATCAGTACAAGTTCTGAAAGTTACACTTTCAGAAACACGCACATACTATAAACTTTTTAACAGGCTGGATAGGACTCTGAGCAACCTGATCTAGCTGCAGGTGTCCCTGTTCATTGCAGGGGAGTTGGACTAGGTGGCCTTTAAAGGTCTGTTCCAGCACTAAGGATTCTATGATTCTGCAATTTGGAATAACTGAAGCAGTAACTGAAGCAGTAACTGAAGTGATACTTTCCATGTATTTTTGCTGTAATTAGATGTTAGTTTACATTCAAAATGCCATTTGAAAATGAAAGGCTGATATTTAAAACATCTCAAGAAAAGTTGTGATTAGTGAAAGTAGCATAATTCTTCTATTTAGACAAACTGGCAGTTTCCAGTGAAAATTTTCAGCACATTCTCCACTCACTTTGCTGAGTGCTTTGCTGATTGGCCATATGGTATGTGGCACAGTGATGTCTCAGTCCTTGACAGGTGTATTGTTCTCTGTAGTATTAATAACGTTGATTTTTTTTTTCCATTACTGTTCCTGCTTGTGAAATTCCTCAAGCATTCAAAAAAGTTCTCCTAATTAGTTTGTGTGGGAAGCCAGACATTTTATTTATTTAGCTTAGAAGAAGCTGGCATCACTTTTGAACACATTTTTGTTTCTTGCAGCCAGGTGGAGGTTAAGCAGAGTATATGCATTATGTCTTCTAGGGTGATGGAAACACTAGTCTCTGTGTGCAGTGATCTGATGCCCCCATTGTGCCCAACACTACGCAATCAAGTCCTTGTGTCAAGCCATAGAATTTCACACAACAATTCATTGATTTAGTTAACTAGAATGGTAAGGGGAGGCTTGTGAAAATAGCAGTCCAATGGCAGAAATGCATCTGATGGCTACAGTAACAATAAGTCCGGTACAGCAGTCACAAATGACATCATTCTGCATGACAGACATATGAAGTCTCTCTGATTATATTTACAAAATTAATTAATAAAGATAACTCACCACAAATGATCACAAAAGAGCTTTAAGAAGATGTTGAATTGCATTACAATTCTTGAAATGCAAATATTTCATAAATTATACTGGAATTTTTCTAATTTTTTTTTCTCTCTCTTTTTTTTTCTTTTTTCTTTTTTCTTTTTTTTTTTCTATTAGGAAAGTTTGAAGTTGGCTGCTAAGTATACTTGTGGCCAATATAAACATCAGAATACTAATAATCCTCTGCTACCTTGGGCTACCTATTAGCAGATTTTGCATTGAAAGGATTTGTCTGATCTATGCAATCTGAAATGGCAAAACTAATATCAGTAAAAAGCTGAGAAATAGACGCATCAAATCATAGAATCTTTTGAGTTGGAAGGGACCTCTAATGGTCATTTGGTCCAACTCCCCTGCAAGGAACACGGATACATACAACTAGACCAGGTTGCTCAGTGCCAGGTCCAGCCTGACCTTGAATGTCTTCAAAAGGGAGGATCACCTTCTTTGACCTGCTGGCCACAGTTCTTTTGATGCAATCCAGCGTACGGTTGGCTTTCTGGGCTGTATGGACACATCGTTGGATCTTCTCTGAAGAGACAGTTTATATGATGGCCATATATTTTGAGAAAGTGCACTCTAAGCATCTTGCTATCCAGTTTGGACCAAAAAGGAAATATACTTTAACAGTAGGAGTTTAAATATTAAAGCAATTTCTATCAGCTCTGATGTGCAACTAGCAAGATGACTTTTGTATGTTAACTCTATATTTAAAGGTCTTCAGTTAATTGGGAAGCTGTTTGCATGCACTTTGGCTAGCATTATGCACATCTTAATTCATCCGAGATTTGGCTCCATGTCTGTGGAGATGGCAAGATTTGGGAACAAGAGCTCTCTCATAAAAATATATAGAGCACTGTACAGGGGAGAATCCATTCCTGGGTCATCACTTGTGACAATTCTTGCTTATTGTACTAGAAATAACAATTTTAATTCAATAAAATATGAATTAACAAAAACTGCCAGGGTAAGATCCATGATATTACAAGAAAAGCAGTTCCACTTCATCTTTATGCAGATTCTTATGACAAAGATCAAGAATGAAGCAGCCTCAGACTCTTACAAATCAGTAGAGATTAGATGTAATTTTCGTATCATAACTAATTTTTGCCATTGTCATCATTGTATTTAAAAACTCAACAGACAAAATGCCTCCTTCTGATTAAATAGATACTTCTGTTTTGAATCTCTAATAATAATTATATTAAGGCACTTCTCTTTGTTCTGAAAGAATGTTTGGGCAATTGAATGTATTCTGGAAAGAAATAAGCTGAAATTTTAGTTCTAAAAATAAATAAATTAAACAAAAACGCTTTGCAAATGTTGAAATTCTTAGCTGGAATGTTTTCTTACACATCTAATTGACCCAATGGAAAAACTTCAGCAAATGTTATTGTCTAACTGTCTCTTTAAGCAAAATTTCTAGTAGCAGCAAAAGGATGGTTTCAAAAGCCAGGTTTTAGAAGAAATAGGAGCAAGTTGCACATTTCCCTTGCTTTTTATATAAAAGCATCTTAAGAATGCAAAGGGAAAATGGAGAGACTTCTTGTTCTTTGGAGTTTAAGAGCAACGCTCCTAACAACAATCTGGAATTGATTTTATTCATTATTTATTCATGGGCATAATTCTATCCCCAGCAGGGGTGTTGGAACTAGATAATCTTTAAAGTCCCTTTCTATCCAACCCATTCTGTTATATAATTCTGTGATATAACTGAACTGCTTAAGTATTAGCAATCAGTGATTCGCGAGATGCTCTGGAATATCAGAGGAATCTTTCATGGTACCTACACAGAACCTAGGTCTTTTTCATAGAATCATAGAATGGCCTGTGTTGAAAAGGACCATAAGGATCAAAGCCCTTTGCACAAGGGCTGCTCAGACGGAGCTCCTGTGTTCCAGCTTGTGCCCGTTGCCTCTGAAATGCGATGCCCACTGTACCACTGAAAAAATCTCCATCTTCTTCCACTCTCTCTTTATAGATATTGATAAAATCCCATCTGAGGAAGCATTTTCCTCAGGCTGAACAGCCCCCCAAGCTCTCTCAGCCTCTCCTTCGAAGGAAAGATGGAACATTTGTACTAAAGTTTAGTGCTGATGGTTCCACTGAGGATCGAACTCAGGACCTTCTGCGTGTAAAGCAGACGTGATAACCACTACACTATAGAACCACCACAAATACCATGAAATGATCTCTCCCCCTCCCTCCATCTTAATTGTAATTGGGAAGACTGGCCTCAGTGTAGTTACTTTATGCTGTATCCATTGAGTCCTCTACACAATATTTACATTCAGTGTCATGGTTTGGAAAAGGTACACAGCAAATCCTCAAGAATGGACGCAATTTGTAATCCAAGTCAGAAAGCTCTCATTTCAAATAATTACTGAAGATAGGCTGTAAGGTAGTTTACACAGAGGGTAGAAGCCACATGATTAATGGAGGCATCTTCAGTGAAAATATCAGAAATAAGCATAAATAACATTTATAGTTAATATAGAGTCAGGGGAGTCTAGAGAGTAATTTATTCTGTTTGAATGTCAGGTCTGTAAGCTATCCTGTGAATTATAGCATGAACAATTTTTCCACTATCAACATGAACTTCACAGACTATAGAGTTGTACCAGGGCATCTCTGTTACATGCAGGTGTGCCTAGCACATCTGTCCATATACAAAAGTCAGTTGGAGAGAGAAGCTCTGAAAGCAACATAGTCATTTTCAGAGGAATCACATTTAGATTAACAAGTCTTATTCATTTCAGCAAAGCACCTCTTTATCAAGATGTTTTTTATCTCCAAAACAAACATAACTTCTTTCGTTGAAGTATTCACAACTTCTTTCGTTGAAGTATTCACCATGTTTGTTTGACCACTTTTATTAATTTGGAACAACAAAGACAGCACAACAGGATTGTTTCATCTGGCATATAAACATTTATTGTGTATTGCACGGGAATCAGTGAAGACATCGTTATTTCTCTACTGAACATGCTTTATTGTTTTACAGCTTACACTGTCGGGTTTAGCTGTTTGCTTGTTGTTTTTGTTTCCACAGAACAAAATATACTTCTTCATGATGAATAATATTTAGTCATGATTGTTGTTACAGACCTCCTCCATTTCATTTAAAATAAAAGTGCTCATAAAAATGAAGAATGTTTATATTTATTGTCACAGTTGGCAAGAGTTTGCTTTCTAAATTAGAAAAAGAATTTCTGAATTTATTAACAGTCGACTAAAATATATTCTTAAGAATTTCAAGTATGCATTAGCAAAAAAACATGCACAATTTAACCTGTTGTCATTGTTCTGAAATTTTTTATATGGAAAATGAATTTTCACAAGGATATAAAGTTTTAATTTCCTGGTGACAGAACGCCATTCTAGCACAGTTGCTTGAGGATTTAATTCCTGTTTTTGCTTTGGGGATTTTTGATAGAAAGTACAAAGTAGTTTGCCGTTCATAGAGATAATATTTATAGTTTAATTTTTAACAGTAATCTGATCTATTTTTCTTAACAGCAAACAAACAAAAAAAGAAAACCACAAAACAACAAGAAAACACAATGGATTGCCTATATCTAGGTAATTTCTTTCTTTACAAGTATGACTGTTCAGACATTCTGTGTTAGTTTCTAATGCTCTTTCTTCTTCTTCTTCTTCTTTTTTCCTGCAGTAGAGTATAAATGAAATATGTAAACATAAAAACATTAAAAATACTCAGTATGACATGCTGGAAGTCTAACTGAAGGTTTCATTTGGAGATGAAACTCTGAGCGTGTTGAAGCTTGAATTCTATCAAATGCTATCCCAGCTGACTCAGCTATAAGTGGATATCTTATCTTTCAGATTGGGCAGTCAAATAGTGTCACATTGTTCCTTTGAGTGTTATTGGCCTCCAGAATTGATGTTCCTTTCTCAAGCATACCAGTGCACTGTCTGCTGTGGAATTGACCTTTTTAATTTTAGTGTTGTTATTGTTTGACATAATGTATGTAACAGAGCCAGGTTGAAGGTAAATAGTGTTTATCTTGCATGAGAAACATACTGTCAGAACCTGTTTATTTCATCTACAGGACTGTTAATTGTAAGATAGTTTTTAGATAGTTATTTAACATGCTGAAGAATTGATTATGAACAGCTACTGTGAATAGAGAGAATGATAAAACTAACATAGTCAGTATCTTTTCCATTAAGCTGCATCAGATTATAGGATGCTCCTCTGGATCAAGAAGATAAATCTCCATTTGCCCTAAGAAGATGGACAGATATTCCCCAGAGCCTCAGAAAAACATGGCAATTGGAAGACACTTTCTGTCAGTAGTACCAAGAACAGATAGTTGATGTTTGATCAGTTTGTCATTTACTTTGGCTTTTAGCAAAATTCAGTCGACACAGTGCTACTATAAACAAAGCTTTCACAGACAACGTTACTGACAGTTTTATCTCAAGCAGATTGGTTTGGCAGAGGTTGCAGACACTTGATACAGCTTAGCAGCAGAATACACCATTGTCACAACACAAGGTTATCCCAAGAGCAACCTGTTAGATGTTCTGACACTAAACAAAATTTCTGTAGGAAATGGTCCATTGACTGCCTGTGCCCTTTTCATACTGGTCAGGGCAGTAAGTCCTTTCAGAAGAGCTTACATGATGGAAGTGAGATGATTTCCCCTTTTAGAAAAGAATTTGCAGATCTAGTGCCATCAAGAGTAATGTTTTCACAGTCACCTCTGATAGCAGAAGTGAACAGCTGAATTGCCTCATGGGGCTTTCAGTACTTCCTGCTCCCACTGAAATGCCCTTTACACATGATGCGAAGGAGCATGTTGTGACATTTTGCCATAGGGCAGACTTTGCACCTTTGGCTCCTTACATTGGTTATGCTAAATTAACACAAATCCATGATGCACGTGCCAAACTCTTTATCTGGGAGTATGTTCAGTGATCTGGGGTCATTAATCTCCATGTAAAGAGTCTGAGTTTTAAGTAGGCACATCCTCTAAATATTCTTTATACATGGAAGGGGTTTCTTAGATCCCTCTATGTAAAACATCCAAAGCACTTAGCAGCTCAGAACCACACTGGTCAAATCTGAAAATTACACCCCCTAGAATTCAGGAAATGGTAAACAAAAAGAGTTTTGAGCTTTATGAGATTAAATTTTGGCCTAATGAGAGAATGATTTTTCAAGTTTGATTAGATTATATCTCAGAAATATTTGCCAAAAGGCATATACAGGGAGAGATGTAGGATAACCACTCTTTATCAAACATAATTTACTTCCATTTTTAATCGCAGATTTACACTGATCAGATGCAAACTCTGTCCAAGACCCTACATCTGTAATGTCTCTAGTTTAGCAATTCAGTTAAGCTCATTCTGATGTTTAGGCATATATTAATAAGTACAAATAGAAGAAAAAATAGAAATAAAGTTACTGCCATAATATTTACAGTCAAGTTTGCCACAAGTCAAATATTTCTGTGCATCAGATACAAGCAGAAATGGATGAAAGACATAAACAAGCAATTCATTCATATTAATCTGTTTCATAGTCCTCTGCAAACTGATTTTCTTTCTCTCTCCTATATGTCTAACAAATCATTTTTTTGTGAAATAAAGTTATTTTCTGGTCATCTACAAAGTGAGTACAAAATATTTTACATTTAAAACACATAATCTTAATGTACTTACAGGAGCCTTTCCAATAGAAAAATAAAAAAGATTGGTTATCTAGTATGAAAAAAAATTAGGAATGCTAAAAGTATGTTTTATTTTGCTTTCATCTTAAATATTTTGACAATTTTTTTAGAAATAAGTGAAAGACATTTAGCACGTAAGTTACACAAGTTGTATGTGAGAGACATAAAGTTTTGTCTTTAATTCACATTATAGAGGTCAGGCATTGAAGTGTGAACCCATAACTATCATTTTCATAAAAACAAATAGGAGATTCTTTTCCTCAAAAGTCACCAGAGAATCTCTAATCCACAGAAATACCACGAAATGATCTATTTGAATTATATTATGAAAAAGGTTACTTGCATTAAAACACATATATAGAAAGGGAGCTATACTAGTGATGAAAGCTACCGTATTTTTAACATGGAGCACACATGCTTTGTTTCCAGTCCTTCCGTCCTTCCACTTGTAAGTTAACAAATCATAAAACAGTTTGATCTATGAAATGTCATACAAAAAGTTCCAGCTTTACGCTGCTACCATCTAGAGAACTGCCAGATGGAGAACAAAGCAAAACAAAACACAGAACTCAAGATCCCTGATCTCAATTTACACTGAGATGGCCATAGTCCTTCTAATATTAAATATTGCTATGAGAAGAAGTAAGGCAGGGAGGGAGCACGGCTGCTCTTGCAGTCCACAATCTGACTAGTAAGCAGGAACATCCCACCATATTCCCGTTAAGGGATGATGTGATGATACAGCATAGGACACGTACAGGTCCTGGAGACATCACCACAGTTGTACTTTGTGGAGTGTATGAGACCCATAGGTGAAACCCAGGTAAGTTGTCCAGGCTCTAGTAAGAGTAGACAATATTTCATGTGATAGTTGTGGAAGAGACACATGCCATACCAGTGGCTAATATAACTACCTTCATTTTAGAACAGGATAAGCACTAGCAATGGCTCTGAAGACAATGCTTTTTAGAGAAGGTCCCAAATACAAACAAAGCAAATCTAGCTACCAGCCCCTGATAACGATACTGAAGGATCCCTGTGGGACTGACTAGGACAGTATCTACAACACCAGCCTTCTTGGAAGACTTTATCTGCAACGCAGATAGATGTAGCTAGGCCTCATAGCCTCAGTGGACTGCAGCTATCCTATCAGTTTTCACGGTGATGGTGTTAGAATTGACGTAGTTGTCTTCCATTAAAGTCCCTTTTTAAAATGGCCAGAATTCATTCGCCAAGATGTCAAACTGTATTTGTAGGCCTTCTGAAGTCAAGAAATATGAATGGCATTTTCACTTCTCAGTGTTCATCATCATTCCAGGTCGGAGTTCTAAATTTTCCTGTGGAGCAGCAGGAGGCCAATGTGCCATCTAGCCAGTGCAGACTGGAAGGCATTCAGCCAAAGCCCACTAAAAGCAGCTACTCTTTCTTCTGATTTCCTTAACATCTGGAATACTTTTAGAGTTTATTCTTACATCCATGGTGTTTAATTCAACTACTTATTCTACTGTCTTCTGTCCCAGAATTCTATTCTGCAGGAAGACCTACATAGAAATGAACTTCTCCATCTGAATACACAAAACCGAACCCCTAAATCACTATGATATCTCTGTCTCTCCAGATTTATGTTTTTAAAATGCAGTGCTTATTGAGATTCCTCATTCGACTTCAAGGAAGAACAGGAAAGAAAGTGAGCAACAGGCAATCTGTATTCCAAATACAAAAGCTAATTTATATCATAGAGTCTCTGAAATGAGAAATATGCCTTATGAGATGTGCTAAACTATCAGCTCTGGGAAGAGAAGATTTATATTTATCCCTAATATATCCAGGTACTGATTGATTGGCATAAGTGCTTGATTTCACTTTACTTTTCATCTTCTTATCACCTTTGATTCCAATTATTCTGCCATCATTTCAGCTGGAAATACAGACAGGTAGGAGCAAAAACAAAGTACGTTTAGCATCCAGCTTTAGAAATAAATGCTAATAATGCCAATATAAACTACTGCAGTTATTGGTTAGCATTTAAGTGACAACGCAGAGACGTTACAAAAGAATCTATATGAAAAATGACACCTCTTTTTAAACACTCATCACAGACCAGTAAATCTCCTTTCTATTTAGAAGAAAAACAACTCTCTGTTATAAGCTTGCAGATATGAAGTCCTTTTATGTATTTTTACTTGTTTGATTTTTTTATTTTCAGGGAGGAGGAAGTCAAATTATAATTAGTTGTCTGTTCACATCAGATAGTTTTCCTGAAAGCTACTGTTAATGTCTGAGTTTTAAACTCTGTCAACATTAATTCCTAACTGCCTCTCAAATATGTTTTATTCCTCAGAGCTGCTTCAGAATTTATATTCCTATTATTAATAATACTAAAAATAAACTAGAACTAATTTGAAAAATAGAAAAAAATGGGCTAAAATGAGGGCTAATATGACATTAAAACTATCTCAGAGCATTTATAATCTTTTCCTTTGTGTGAAGTCTGTGCCCAGCACGACAGAGCCTAGATTTTTAGTGAGAAATCTGAATACTATTGCACTGTAAACAAACAGTATTGCCTATTTAAAAATGCACATTTCCATAATTACTGCATTTGCAAGAAAAAGACATTTTAAAATGAAAGACCAACCTATCTCCAGGCCCCTGTTTTTCAAAGAATCTAATACACTGATATTAGAAGTAATTTTGCAGGTGCTGAGACAACGTAGTGACTGAAAACAAAAGCTAATAAGTACTCTTTCTAAATCAATATTAGAGAATTGTTTCAGTATAGTGCCCCACAGCTTTCAGGGAAAAAATCACCTGTTTTGAGCTGCCAAAATAATAAATTGAAAAAGGAGCTGTGACCAGTGAGCAACAGAGCTGTTAGCAGGGGGTGAAAATAGCACTTTAGCACACACATTGACTCAAATGATAGCTTTGTAACTGCAGAGTGCACCCTCATAATTTATCACAGATGGGGCATGAAATGCTGCAAGGGCCCTTGATGGTCTACATGAAGGTATTGTGGCATCTTGAAAAAATGGTCATGAAAAATATTGTTTCTCTGGATTTATTTTGCTATGCATAAAGACAAAGGTTGTTATTAGAAGAAAACTGGAAGTTGACAGATGAAACAGGAGTTTATAACTACAAATGAGTAAAGTAAAAGCTGCTTCTAACTCCAGAGTTATTTCTTGATAAAAATAAATTGTTTTCCTAAGAAATGCTGAGGACCAGCAGCAACCCAGACTACATGGCCATTAGGTTTCCAGTAAATAGCAGTTACAGAGTTCCTGTGCAGTTTACATGTAGACGGAGGGCAGAAATAAAGCTTCAGCCCACACTGTAATATTTCTTCAGTGGCAGAGTTATAAAAAATATTTTTCTCTACCCAGATTTGTTATAATGGAAATGAATTGCGATCAAATGTAATTGAGTTCAAAAATTCATAAATTTGTAAATAAGGATTTCTGTGTTAAGACGGGTCTCAGCTGCTTTTGAAGTAGTGATTAAATCATAAGGAGAATAACACAATGAGACAACTCAATTTTCCTGAGCTATAAAATATAAAAGAATATTCAGATTGGAAGGGACCCACAGGGATCAGTGAGTCCAACCCTTGGCTCCACACAGGACCAGCCAAAATCCAAGCTCTGTATTTGAGAGTGTTGTCCCAACACTCCTTCAACTCAGGCAGCTTGAGTCTGTGCCCACTGCCCTGGGCAGCCTGTTCCATGCCCACCACCCTCTGGTGAAGAATCTTTCCCTAACCCAAAAAGGCATTTAATAAACTGCCTTATACAAGGGGAGAGTTTTGCAGTACAATCTCCATTATTTGGCTCAGCAAGTTGTTCCAAGTTGATAGTTATCTTGGAATAAACTTAAATAATTTTTTTCAAGTATGAATTCTACACAAACATCTTCAGCGTTAACTTTCATCAGACTTACTTTAAACCCTAAAGCTCCAAAAGTGTAATTACATTTAAATACCTCTAACTGAAGTGCTAATTAATTACGAAATTTTTCATTTCTGAAAGTGGGATGATAATGAGCACATTGCTACAGAAAAAAAGGAAAAAAAAAAAAAGTGGAGAAAAAGAATTAATATGGTAAGAAGATAGGTGCTCAGTGGTTCAAAGAAAAATTAAAAGTGTTTCATGTTATTGTGTTTGAAAGTTTCACTTTGCATAAATCATTTTTGATCTCTTTTTTCACAGTATTGCCCTGTTTTTTGTAATACACTTTAGCCTGTGGCATAACAATTAACCCGATAGATTGATTCTTTTATTGAAGATACTGTGTTTTGATTTATATATATATTTTTTTTCTAATCTACTTTATGTGATTCTTTGATGCATTATTCATTCCCCAATTATTCATGGTTTTGGTCAAGTCTAGTTGTGTTTCCAACGGAAATGTGGCATGGGACGTCACTCCAGTCCGCAACAGACTATATTTTGATGTTTAAATGTGATGAGAAATTCTAAGCTATAGTCAACAGAAATGTAGTTAATATGGTCAGTAGAGCCTGGATAAGTATTTGCCTTAGTAGTTGCAACACTTAGTTCACTTTAGGGCAAGTCAGTCCAGACTTCCTCAACTTTTTTTTTATTAGGAAGTTGATAGAGCTACCAGGAGGTAGGCCTCCTCATGTCTTTTCAGACATCTAGAATATTGCACCTGGTCTTTAGGTATCAATTTAATATCACATAGCTGTCCTATAAGTTCTTGGTTGCGTCTGTCCCATGAACCACAGGATAATTCAAATGGAACTGATGACTTATATGTACGTAATTATATCAGACTCTAAATATTCACTGTTAATATGGGAATTTAACTACCTCACTTGCATGTATGCATTTCTACACAGAGACTGAAATCTAGGAATTTACCATCTGGAGCTGAATCCCACCTGAAGTAAATGTAATCATTGCCCATATATACCTGTTTGTCTGTCTGTGTGCTGCTCCTCATGCCGGAGGGGGTGAAAGATCTCACTGAGATCTTACATTCATTTGATAAGGGAAAGCTACGCAGTAGAAATTTTATTTTGAGTGCCCAGGCATCACTGTAGTAGTAGGTCATCTCAAGCTTCCTAATGTTGCTGTCGATGCACTGCAGGTTCTTTCATTGTCCCCTTGCCTTCTGCCCATTTTTTTGCTGCATGTTTTCGGTGTGAAAAAATGTACATTTAATTTAATACAAGCAGATTTTTCTTTTCTTGTGGTCTTTTTTAAAGAGAATTCTTGCTTCTTCGTTGTTCTCCAGGCTCTTGAAGTTCCTTTACCTTCTTCACTGAAATCTAGGAGATGATACTCCTTGTATTCTTATTTCTGTCTGTGAATATCTCTAGTCTTCCTTGCTTAGCTGCAAGTAATTAATTTTGCTACTTCCGTTGCTCTTGTGCAGCTTGTAGGTTTATACTTAGGCACATTCTGTGAATGCTGAAATCATCTCCATCCTCGTAGCGTTGTCATAGATACACACAGAACCATTCATTGTCACAGAAATGCAGAGAAATAGTTGCCCAGTGTTCTGCTTTTTCCTGTTTACTTTTTAATTGATAATGGTCCAACCTGTGGTCAATGGTTAATTTCCATCCACCTCTGCCAATAGGAAGGGACATCTGCACAGATATGGCCCAAAATAAGACAGGATTCCATGCATTCCTGCTCAGAGCCCTGTTGGAAAGCCAACAAGTATCGGTCCCTTTGCAAGGGCAAAGCATTAGGGACATGAATGTCCCTAAACCTGAAACTTCTCATTTTTACTTTTGGAATCCTTGTTATTTTTTCATTATTTTGGAGGCCTGGGACGGCAGGAACCCATAGAGCTCTGCCAGCCTTTGTCCTGTCTATTGTCCTGTCTATTGTATATCTCTATCCTACAGAAAAGAGTTCACTGCACTTTTGTTTGTTTGTTTGTTTTTTAGTTTCTTAGTTTTGTTGTTGTCGTTTGTAAGTTTCTTTGTTTTAATTTGATTTGTTTGGGTTTCTTTTTGTTTTCCAGAAACAGCAAAGGCTTCGATCTTAGAGCCTCACTATAGCTGGAGCTGCACTGGGTACTAAACTCAGCTGCAAATACTGGATTTATTTTATCTGATGTCTGTTACAAGCTGGTTTCTTTTTCATTTTTCCTGTATATTGCTTAGAGTGAGGGCGAGCATATTTGGGATTTTATTATTATCTGTAGGTATAGCATTCAATAATGTTTGCGATGACAAAACTTATCCTTTACACTGCTGCAAAAATGCGCTTTATATTATTTTTACAGACATCCACCAAAGCCCATCCTCTCAGCCCTATATGGATATATGCCATAGCTTATTGAATTCAGCCTAAATGTGAATCTGAGGAGAAGAAAATCCCTCTGCTTCTCCAGAGAAATTATAAAGCCACTACAAAAGATTATTGTAGGTAAGTCATGATTTCACTGGACATAACAAGAATTTTAACACTGATTTCCATTACAGGACAGGTTTTCACTCTGTATTGCTAAAAGTAGCCTTGCTTGGAGAGTGTCTTCATAGAGAGAGGAGAGTAAAAATATTTCTGCATAGTTGGGGACTGATTTCCCCTCAACTGAATTTCTAGCCTCCTACAGATTAGCCTATAATTTTGCAAAAAAGAACAAAAGGTATATACTCCAAAATTTCAGTGCAACATGTTCGTTTCAAGCTTTCTCCAATAAAAGGCTGCAGATTTAATGTGCAGGCAAAGAAGTCTCTCTCAAGTTGCCAGAAACTCAGCAACAGCACTGAGGAAACAAGATTGTCATTTGTTTTTAAACTCCGGATGGACTGCCTTTCATGTGTGCTTTGAATAACTAAATACAGTTTCCCTGGAAGCTGGGATTGACTGGAGTTTTCAGATAAAAAATGTTTTGCACAGCTTCTGAGGTAGGTATCCTGTATCAACTCAGTGCCATCCTCCGGGAAGAGAGGCTAAAGAAAAGGTTCTTGCCGTGAAGCCTCTCAACAGGATCTATATATAGTTTGGAAAGCTTGTTTCAAATGAATTCTGCTATAGAATTCTGAAATGTAAATAATAGCCATAATTGATATTCTGCACTCTTCCTGCAGCTCTCATTTTAAAAGCTTATCTCAATTTGGATATTTCTGTATCCCACATTGTCCTTTGTATTATTACTTTATTTCTTTGATAAGAGTTATTTGACTTTGGGTGTTCAGGGTTATGATTGGATGCTGCTCTGTTTTTTCACCAAACACATTTAAAGGAACAGGTCATTTTTTTTATTTTTTATTTTTTAATTAAATGAAACTACTATTGAATATAAAGAAAACAGAATATTATAATTACTTAGTTATTTAAAAAATTGTACAGTCAATTCAGTGTATATATATATTTCTATTTTATAGGTGGGGAAACTGAGGCAGAATAAAGTGAAGTAAATTTCTGAAGTTATCTCGTAGGTGACAGCTTGGGAACAGAGTACAGATGGGAATCAGTTTTCAGAGTTTTTAGCTCTTGCAACAGCAGTTATCAAACTCCATAGGAATTTTATGGGCATACTGGACACCTTGAAATTCCTGTGCTTGTCTTTCTTCATGTAGAAGAAAGCACTCATGCTGTTTAACTTTCTGAGCTGAAATTCATGGCATTAAGACTTGATTTGATCTCAGTACTTGAATGTGCATTTGTCACACCTATCTGCACTCATATTCCCATAGTTAAGGATGAGCCTGCACTGGAAATTGAGTACCCAGGAAGCACAATTTCTTTTACTTCATATATCAGCACATCTAATCTATTGCTCTGGGAAGGCAATGGAAGATACAGTGATGTTTTCTTAAATCTGTGTCAGACTATAATCAGTCACCTGCATAAAATGTCCCCTTTTCAATTCTATCCCCAATTCAACTGCTCAAGAGATTTTTGGCAGAGCCTGTTGGTCCTCACCATTCCAAATTCCGTATCTATAAAGAAGGGCTTTATAGCCAAGCTGTTTGTGCCACTTCATGCCAACTACATTGACGTAGCTCCATTTTTTTTTATCTGCAGTGCTCTGCCCAAAACCATTCTCCCCTTCTCCGTTGTTTGCTATAGCAACTAGGGGAACCAAGAAGATGTCATAACTATACTGATGAAGAGGAATACCTGAGACATCATTCGAGTCAGGTGCTACCCAGCAGTGACGTGTGCCTTTCTTCTGAAGTTCATCCCAACACACGGGATGAACAACCTGTGATTTGAATTACACTCCTGGAGTTAGAAATCCTTAGGACTACCACTGGAGTGTTTCATGGATTGAATTAGCCAGGCCCCAGTAAGTTTATAAGCTCAGAGCAAAAGTAAGTCCTGAGAGATGGTAGAAGAGGAGATGGTAGAATCAGCTCTGGATGGCAGCCCTGAGGGAACAGGGGCAAAAGCTAATCATCAAAAGTCTGGATGCAGCAAAACACTGATTACTGTCAGTTTTCTGAAAACTATGAGGTTTGGAATCTGCAGATCAAAACTTGTAAGCAAAAAGTGAAGCTTTTGCTACCTTAACTAGGCTGCTGTGTTTTAATCCTTAAATATGTTCCTATATTTGGTGAGTTGCTCATATGTTTCAAATTTTATCCTATTAACTTTTAGATTTCATATGGCAGATATGAAATAACAACTCTATTTTTTTTTTTCCTTCTGGCATTTCAAACACATTGTATAAAATTAATACCTGCATATTCACAGCAGAGAACAAACTCATTTCCCAAGAATTTTTTTCCCATAATGAAGATGAAATTCAAGGAGACATAAATGGTACAATGTGCAAAAATAATAATAAAAAAAAAAAAGCCTGACCACTTCTGTTTAAAACTTATATTAACATTGACAGTATAAAAGGTACCATCACACGGTCAAGAAGTTAGGAGGTATTATCAGTAGAGAGAAAGATTCAAAAAGGAAAAGATAATCTTGAAGACTGCAATGTCTGAATTGAAAGGAAAAAATTAAATACTGCAAAATATAAGGTTGAATGAGGTTATGCTATTAAGGACTAATAAGGACTCCTGTTAGTAGCTGGGGGCTTAACACACAGATAAGATAACAAAGATCTGGATGTACTTGTTAATTGCAAGATGACCATGAATCATCAGTGTAGTGCGACTATAAAAAAGGCCAAACATGGTCCAAGGATGGCTCAGAAAAGTAATGTTGGTAGAGATGGGAAATTATTATATTTATTAAGTCTGCTAAAACCTTGTCAGGAACAGTGGATACATTTCAGAAAAGATTATTTCAAAATGGAATGAAGTGAAACTTTTTTGGATGATTAAGTAAGTGAAAAGCCTCTAATTTGGAAAAAAAAAAAAAAAAAAAAAAAGGCCAGGAAAGATTTTTATCCAAACAAAAGTTGTGATTCAAGGTCTGTTTTGTACGCGCACTAGAAATGGAATGGATGAGAAGAAATGGCAAGGAAAACACTGTGTTAATGGCTGTTACAGATTGCTGACCACGTCCTTAATTCAGAATAAAAGTAATGGGAATTTCTGGTTGAGTACTGTGCATCTGAAACAAATTTACTATAGGATAGAATGGGAAAAAAGGAGTGGAGATGTATTAAGCTCCCTCAAATGTATTAAGGTAACTGTTAAACACTCTCATATACTTAAGTTGTATCCATACATGAAAAGGACATATAAAATGTTTTTTCTGTAAAAGAAGAGGCCTGGTTGGATGGGGCCCTAGGCAGCCTGGTCTAGTATTAAATGTGGAGTTTATGGCCTGCCTGTGGCAGGGGATTGGAGCCTGATGATCCTTGAGGTCACTTCTAACACAAGCCATTCTATGATTCTATGAATAGTCTATAATTAGTCTAAGAGATCTTCAGAAGTTCTATCTTCCTGAGATAGTTTGCTCATATGAAGCCAAGATGCTTATTTCTCTACTAGAATCAAGAATTCAGTGCAGACATAAACAAATACAATTAATGTGGTGCAATGGATAACATTGTTGGATTGCAGTGGTTGATGGTTTTTGTCCACATCTCTCACATAAGAAGACTGGAGATTAATTTGCCTTACATGTATTCTGATAAACTGGATCAAACATGTCCACTGCACATATGATGTTAAAGTTTGGAATAAGAAACTGTCCTGTAGATGTCTTCCTTACTTCTGGTCACTCTGCAAAGCACTGCAGCTTCCACATCCATCTACACACAGATGATGTTAGCTTGTCATTGCCTATCTGGAGACAATAGAAATCAGAACCAAAACAAACAAAAAATAATT
>JAOWBP010002052.1:75918361-75942354 GCA_028571105.1 Tragopan temminckii
CCCACAGCTCTCACCTTCTGAACCTTCTGCTTGAAGGCTGTGTGTAGTGCAGTCAGTAAGACTGAAGCTAAAATCGCTTTGAATATCTCGGCCTTCTCCATGTATTTTGTTACTAGTCTGCTTTTATTGCTCAGTAGGGGAGGTACACCCTTTTGGACTTATGTTTTTCAGTTGATGTACCTATAGAAGCCTTTCTTTTCCTTTTTTGTGACTCCTGACAAGTCCAGTTCCAGCTGAGCCTTCGTCTTCCTGAGCACATTCCTACACAGTCTTGCAGCATCCCTTTACTACTCCCTGTTTACCTGTTCTTGATTCCACCACTGGAGTGTTTTCTTCTTGCCCTCCTTTTTCACCAGCAGATCTCGGTTCAGTCATGCTGGTCTCTTGCCTTCCTTTTCTGACACCTGAGATTAAAGAGCTCTTGTGCCCAAAAGAAAGCTTCCTTAAAGATCTACCAGCTCTGTCCTGTTTTGTTATCCTTGAGGACAGATTCCCAGGTGGTTTTGTTGACTAACTTCCTGAAGAGCAGGAAACTGGCTTTCTTAAAATTAAGCTTCCTGATTTTACACTTTGCTTGTCTGACATCCCTCAATAGTGTAAATCCACTGCTACATGATCACTACAGCCCAGGTAGCTGCTGGTCCTGATGTCACCAGTCAGTTCCCTCTTCTGGTGAGCAGAAGGACCAACACTGCATTTACGTTGGTGGGGCTGTTTATTACCTGGCTCAGAAAATTATCCTCAATACATTCCAGGAGACTCCTGCATTGCCTACAGCTCTCTATGCTACTTTCCAAATAGATGTCGGAGTGGTTAAGTCACCTAATAAGATGAGGGCCTGCAAATGCGACACCTCCTGTAGCTGAAGGTGCACTTGTTAGTGCACTCATAAAGAAAGTTCAGACTCTTTCACACACAAGAAGGAGATAAGACTGCACCTATGCTAAAAGAGAGCACAGAAATTTTGCTCAGTACAGAAATGTAGATAGAGGTGCTTGTAGAGCAGTCTTTGGCATAGTTTGACTTTCATTAACTAGCAGTTCCTCAGTCAATTCCCAGCCAGTATTCAGGACTTAGTACAGTTCAGAGTGTATTATCAATAAGCATTCAATGCACTCAATGTTAGGTAACATAAGTTGTCCTATGACAGTTGGCTTTACTGCAAGAGAACAGTATCAAGAATGTTTAGTTTACCTTCACCGCAGTTTTCAGGGGATATTGAGACAAACCCTGAATAAAGTGCTGTTCACACTGTAATATACGTAATGGCACTTGAGAGGTTTGAATCAAATTCAGAATGAGTACGGAATTTCTTGTTACTCCCTGGTGTGACTTGAACAACTTTGGTTGAGTGACTTGAGATTATTATGGCTGAAGAGCTGGGCAACAATAAACCAGATGAGATTTAACAAAAGCAAGTGTAGAGTCTTGAGCCTGGGGGCATGACCTGCTGGAGGGGATCTCTGTGGAGAAGGACCTGGGGGTCCTGGTGGATGACAGGTTGGCGATGAGCCAGCAGTGTACCCTGGTGGCCAAGAAGGCCAATGGGATCCTGGGATATATTAAGGGGTGCATGGCCAGCAGCATGGGGAAGTGATCCTCCCCCTCTACTCTGCCCTGGTCAGGCCTCACCTGGAGTACTGTGTCCAGTTCTGTGCTCCCTGGTACAAGAAAGACAAGGATCTCCTGAAGAGAGTTCAGCGGAGGGCCACAAAGATGATAAAGGGCCTGGAGCATCTCCCCTATGAGGAAAGGCTGAGAGAACTGGGTCTGTTCAGCCATGAGAAAAGAAGACTCAGAGGGGATCTGATGAATGTTTATAAGTATCTAAAATATGGGAGTCAAGGAGATATGGCCAACCTCTTTTCAGTGGTCTGTGGAGACAGGAGAAGGGGAAATGGCCATAAACTGAAGCATAGAAAGTTCTGTATCAATATGCGAAGGAACTTCTTCACAGTGAGGGTGACAGAGCATTGGTACAGGCCGCCCAGGGAGGTTGTGGATTCTCCTTCTCTGCAGATATTCAAGACCCACATGGATGCCTACCTGTGCAGCCTGCTGTAGAGGGCCTGCTTTGCAGGGGGGCTGGGCTAAATGATCTCTGGAGGTCCCTTCCAGCACCTACAATTCTGTGATTCTGTGATTATATAATTGAAAACTTTATATTAACATATCATAATTTCTGTGGATTTGTTTCTCTAACTATTCTCTTGTATGACTGATTCCTCATTCTTTCATTGAAGTTGGCCCTGTTTCCACTAGGAACACAGTCCTTAGTATTGATCTCTTATGAATATCTCATTTTGGATACCTCAGAGAATTTTTTATGAAACAATTACTGCCATTCTCTGATTAGTTTCCTCTTGTTTTTCCAGTAATAGGAGGTAGCTTTGAATCAAATGAGCCTTATAACTGAAGACGTAAACCAGTCAACACACATTTTCTGTCAACACAAATGGATGTGAACTGCAGTTGTCCTGATTTGTATTGCTTTTCGTGTCTAAATGTTGCTATACAGCATATTTTGTCTTTTCATTTTATTAACACATACTCTATTTCACAAAGTTTCATGGAAACTGACAATATTTTAGCAGAGGAATAAAATATTGTAATGCTCTATTTAATCAGACTTGCATGTATATTTTGCTATTTTGTTAAATAATTGATTGTAGTTTTCTCTTGGCTATTGAATAAACTGCTTATTTATTTTAGCAGAATTTGACTTAGCACAAAAGGAAAAGTAACCACATATTTGAGCAAGGTTATGACAGTGGTTACTATGAAAGCAGGTTTCTTTATCTAACGTAATCTAAATTGGAGCAAGACTGTAAGTCAAATAACAAAGGATCCTGACATAGCTGTGATATATTTAATTTCTTTTCTCATTAAAGAATGATACAGTGTCCTTAAGAGACAATCATTTTCTGAGTATCTCAGGGGATCAGATTAATATGGAACTTGTAGTAAAGTGCTTAAATGGACTCAATCAAGACCAAGTGAAATCCATCCTAGGATTATTAGAAAGATAGAGATCTGTCTTATGAAAAGAAAGAAGAGAGGAGAGATAAAGTATACTTCTCTTTCTCCTTGTCAACTCTTCCTGAAAGACCCTGGAATTAGGATTTTTTTTGTTTATTTAGTTTACCTATCACTCAGAAGGAGTGCCATGAAGACTTAAGCAGGATATAAATGGTATATAGGCCTCACAGCAGCTGTCTGACACGGATAAATTGTTCTTGATGTTCATAAAACAGTGTGAGTCTGTTTGGATGGAGGATAGTATGGTAGGTATAGTTTTGACACTTCAATTAGAAGATAGGATTTTAGCTTCACTGAACAAAGAAGTGTGCTACTGTAAGGAAGCAACTTGTCCTTATACTTACTTCACAGAACAGATCCGTAAAATTTTATGGCAACATTACTGACTATTTTCATTGATGCTTGTATTAGAAGAAACATACATACACCTGGTTTTATGTCCATAACTGCAGCAGGGAGCTACTACTGTCTTGACTTTTTTTCCTCCATACACATTCTTACTACTCTGCAATGCACCTGTAGTCATTTTTCCTCCATCCCAAGTTGCTTTTGTTTTTCTTATTGTCCTTGGTTCAAGTATAAACCAGGGACAATGTCATTATAGTGTAGAATCATAATCAAATCCATAAAAATACTTGAAATCAATTCCAGAAAGCAAGTCTGGGATGACGGAGATATCATCTGCCATCTACTTGGGAACTGAGATGTAGGCCATAGCTTTGTTTTCTCACAACCTTATAAACCCTTCACACTAAACAAATTCCATTTGTTCTCCTCCGTGCCCTTTAAATACCTAGTACTTGCCCATTAACTTAATTATTTAAATGTTTTTCACTCCCATGCTGCTGCATGTACAGATGCTATGTGTATAATACATTAAACCCACGTAATTGACTTGCATTTAAGTGTCACCAGTTGTGCAATGTTCTGTGTTTGTTTTGTATTCATCACACCATGAAGAAATGAAATGCTTTCTGTTAGTAAACAGAGCTCTGTTTATTGCTGCTCAGAGTTGGAGCAAATTGGGAAAAAATTACCACCGCTATCGAAAAGAAAAAAAGATGGATTTGAGGAAGCAGAAGCAGAGATAACAATTGGATCATCTGTATCAACACCATCTTAAACAGTAAATGTTTTTCCTCTGCATCCAAGTGAAAGAAATAAAAACATATTTTGATACTGATGTTTTCTATATACACAGCCAAAAAACCATACCTCTGAAGAAGTTCAACAGAATTGAAACATTAGTGGCTGTGTATTTCTTAATTACCTGAGGTCCTGGGTGGCCTGCTGAAAGTTAAACCAACCAGAAAGACATAAAAGTAGAAATATCCCAAACCAGCAGCATCTGAATCACTTTCCTGAGATTTGTCATTACTTTCCAATTACCTTACCCATGTGTAGTAATTAGGTGTAAAGTCTTCAAACGAAACCAGAATCAAATGTCAGTAAAGTAAATCTGGCAAGGCCCAATGATTCAGGGGAGATATCCTTCTGAGACAGGTCATCTCTGTGCATTTCCTCTGTGCAAATTTGTCTTTAAGACACATTGATCAGTACGGATTGGATCACTCAGGTGTAGCACTGAGCTGCTTCTTCTGTGGAACAGACACCAGATGCCTTTCACAGAGCTTTATTGTTATATGGGAACACCACCTAGTATAGTTCAGTACCCAGTGGTATCCTTGGAAGTGAAAGAAAATTTTATCCAAATCACGTGATTTTTTTTTTTTTTTTGCCACCCTGCATCTGCAAATTGAATACTGTTTGAGTTTGGATCTACTTGGTAAAATGAACTTTCACACATTTGAATGGCTGTCTGATCTTGTTTCTGGGATCCCACCATATTCATTGAAGAGCTAATTGAATAAAGTTTGTAAAGCTTAGGATGGTTATCAGCTAAAATAAATGCCTACATTTGGTCAGAGAAACTGTGCGTAAAACCTTAGGTTAAAAGTTCTTCATGAAGTATACACCTAACTTTGACCAGCAGCAAGACTGCTTATTTCTATTCTGGGGATATCCTGTGCTCAATTCTTTACCACAAAAAGGCACTTAGTCCTGTATGAAATCATGTAGATTGTCCCACCTGTCTTTCCTGTAAATCTCATATCTTATCTGACAACTTTATGCAAATAGTTGACACCTTAAGGGGTGAGAACTGGTACAATAGAGACATATTCCCAGGAAATGGAAGCATGTCTTTAATCTCTAATTAGATCTCACCCATGAAGTTTTGATTTGGAATAAAACTCAGTGAACTGTTTTGTCTGAGAAAGCAGAAGGAAAATAGCCAAAAATTACCTTTTTTCATTCAACACGTGTTAGAAGTTTTAATCTAGAAAAATAAACAGTCTCAGAAGATTTTAAAATTGGAAATTGAAGTTGAAAATTAAATTAAACCTTTAAAGATTTATACTGAAGTGAGATGTTACGTATTCTTGTTCTGCATTTCTTTAGAAATACACACAAGAAAGGAGTGCGAGTGGTTTTTATTTTTCATTTTTGGTTAAGGCATGCTTTTATACTCTTGACTGTTGTGACAAGTCTGAATTGCTCATCACTTAACTTCAGCCATCTGGGGCTACATCTATACTAGTAAATAAAGCAGGATCAGGGCATAAGCTCAGGCTCTGGACTCTGGTTGATCAGCATGTGGCTACTAACGCTTTCTTGAACAATACCCAGACAGTTTAGAGGCCACCATGCCCCAGAGACATGTCCCAACTGGCTGTTTGGAAAATAAAGCACAAGGTTTGGCTCTTTGCATCCTACATAGTCATCTAATGCTGTTCCATCAAAATGTGCATTCTCAAACAATACCATCTGCCATGCCCAAGGGCCCGTAACAGACATTCAGTTTCATGGTGTGAAGGCACCACCATGCGAGACTGCTATACAGCCACCACATTACTTCTGATACTTTGAACTGAAAAAAAAACTTACACATATGTTTCATTATGACTCCTAGGAGGTCCAGAGAGGACACAGTTCCAAACACTATGCAGTATGGACATAACTTATTCCTATCGGTTGTCCTTGGATACAGAGAGCAATCTCTGGCTCTGTGCTATTTAGCATCATACTTAAAACAGGGAAGATACTTATCTGTCCACTTCGCTAATCATCTAAAGTTTCAGAAAAGAAACACTTATAAATGTTCATATATCCCATCCATATCAGAAGCATATCTCAATTTGGGATCTACCATCCTCTAGAGCTGCCTCTCTTCCACTCTGTCCAAACAGATAGTGAGTGCTTAGATGGATAAAGTGCTTAGATGGAGGTAAATGCGTAGAACAACATAGCCTTTAGGCAGAAGCAATTTCATATTGTCAAATGTCTTCTATGATGTTTTGTGTTTTTCCTTGTAATGAAAGCTTTTTTTCACTATCTGTGTTTTCCTATTTTTCTATGCATGATTTACCATTCATTTGGCATTAGCTCACATTACACTCTACGAGGAAAGTAAGCAGAAGTCATCTGTGTCATACAAATCCCAAGCATTTACCATTTCCGTGTTAAGTGGAATGAAATGATAACATGCCTGACTTTTGTGTGCTGAATCATCCTTGAGGCAAAATTTTCTACCACTTGCACTTAAGAAAGTTCAACATTTTACAGAATTAGTGACACAAAATTAAACACTAAAATCTGCAATTTGCCCAGGATTTGTACCAAATTAAATGAAGCCTATTTCTCCGGGTGAAATTCACCCACTGATGAACACAAAACCTCTTCAAAGAGCGGAAGGGTAAGAAAACTTCTTCATAAGTCTGCTTTACACGTGGCTTGACTTTCACTCCAGTCTGTGTCCCCTCTGTCCCACGACAGCAAGTTTTCTTCTTTTTAGAATGAATTCATTGATTATCATATAATTGCTCCTTCTGGTAATACAGTGTTGTTTTTTTTTTCCTTAGATATCTCATGCACTCTAGTTCACAAGCCTTCATTTTGAATTACAGCATTTGAGTGAAGCACCTGGGAGATAAGGAGATTCTAGTCACGTGAGAATATGGGAACAAATGGCTGCACAGCGGATTGTAAAATAAAACATCTATTTAATACACTTCGAGCCCATATATGAGGATTGAAAACATATCATATTATTGAAATCAAAGGAAGTAATCTCATATCTAGGGTTTGACTTATGATAACAATTGAAAACATCACATTGTTCTTGCTGTGTGTATCAACTTCTAATTCAGTGTCTTAGGAAGATAAACCTGCTACAAATCACTCATACTTACACATATATCAAATACAGATGTGATAGAACACTGGATGCATAAATGTGATGGTAGATTTTTTTTATTTTTTTTTTAAATCAGATATGGAATACAAAAGAGGTATAAATTAATCGTAAAGCCTGAAAGACAAAATATTTTTAAGTCAGAAAAAAAATCAAATTAATGACCATGTTGCACAACTGATAGAAACCAGAATAAGCTGTGAGATGTAAAAGGACATAGTCTGATTTCATCTACAGGCTGACTGGAGAGATTGCTTAACAGAGTTAAGCAATGAACAGGACTTCATCTGTAGTATGTATTCTGTGCACCTTTTTGGTTCAGAAAGTGCCAACAAAAAATAGAAAATGTCAGTTTATTATGCACAAGGAGTGGAAAGGAAACTACTTTGTGAAGACAGCCAAGTCAATATAAAGTGTGCAGTTTGGTTTTAGTATTTCCTAGCATTTCTCCTAGGCACCTGTTGTGGCTGTTGTTGAAGACAGGACCCTGGAGTAAGAAATCCCTTCCCACAGGCAGTATCATCTTACTGAGAAGGGTGAGGAGTGGGGAAGGTTTCAGACCACCTTTCTTATGACTGCGAAGGGCGACTAAATGTCTGCCTTCTTCAAGGTAGAGTGTGGACATCACTGCAGATGAAAGATAAATCCCAAGTATGGAGAGATGTGGTTTTGTGTTCCATTTACTTTCTCTGATCCTGTTCTTATTACACAGTCACATTACATAGTTTCTGGGAGTAACAGCCAGTTTTCTCATCCATAGCTATTTCATTTCTGGTTAATTGTGACTTTGATATCCATTTCAATTTTAATAATGCATTATAATTTGTACATACACTCTATGTAGTTACCCCTTTCACACTTTGAAATCTACCCAAGGAATGTTTCTCTACCAAGGACTATACAGTAGTATATTACAAAGCTATTTGCTGAACTGAGCTAGTAGGAACTTATATGACAACTCAGGGAATATTATGTTAGTTATAGGATCACTCAAACTACACTGCTCTCAAACCCAAATCACAAATCTGGCTGGCAGTAGCCACAGTTTCGTTCATTTGACATGGTCAACACCAAGTGAATCTGTTTGTGGAAGCCCTGATTTTGTAAACTTCTTCAACATGATCCACTCAGCTCATGACGTTAACTGTTTTTCATAGCAGAGTCTGTAATTATAACAAAATATTTAGGAACAAGGTTGAACAAGACGGCTTTACCATCTTACTCATTATGTCTATTTTGCTTAAACATATTTTAATTAGTGTGCTTTAGTTTTATGCTGATTAGTTTTTCAGACCACATACAGTGATGGAGTTGGACTCTTCTATATCTTTGATATAAATACTAGCAGTAACAGCTAGATCCTAGATCCTAAATTCTTAATCTCTATTTTATGGGTCAAGATTTCACTTTTGAAAGATGGGGTGTATGAGGAATGGAAGATTTCAATTTTTGCAATTTATTGTAGAACAGAAAAGTACAACATATTAAATATATTATGTTCCTTTTTTTTTTTTTTTTTACATAAGATATATGAATACAATATTTATTCCACAGCTCACTGCCAAAATCTTTTATTGTAAATTTTTTCATTAGATCATTTATACATGGAATAGAGCAGAGTAATAATATTTAAAAATACTGCATATATGCACATGAATAATCATGTATAAATACATAGAGAATGTGGGTGTAATTCAGTGGCATCTCTATATAGGATTAAATTCTCTTTCATGGTGTACTGCAATATTTGATGCATTTTTGAGGAAAAGATCTTGAATGTCGAAGGAAAACTCAGCACTTAAAAACTCATTTCAGTGCAGGAGTTAAATTTTGTATTTGACTCTATCACTTCAAGTAACAACTTTGAATCTGTTGAAAAAGACTCTAAAATGTTTTTAAATTAAAAATATTTAACATAATTTGATATAAATATGCTCATGTATCTATCAGAATTTTTTATAAAAAAGTACACTCATAATGTATGTGAACTTTAGAATCATTTTTCTTTCACTGTAAGCAGCTTTCTTTCTGACTTTCCTGCTTCTTAGCTAGAGCTAAGTCATTCTGCCATGTCCTGTATTCATGTAGCAGCTGCACGAGGGAATAAAATGATAATTTAATACAAAAACACAGACAGGGATGTGTGGGTGGCAATGGCAATAATAGAACTGCGGCTCAAAACAGGAGACAAACTTTCAATTCCAGATTGCCGATCTTGCTCTAAAAATATCTCCTAAAAATACATCTGAATATATGAATAGATTCATTATTACTTTATTATAAAATTGTTGAATACATTTTTTATATACCTAGGTCATTTTAATGCTTTTGCAGTTCCTTGTGACTCCATGCAGTGATGAGGTGGAAAGTGCCTACTTTCTAGTTTCTGAGATGCTGATATGCATGCATCAGAGTATTGTATTCCTTACATATACTTCATATCCAAACACATATGATTGCAAAGACTTCTCCCATTAAAAATGCATCTAAGAAGCAGGTTGGAATTCAAATCTCCTCAAGAAAACTTGTTTTCTAACAAAATTACATTTTGAAATACCAAAGAAGTGAAATATTGGAATAGTAATTTGTTAGACGTTTATTTTTTCTGATTTTCTTATTCTGTGTTCTGATAGCTCAGTGATACACTTAGTCGTAACTGCTGAACCCTGGAGTACAGTCAGTGGTGGAGGTTTTCAGAAGAAAAATATGGGCAAAGTCTATGCTTTCATGAGAACTTTTAGTAAGCTTGTAGAGGAATAAAGAAGAATAAAAGTAAAAAAGTTTGATCCTGGAAACAGGATCAAGAATGGGAAATAAATAGAAACACAAACAATTGAATGAAATATGTGATAAATCACTTGTAATTACCCTTGCCATAGACACTTAATGAAAGCAGGGAAAGAGTTTAACGGTGATTCAGAAGCCCAGAAGTAAGTACCACAAGAGAAAAGTAAGCACGATGTGGAGGTGTATAAATTGATGTAACATCTTAAGCAAAAACCAAAGAAGTTTCTGTCCCACATGGCATCCTTTGTCCAAACTGAGATATCACAGCTCAAGAAAAATGCTGACTGTCTGGACTAGTAAAGGATAAGAACAATAGTGATCAGTAGACAATAAAACTAAGGGAATGTGAAAAAACTTCAATGAAAAATGTGTCATTGAGGTGTAGAGGAGGAAGAAATTAGTTAATGTGTCTACTACAGATAAAAGAAACAACAGTTAAAAACATAGGAGGAAAGAATAATGTTGGACATTAAGAAAATATTCAATCAAGGGGAACGTGAGATAGTATTGCCTACAGTGTTTGTAGGCTTTTTCTGTGGTTCAGAGTTTGTCTATTAAAAGTTGAATAAATTTCTATACAGGATACCATAAGGACTGTAGGTCTCTCCAGAACTACGCAAATGGACAAAATACTGATAATTTTGCATGATGCTCTAATGAGTTTGTGTACTACACACCACTGATGCTTTAGTTGATACAGAGCAGCACTTGCACAGGGCCAAGGACGTTTCAGCCCCTTGTGCTGCCTGGCCAGTAAGGACCTGGGGTTGCTGAAGGATCTGGGAGGGGACAGAAGTAGGACAAGAGACCTAGACTGACCTAAGGGATATCCCATGCTGCATGGCATCATGCTAACAATAAAAATGAGGGAGTTGGCTGGATGTCTATCATCACTATTCCCATCCTAAATACAAAACACATTACCATATCGCCTACTATAGAGAAAATTAACTACATCTCAACCAAAATGGGGACAAAACTATTTTTTCTATAATATTTGTACAAATAAATTTTATTTTATAGCTCTTTAGATCTTCACTGGAACATGTTGCTTTCACAATAAATTGTGCTGAAGGAATTTGTAAGATAGAGATACAAATAAAAGCTAATTTGATAGAACTTATATTCATGGAAGGAGTAACTAGACAATCTCCATAAGTAAAAAAAATGACAGTTACTTACTAAATGTTTTTGGAGAAGGTTCAAAAATGGAATTACCTTCCCATATTAAAATATAAAGGTTAAATTTAATACAGAAATCAAAATTGCTCAGCAACGTTTTTCAATTTGTCAGGGGAAAAAATGAAAATATTTGTAAGGAACGCAGATTTTATGACATCTGGACATCTTTTAAACACATAAAATTTAAAAACTGAGACCTAAAAGAAACCTCTTCAACCACAAAAATTAGTCTTGATAGTATCACAACCACAATATCTGTTTTTTTCACTGCATTTATAAATGTCCATTTTAAGATTCAGAACAGATTTTTTTCTCACCTGTCTTAACGGAAAGCGCTTTAAGACTTCACAGTCATGATAGTTAGATGATTTCTAATTTTCATCCCAAATTTATTCATGACCAGTAATAAAAAATCATCTCACATTTTATCAGTGAGATAATAAATGTCATTTCTCTGTAACAGGATGAAAGTCAGCAGAACTGATTGTAAATTCCATAAGAAAAGAGTGTAAAAAATGCTCAGACCAGACACAAATGAAATTCACCATGAAACTATAAAAAGAAATTGTTCTTTTTAAGGATATTCTTCATAGTTTTTTCTCAAAGTCTAGATTTGAACAGGTTATTTTTTTCAAGATCAAATGCGTAGAAAGGATGTTGATTTTAACCCCTTCTAAGAAGTTAACATATATTTCTGACAGGAATAAACTAAATTTATTATTACTTGCATCCAAGTCTGGGGCACTCAACACAGCAAAACAGGTGGAGCTGTTGGAGTGGGTCCAGAGAAGGGCTGCAAAGATGATCACAGGGCTGGAGCACCTCTCCTATGAAGACAGGCTGAAGGAGCTGGGTTTGTTCAGCCTGGAGAAGTCTGTGGGGAGACCTCATTATGGCCTTTCAATATACAAAGGGAGTTTATAAACATGAGGGAAATCAGTATTTTACACAGGTAGATAGTGATAGGGAAAGGGGGAATGGTTTTAAACTAAAGGAGAGAAGGTTTAGATTAGATGTCAGGGGGAAGTTTTTTACTGAGAGTGGTGAGGTGCTGGAACAGGCTGCCCAGAGAGTCTGTGGATGCCCTATCCATGAAGACATTTAAAGCCAGGCTGGATGAGGCCCTGGGCAATCTATCTAGTACTTGATCTAGTGACTGGCAACCCTGACTGCAGCAAGAGGATTGGAACTTGGCGATACTTGAGGTCCCTTCCAACCCAAGCCATGCTAAGATTCTCTGATTCTGTGATTTCATTTGCAGCCTGTTTCCAGTAAGTAACTTATTTAGATATTTTCTACCAATATTTGGATCAGTTTTCTCCGTTCTAATAAATTACACGTTGCTCATGAGGCGGCTACTGCTGTGGAAGTAAAACTGTGTATAAGAAGGAAATTAAATTCAAAATAAAAATACAAATATTGCAACTGTGAGTCATTTTTAAACCTCTGGTTCAAGACATTTTACTCTGGTTTATACCAGTTTGGACTGTGGCTCCTTGTTTTTCTGCATATATTTTTCTTTCTGCATAATATATTCAACATCCCAATCTTCAGAAGGTATGTGGTAAATGAAGAGTGTCAGTTCTATATATCCCTGGATGCATCTTGTTGTCCACCTAATAATGATCTGCCTTTTCAAAAGGAATTCATATTACAGAGCATTTTCCATACGGAAATTTTCTGGATCATTCTCATTGTTTCATTACTTCTATCAACCTCATGTAAAATTATTTGGAATTTAATCTCAGATGTGCTTACTCACATGGTGAAATCACAAGGCCAGTGCTTATGAGACAAAGATTTATCCTTTAACATATATCAGCTTTTACATCTTTCAGTGGTGTGAGCAAAATTTTCCTTTTGTTACTTATGCATTTTCCTCACTGTTCATTTGGAAAGAATGAATTTTGTCAGACTTAATAATTTTTTTAATTGTGTTTCACTATTAAAACAAACAAAAACAAAAAACAAAAAACCTAGAAAACTCAGAAATTAGAGTAATAGAAAAGCAACACATGTAGGTTCTAATTTGGACAGGAGAGATTTCAGTCTTTAGTTTTAGATTCTCCACTGATGCTTCATAAGGCAGTAGTACTGTAACAGGTGCTTTCCATATTAATGCCTGCTTCTGTTCAGAGCACCAGCTGCCAGATGAAACCTTGCTCAGGTGGCTGAATTTGTAAAACAGTCAGGTAATGAACTACATCTTCTCTTCATGGTGATTTTAAAACACTGTGACCTTGAATATTCCCAGAATACTCAGTCTCTGTGCCAAATTCTTATACTTTTCCTCATACTATTCATCTTCTAACCCCATATATCATCTTTTTTTTCAGTGGTGTTCCAGGCAGAAATTATTATTTCTTCACCAAAGCAACATGGGATTATTTTTTTTTATTATTTTTATTTTTATTTCAGGGTACAATATATGATTCTTTTCATCACTGAGGAATTTAATATATATGGCATGAAAATGTTAGGAGGAGATGTTTTAAGATCACTTTGCTATGCAAGTAATTGAGCATGGCCAACCTTTCCTGGCTTTGTGATTTTCTTGTTTGTTTCAAGCGTCTCTTATTTAGAATTCTCTAAAATTCTTAAGATCTAAAAATTCTCTAAGAACTTTTAACAAATTCTACAGGAACAAGTTCAATTTCAGTATCTTTAAAGAGACACTCTGCTCTCACTCCCAAATTCACTTCAAAATAACTCACCAAAAAGATGCTGATGCAGACACACTACTGTTTAAGAGTGATCTCTGATTTAAGGCTGTGCCATTAGTACTGAACGGCTGTCTGTGTGAACATCACAACAGCTTGAATGAGAAACTGAGAGTATCCAAATTGGATACTGTACAATATATATTATGCAAATAGATGGAGGTGTGAGGCTAACATCTGCCTTGTTCATCTTATGAGTGCCAAAACATTCATGCACTCAGCTTTCTGCTATTCCAGGAATCACTCAAGCACTTATGGTAAGTAGTTTCAATAAGCTGGAACTTCCTTTCTCAGGTATTCATCCATCACTCTGCCACTAAGAAAAAGAAAAATCCCAGCTTTGATAGAAAGAATCCAATTATTCCCAAATTTTTGAGCTGTGAAAAAAGTACATGGTAAGTAGAGACACTGTTGTCTCTACCGAGGTAGAGACATTTCACTGCATGTATACTGAGGTATTTCACTGTCACAAACAGTGAAATATTTCATTAATACTTATAACGATTTCTAAGACTACTTTGATTTCCTTTCTTTATTTAGCCCTGGTAGACAGCAAAAAATTACAGAATAATCTCACTATTGTTTTGCTGATTTTGTCTAGTTAAGGTATTTCAGGTTCAGGTCAGTCCATTCTGATACAATTTCAACTTTCAAAACTGTCTTAGTTTCGGCTGGAATGGAATTGATTTCTTCAAGTGTCGGGTATGATGCTATGTGGAGAAAAACAATGTTGATAACACACCAATGTTTATAGTTACTGCTAAGCAGCGCTGTAGAGAGCCAAGGCCATTCTCAGCAAAGGGCTCAAAGGGCTGAGAGGGAATAGAATTAGGACAGCTGACTTAAACTGGACAAGTAGGTATTCCGTAACATATGACAAGGAGCTTTGAAGGGGGTGGAAGTTCATCTTCCTCTCCTGGAAGCCAGCTGGACATCAGTCGGGGGATGATGAGCAATTGCTTGTGCATCACTTGTTATACACATTCATATACGTATATATATGTATAGTCATAACTATTATCTTTTTTTTTTTTTTTTTTTCTTTTCCCTCTATCTTTGTAAACAGTTTTATCTCAGTCCACCAGTTCTACCTTTTTTTTTTCAATTCTCTCTCCTATCCCACTGGGAAGGGGGAAGTAGTGAGCCAAAGACTGTATGGTGCTGCATGTGCCGGTTTAAAGCACAAGAAGTTATTTTTAATACTTCATTCCAAGGTCTTTTCTCAGAGCTTGCAAAATTAACAAGCGTTCTTCAACATGGCTCATGGTTTTGCTCTTAGTCAAAGTGATCCAGCTTGATCACACATGTTTGCCAAACACCAATTCATTCACATTTTTTTTATCTGCAGTAATGGAATGTCAGCACTGAATCTTCACATATCACCGCTGATAACTGTTCCCTGAAATTACTGTGCCTTTTAGACATGGCCATCTCTCCCTTTGCATTTCAGTGTACGTAACAACAACACCTGTTGTACATAGCATTATCAGGCTCTTCAAAATACTATTATCTAGAAACATGCTGCACTAGACACAGGTGGAGAGAAGATAACAGCTGGGTCTGATTCCTGCTGCCAAACCCAGCAGCAACGATTTGACAATGCATGGAAGACAGCTGTAAATATATTCTGGAACATATTTATCATATAGCCTTTCAACTGTATTGAATTGAATCAAAGAGTTGGTATTTCCAAAACGCATGGCTTTCCAAGAATGTGTGCAAAGTCTCTCTGTCTTTCACTTCTAATTCCTTTTGTGTTCTCCATCTGGCATAATATAAGCAGCAAAAGTGAAAGAAACATAATTCTTCTTCAGGAAATAGAAACTTGAACATTTCTTTACAATGACTACTGCTTTTGCACTTAGGTTGGCTTCTCAGAAGTTAGTTTGCTTAAATGAAGAAAATGAATGAACAGATTCTCCACCCTGATATCTGTTATATCTGCAGGACTCATGTTCTCTGCCCATTGACTTTCTTCCAGGTGAACAGGGTAAATTTTGTGAGAATTTGTCCATACAATGATGGCAAATCACTGAAAAGTGAAATCCCCTCTCCTTTTCTCCAGCTGTCTGCCATTCGTCATCTAAGTCATCTTAGTATTTTCTGACATTTTCTGCTTTATGTTTTAATGTGATTAAACTTGTGATACATTGTCAGAGAGTTTAGCCAATGGCAGGATCTCAAAATGCCAGACACATCACTGCTAGTTCCACTCAAGCTCTCCTCAAATATGTTCCTTTTTGATACAAATTACTCATGATCTGTGGGTGGCAAACCAGATCCCATTGATTTCAGCAACTTCTATGAAAGCTGAGAGGTTAACAGTTCATTTGGATTTTATTTCTTTTTTCTTCACAAAAAGCTAGTGAGCTACCAATAAAATTTTTCTTTCAAAGAGAAAATAAGGAATGCATTTTACTACGCTTAATCTTTGGAATACAACCATGAAGTTAACAAATGAATTTCATTGCATATGCACTTGGAGCCAATAAACTAATCCTAGAAAAATTATTCCTGCCTTAAGGATTTTCTTGTGTAACTACAGTTTAGATGATAGGCATATATGTACATTTATACCCATGTATATATATGTACAAATAAATGCTATCCATTCCAATGGACTGATTTGTCATACAGGTTCAGAAGTTACCATTATCTTTATTACTGAACAAGATAAAGGACCTGGTGAAGTTAACTCTTTACCAGGTGCATTCATATGTCAAGTAGAAGTTGCAAGTTTGCTGCATCAGAGCTAATGATGATTTACTCTCTTTCTCTTATGACTTCTTAAGCTGAATCTTGAAGTGGAATCTCTCTCCTGATGCCTGAGTGAGGCCCTGCATGGTCATCTCCATTAGAGATGCATAATGTCTGCTATGTAAGATTTTCCATGCTATGCCAAAGCAAAGGTCACCCATATAAATAATTGCTATCAGGTGTTTTTTTTTTTTCAGTAGTACTAGTCCATGGGATGGTGTGTATTTAATGAAACTCAATTGTGCCTAGCACAGAAATGGATGAAGATGGGAACAGGCACATTATTCTGATAGGAGTTCTAAGTACCAAGCTTGCAACGTTATTAATTTTGTTTTTCCTCATTTACTTCCCCTAGTTACCAGTCTCCATGCATGTAGTGTGTCTATTTGTGTTACTCCTTTTTGAGACCACACCCATTGTGAAATTGATAGATTCAAAGATCATCAAGAGAGACCTACCCAAAGAGGAAACTAAGCCATGACCAGTTTGGAGGTGAAATGGGGAGAGCCTATGTTCCTCTACCTGGTACTATTTAACTATTTACATCACACTATTTACACCACAGAGAAGGGTTGTGAGATGGTGACAGATAGAGAACAAGAAAGGTATTTGACCTCACATGAGATTGTTGGGTAATAGGATCATATTTGAAGCTGATTTTTGTGAAGACTTGGGCAGCTGTGAGGACAGTGGCTGTGGGGTTACAGGCTATGGGTTGTGCCTGGAGATTAGATAGGTTCAGAGGGTGCAAAGGACCTCAGTTTTTTTCATTTCTATGATCCTATGCTATTTGCCAGTGATTTCCACCAGTTCTTGCAAATCATATCAAAATGAACTTTCTCTCCTTCACCCCGGGGTCTCTGATAAGACAGACAAGGCATTATGTCAAAGCGTTCTTAAATAATGGATAGTGATTGGTATGAAATTACTTTACCTCACATGCTGTTTGCCCATTACGTGTGATTAATCAAGAGCATATGACTGCTAGAATACATGCAGCTCCTGCCAAAACATTCTTTAATTTATCTGGAATACAAACAAACAGAAAACAACAACAAAGACACACAATGGTTATTTGCATAATGAAGACCCACGTTTGGTGGAGGTCAAAATGCTTCTATATAATATAATTTAGAAAAAGAAAAAAAAAAAAAAAAGGGATCACATTTCTCCTCATACTCTGACCTAATGATAATCAAAAAGATATTACAACGTTAAGTCCTGAATGGCATTTGTTTGCTATTTCTGTTGACTTTTTATCTTTCATTGAGAACAAAGAGCACATTTAGTCAGTGTAAATCATTCAGTTGTCTTAAAGAAAACTACTGGATACGAAAATTATTTACTTATAATTCATTCATTGTGTTTATTTTACTGTTATTTATTTATTTATTATAGTTTATTTAAGTATAATTTATTTGTATATAGATCACCAGCTGACTTTTAGAGAGGGGAATGATGAAAAAAATGCAGTTTCAATAAGCGTATATAATTATTTATAGTGCCAACTGGAAAAAGTTTTCATCTGAAACCAGTACTGAATGAATGGGATGTGCTCAAGGACAGTGGCACAGAAGTGGAGATGGAAATACAGAGACTAGAGGTAACTCTTTCCATTAAGAGAACCAAACTATCACTGCTTCTGGCTACTTCTAAGCTGACCTCTCTGTCCCAGCAGACAGCAAGCTGGATGAGTGCTGACACAACATCTGCCAAGTCCTAATCTTTGCTTACAGTCATCGAGAGAGCTACTCATTTCTTGAGTCAAATAAATTTCTTGAGATAAACAAGCAATCTTCAGATCTGCTCTGCCCAGCTCTCACTCCTCACATCCAGCTGCTTCTGCAGTCAGATCTGTGATTCACAAATCATCCAGGGAAGAGAAGTGTGAACTGGAAAAGAAATGAGTATTAATAAAAAGACAAGAGACTGTGCAGGATCTGAAGATGAGACAACAACAGTCAGATCATAAGACTCATGCCAGGGTGCTAATGATTAATGGGAGAGAAGAGCTAGCACAAAGCTGTTAAAGCATCCTGCTCTTCCCTTCCTCTAACATTTCTAAGGCCATCTCCCATACAGTGTCCCAGCCCTTTCTCCCAACTCGTTTTGTATATTTGTTGGGTTGCTTTTTTTGTTGTTGTTGTTGTTTTTTTTTCCTATTCTGGCTTGTCTAATATATTCAAATTTCCAAAATGATATTCTTTCTAATAGTGATGTCTGCCTCTGGCTTATCTTAGGCTGTCAAATTTCCTTAAGTGAAGTCTGTCTAAGCCTGTTTGCAAAGGAAAAAGTGGCTACAAATAGCAGAGGAAAAAATCCTCATGTTAGAAAAAATGTTGAATTACATCTATAGAAGAAAACATTCTACGACTTCTTTAATATTAGGATGTCACTGCCTGTTTTAAACCCCATTCTCTGCATACTCCCCAACCTACACTTTAAAAATCATATGTCAGTCCTATAAGCATGGTATAAATGATGAGATCACCCCTGCCATGAAAAGATTGAGAGTATAAGGAACGGAGATTGCAGATCCGTACATCAGAACTTCTGAAATGATCACAGATGTGGGATGAGGATTATTTTTAATAGCTTTTAAATATTTGCCATCCATAAAAAGAAAACATATCTGTCCTTTGTTGATACAATGGCAATTTTAGCCATGATCTGCTTGTCTGGGGGGAAATGGTGAAAAATAGAGAAGAGTCTAGACAAAAATACTTGAAGATTTCATACTAAGCTAAGATGCCTTGCTTGCGTAAAATTTATTTTACACACTCTACTTGACCTCTCAGTGTTTTGCAAATCATTTCATACAACAAAACATTTCTGAAAAGATTTCTGAAGGAAAACATTGGGCTTTTTTATTTTTCCACAATGGAATTTTTTGTGTCTCTTTGCTTGTTCGTTTTTCTTCTTTTCCAGGTATATACACAGCCATTTTCCTTTCTGAGATGTCCAGTTACAAGACAGTTGCAAAACAGAAACCAACTGGCCATTTAAACTGGGATGCATGGATTTCACCTAAATGCACTGCAAAAAGACTGGATTATATTTTACATTTTACTATATTATTACATTTTACAACATATATAATTTTTGAATAAGAACTGGGCTTCAGTCAGCCTCCTCAGGGAGCATGCAGGACTAAGTACAAATGGCATGAACTTAAAGCAGGATTTATCTGTAATTACCTGTGACATCTATACTAAGAGGTGACTTATATTCTGATCTTTCTTTAGTCAGTGGAGAAAAGATGACAACTCCAGAAAGACTTTCTGCCCAGATAAATACACATTGTAGAGGAACTGAAATGACATTCATTTTTCATGTCTGATGTTCATGGAGAAGGATATTTCAGCAGTGGTGATGGTAACAGTGGGTCAGCTCTGCTGCTGCAGAATTTTGAGTGCAGCATGCAGGCTCCTGTACATTGCTGGCTAAAATGCATAACTTATGGTGGTGACCATCTTGAAAAATAATGTTTTGCAGCTGAGAAGGACTGTTACTACAGATGAAGCCCAAAGTTATGAACTAAGTGAACACCATGGACAATTTCCATGACTCATAGACTATGGGAAAAATGTGTATGTGTATATATATCAAAAAGCAAGATAGGTGATGGTAATTAGTTAGGATGTGTGAGAACTGTGGGATCTGAGTATTATATAAATGGTATGGAAAAAGGGGAGGATACTGTCAGTTTCACCTGGAGCAAAATTGTTTTCTTAAGAGTGCCTGGTATGATGCTATGTTTTGGTTGTAGAAAAAAAAAAAAAAATGACAGTGTTTATAGTTATTGTTAAGTAGTATTGTACAGAGCCAAGACCACTTCAGTGTCTCAGCAAAGGGCCCAAGTTGCTGGGAGAGAAAGAATCAGGACAGCTGACTTAAACTGGACAAAGGGATATTCCTATGACATCATGTGGAAGGCGAGTTTTGAAAGGTGTAGGAGTTCATCTTGCTCTTCTGCTCACTGGGGTGCTAGCTGGGCACCAGCTGGTGGGTGGTGAGCAATTGTTTGTGCATCACTTGTTATACACAGTCATAAATAAATATATACATAGTCATAACTATTATCCTTTTCCTTTTCTCTATCTCATTAAATAGTTTATGTCAACCCATGAGTTTTACTTCATTTTTTTTCTTCTATTATCTCTCACCCATCCTACTGGGAAAGGAGGAAGTGAGTGAATGACTGTGTGGTGCATAGCCACCTGCTGGATTAAACCACCACATCTAACAAACAGTGTTATTTTGCTCCTTGTATCTATTGTAGTTTCCACAGAAATCAATAGGAAGCATTTCTTTTAGAATGACTTATGCATATAGTGCACAGATGTGCTCAGTGTGCTCTCGTTAGTGGGAACAAACGTTCAGTCAGCCCCACTACTGGTTGGACCTGGTGGTATGGAGCTGTAGATGCTTCACTCCTCTCAGACCAATGGATCTCACACAATACACTTTCTTCTAACATTTAATATATCTACCAAACAGCCAGTCTTGATGCTTAAATAAGTATAGCATAGTGCACTAACCTTTTATGTTTTAGCTAGTGAAAACTGGTCAGAAAAAAAGAGTTCTTTGAAACAGGAGGGAAATCATCTTTTTGAGTAACAGATCTTTGGCATCGTCATCATTTCAGTGCATATAAATCAGCTCACAAGTCTTTGTTGACACTCTTATCCCAGATGCAACATCAGTTCAAAATTGTATTTGGATACTGCAGCTGTCTCTCTGTCTGTCTAGATGTCAAAATGTCAAAATGTCATCAATTTTTTGTCAAAAGATGCTGGCAGCTGCCATGATGAAGGGCTCTGATCTAAAAACACTCCCATGTTTTGTGAAAGTTAACGAACATTTCCCCTCAGACTAATTGGAAGCAGTAGTCAAAACCTTTATGTCATAGCATTTCCAGGGAGGAAAGGTTGCCTGAGGAACCCATCACTTATCCAGAGCCACCCTAAGAAAACTTAAATGGGTTCTCTCAGCTTCTAGCTTAAAGAATTTGCAAATTAGACTTTGAGGAAAGAGTGAAACAAAACTTACTACTGAGCTTAGAAATGTGAAAGACATTGGAGGTGGGTAGGAGAACTAGAAAGGAATTTCCATTTAACTGAGGATTTTTAAAATAACATCACTTACTTTTTTTCCTCCTGTGCTGAAATGAACCTGACTTTATTTGTTTACATTTCACTGCTTCATTTTTACCCACTTCCTCAGTTAAATTAATAAGGAAATTAAAATGGTGAACAATTCCTTTAAGCAGGGCTGATAGAAGAAATGCAATATTAAAAGCCTTAATTTTCTTAGTATTTTTGTCATCTGTATCTCACAGGTGTGCAATCCAGGCCTGGGGCCCTCAGCACATGAAGGATGTGAAACTGCTGGACATGGTCCAGAGGCAGGTCACGAAGATGATCCGAGTGCTAGAGCACCTCTCCTATGAAGGCAGGCTGAGGAAGTAGGTCTTATTCAATTTGGAGATGACTCCAGGGAAACCTCATTGTGGCCTTTCAGTACTCAAAAGGAACTTAAAACATGAGGAAGACCTGCTTTTGCAAAGTCAGATAGTGACAGGACAAAGGGAAATGGTTTTAAACTAAAAGACTATCCAGAGAAGCTGGGGGTGTTCAAGGCCAGGTTGGATGGGGCCCCATAAGCCTGATCTGGTGGATAGCAGCCCTGTCCATGGCAGGGGGTTGAAACTAGTTGATCTTTAAGATCCCTTCCAACTCAAGCCATTCTATGATGTTACATATCTAGTCATCCTGTAGTTACTTGGAATCTAGAGCTGTTTCACTGTACTATGCCACTCACTGAACATATTTTTCAATAAGTTTCAGACACCAGATCTGTCCTATGCAGCAAGAATCTGCAAATATTTCATATTTGTATGGAGCCCTAAAGTTATCTATATGTTTACTTGATAAGAAAAGGCAAAGCATCCATGAAAATAATCAGTTAATCTCCCATCATTTTATTTTTTTCCATCATCTCATTCTCAGTGAGATGTCATCAGAATTTCCTAACAGTAAACATGAGATATAAGGTCTCATTGGATTCAGCAGTGCTCAACATGTCTGTACCAGCATGTAAAGAGCAGTATGAGTGTAATAATGCTTAAAGACAAAATATGACAATATAACAGCAGTAGAAAACGCGAGATGAAAGAAGGCAGTGAACACAGTGAAGATACAGCTCCACAACAGTGTTTCTCTTGCCATCAAGTCATCTGATAGTTTAGAGTCCTGCATGGAATTTGGTTAAAGGGAATAAGATAAGTGTTTGGAAACTCGTAAATATGGGAGAATGCTTTGAAATGATTGCTCTTGGGAAATAACTTAGGGTAGCAATTCAAGATTAAGCTCTTCTGAGGATCACATTCTGGTGCCCTTGCACACAATTTTCACTCCAAGAGAGAAATCAGTCTCATTGGTTACATTGGGTAGAGGAAATAACTATTTAACAAGGATAAAACTAATCCAAATCTCTAGGTGTTAATGAATTAAATAAATAGAGTTCATAGCTGATTCTTTACAGATGCTCTAAATTCAGGTGAAGGATACAAAAGTTCACAGAAGGCAGTGGGGAGTTTCAAATATAGACTTTGAAGATTTTTTAAAAGAAATCCCATCTCCATAGTATTAATTTCGCAGCAACTCTTTTTAACAGTTTTGATTGCCCTCAAGAGGTCTGGCCTGAAACTAATAAAGCTAATCACAGGAAATTTATGTTGCTTAATTCTGACCTTGCTCAGATACCAAAGGATTGTGTGCCTGGGTTTGTCACCCATGAAGGCAAGGCTCTGAAGCTGGAAACTGAGAGAGGACAAAGGAAGATGACATTATTCTTCCTCATTTTGTTGTTCTTGTTGTTTCTGTTGCTGTTTTTGTTATTATTATTATTATTATTAATTATTATTATTGCCAGAAAACATTATGTTGTTTATTACAAGAAAAAGATAAAAATTTATAAAGCAATGCACATCACCGAGGACAGCCAACTGTGTATGGACACATAAGGAACTCAATTCTTCTCAGCTATGTGAATGGAGATTGGCATAATATCATGCCAACTTTATATAACCCATAGAAATGGTGAGCTGACCTATTCACCAAAATGGAGGAAAATGGGCAGTACAGATACTTTGTGACCCAACAAAAGCACAGTATAAGGAATAGAACTCTGAAGGTGTTCTCCTTTGTTCCACCAGTTATCCAGATTACATCCTTTCATTTTCTCAAACCATG
>JAOWBP010002052.1:75957886-75970253 GCA_028571105.1 Tragopan temminckii
AGAAAAGAAAAGAAAAGAAAAGAAAAGAAAAGAAAAGAAAAGAAAAGAAAAGAAAAGAAAAGAAAAAAGAGAGATCAACTGAACAAAGTAGGCTTTTTTTAGCCTGAACTAAGTTTCCTAGCTTTCTCAATGAAAAAAGTAATCAGGGAAGACAGGAAGAGGGTGTAGAAATATCTCACTTTCCTTTAGTGCCATGCATTTGTCTATCTATTTGGTTTTCTTTGTTATTTTTGTCTATTTGTTTTGTTTCTTCTGTTATGAATGGAAAGTTGAGTTAGCTCTGAATAAATCAAAGCTTGATACATACCATGGCCCAAGGCAGCAGCACAAGTATTAAGAGACAATAAAGGCAGAGTCATTAAAGGCTGTACTATATTCAAGAGTTAGTATTTATCATTGAGGAACAATAATTATCCTTGTCCTGTTTTCACAATCATTCAGGGCTGTTGGAGGAAGAAGCCATAGACAGAGATTTTTTGCACACATTGCTTTATCTTTTCAAAATCAATTTTATATTTTACTATTGAAAATCATAGTTGTTCAATTCTATTTGTAGACTTCCACAGAAATACTGAAAAACAATGTCATAGAAAGTAAATGATCAAGAGGAAAAAATTAGAATATTCCTGCACAGTTGTTGGCACTTTGCCTTTGGTGTACTACATCTGTTTGGCCATGTTGATCTATGGCAATCAGTTCTGTAAATACAAATTTTGTTTCTCATGTCAGTTCCACATGCAATCCAGGTCCCTCGGAGAGGAAGCAGTGATGCTTCACGTTTGCACATTATTGCTGGGTGTTGAAATAAACTCAAATGCAAACCCTGCAACAGATTCAGTTGCAAAACAACAAAGTGCACTGGGGAGTTCCAGTTCCCTCCCTCAGCCCCAAAGTCAGCTGTACAACTCCTTTACATTTGTCTTTTATGAGAAAATTTTAACTAGCACTTGAGAAGGGCCAAAGATGGAAGAATGAGAACTTTTATCATTCCTTATTCACTACATGAACACCTACTACAGCTTCATATATTCACTCTGTACCTACTGGTATACGAAATTTGAGCACTGTATTTTTATTTTTCCAAGATCCCGTTATTACTGAAGGAAATCAGCAGCAAGTAAAATATCTTTAATGAGTGGAAAGAGTGAATCAGGAGAAAAGAAAAAAAATAAATCTTTATTGCAGGATAAGGATGTCTTAGAGCTATATGTCATAAAAAAGTAAAATCTAAAAATCTAACCGTGCACATCTCGATAGAAAAGCATTTACTAACATAGTCATTAGAATGTATTTCAAAGGATCTTTGACTCATCTTTCAGAAAGCAGCATGGCTCAGAAAGAAATCATATAAAAGAAACATGCTGTAATGTAAGGATAAATGATCTTAGCTGAAAATCGTATAGGATTTTCCTACCTGCTGGGCTTAATTTAAAAATATAGTGATGTGTTATGGAAGGGAAAAGTAGGAAGAGGAAAGTAAGAAAAGAACTCTTTGGCTGAAAGTTTATAAACTGCTTTATTTTCAATTCATCTGCAAAAGCAGAAAAAGTGTTACAGAAATCCAGGTCTTCTTGGCTTTCCTGGAAGTGTTAAACTTTTGAAGTCATCTCTTAATCATGTTAGTTGGGCCGTAGAATGACTTTCCAGGTTTATTTACACAAGCAACATTACATTTGAGTCTGTCTAGCAGTTGTGTTAAATTTAGGAATTCTCTTCCTAACAATACTCATGATCAGCCACTGGGTGGCCAGGTGGATTTCTATGGGGCACATGCAATGGCATGAGATACCTGTATTTAAGTGAATGTTTTGAAAGATCGGTATTTTTAACTACCAACACTCACCTATTAAGTTAGACTGTTTTTCTTTAAGTAATTGTTTTATGAAACTATTTGTTTTCCTTCAAGTTAGGGACTGCTTTTTGAAGTACAGTCAGAGCAACCAGGTACAAGTGGAACCTTAGCACAATTGATAAATTAATGCCATACTGTTACATGAATATAAATCAATGAGTCAAGTTTGAGCTGTATTTGCCTCATGTTGTCTTCTTAGGAGTTTTTAAGTTTTATACTTTCAGAAGTTGCAATTTCCCAAGTGATGGTAACTCTGAAACTTACTCGTGAAACATACTTCATGAGCAGTATAAAGAGAAGTTTATGGTGGAAGCATCAAGGTAGGCTGTGATTTAGTGAACCGTAAGTAAATGATGATGAGAAATCTAGAGTCAGACTTTCACTGAAATATCACAGGAAAAAAAAAAAAGAGTTGATTTTTCCAAGTGAAAATTTTATGCAAAAACAGACAGCTCTAGAAAGCACAGAGAAATATCTCAACATTACGACAGAACTGATGAAAGCAAAGGCGGGCTCTGATTATCTAACTGCCCAAGTGCTAGTTTATTCAGCTGTAAGAGACCTCATTTCAAGTTTCTGCTTTATATGATTCAGATCAAAGTCTTCAGTATTCCAGCTGAATGCTAAATTTCATATTATAGAATTATTTTCTCCTCAAATAACTGCATTTTTAATTACTCTATAAAGAGGAAGAGAGAAAATCAGAGAAAGCCAATTGAAAATATACAATATCAAAGTGCTTAAGGATTTCACTACATGCTTCTTATGTATGAGGCCTTTTCTTCAGCAGAGATTTCACTCTGGGTTTTCCAGTCTGCTGTAGCACTCTACATATCTCAGATCTTGTCGAAATAAGAACTTTCACCAAGTAAATGTAAAATTCTTTCATTTCATCCAGATGTAGATTAGTTTTTTTTCTCTGATGGATGAGAGAAGAGTTTACAGCTCTACTGTAGTTGTAGATTTTTATCCTGAGAAAATTATGTTTAAAGTTGATCATTATTGGAAGCCAATTTTTGGTTAGCTGGGGCAATTTATAAAGTACTTTTTTTTTTTCCTCAAGAGTCCCTAAGTTTCATTAAATTCAAATATCAAATTGCAACAGTTCTCCTTTTTTGAATTAACCTCAGCCTCCAACATCAATGAGGCTTAGAAAATATTTTCTGAAAAATGGTTGGAAAACTTCAAGCAAAATAGGAGGTTAACTGAGAACATTTTTGTCTTCTTCATCCTTTTTCCCAGCTTCCTGTAAAAGCTGCTTCTTAATCATATTTAGTAATCAGGACATAAAGGTAGTAACCAATCTACTTTCCGATGAACAGTTTTAAAAACTGTTAATAAACTGTTAATAAAACTGTTAAATAACTGTTTCTAAATTGTTATTAATGGAATAATGTGTATTTCATTACAACGATGACTTATTACACACAAGCACTCTCCTGTCTTCTTAGCTATTGATTTAAAGCAATATAACACTTCTATAGCATATAATGTAGCCCAGAGAGGTGGTGGAAGCCCCATCCATGGAGACAGGATGGACAGGGCTCTGAGCAACCTGATGCAGCTGTAGATGTCCCTGTTCCTTGCAGGGGAGTTGGACTAGATGGCCTTTAAGGGTTCCTTCCAACTCAAAAGATTCTGTGATTCTATAATAAATTGCTCTGGACTATCAGAAGTGCTTTGTTATAAAGTTATTCTTAGCTATATAAACACTGAATTGGCATGTATTTAAGATGTTCCTCAGATTAGTTTCCTGGAAAGGATCTTTCCCATCAAAACAGAATCAGTACTTTCTTTTTAAAGCCTCATAAAACTTTTAGATAAATATAGGGTACCATAATCAATATCTTAGCATGATTTATAGGAGAAGGAAGTTCTCCACTAAATTCTGACTGTAAACTCAGTACTGTAAAACATTTAGTACAGCAATTCATCTCGAAAAAGAGTATTAATGATGCTGAAAAGTCAAGTGGCAATGAATCACCTGTATTAGAGAGAAGTAATTATGAACTTTATTAGTGGAAGTGATTCAAACATATCTAAGCCCTTTATCCTTTTATTCTCCAATAAGTAAATTCCTATTTTCTTGATATCCTTTTTTTCCTTTTTTCTTTTTTTTTTTTTTTTTTAATTTTGTTTTGTCCTCATCACCTTTTTTAGCTGTTGACGTTGCTGAAGCCTTGCTTTCATATGGTGCAAAAGACTCTCTGTGCTTACCAGAAGGCAAGCAGCAGACAGGCAGGTTTCTAACACACAGGAAGGGAAGAGGGAAGAGGGAAAGTTTAATGACAGTTACAGATTGATGGTGTTGCTAGTATTATGAAGTAAAAAAAGTTCTTTACAATGAAGGTGGCATTTTGTAGATAAATCCTTTTGCTAGTTTTCAAGTGCATACAGTCATTTCCTCCACTTGCTTGTCTAGAGGAAGAAACCAATGGAATGCAAACAGTTCTTTTTAAGTATAGAAATGTTCAGGAAGAGCCAGATGAATTTGGATGATGACAATCCTGAGAAGCAGTAGAATGGTATTATTATTTTAATTCTTCTCTGAAAAACATCAGATTAGAAAGACCTAAAGTCAAGACATGATCACATACCACTTATAGGAATATATGTGAAAGTAACCCTACAGTTCTCTAATCACCAGAGAAATGTATTCAACATTTCTGGACAAACAACCATGTTACGATTCTCCAGTGCAAGGAAAAGAAACATCGACAATTCCTATGCTTCACAAAGATGAACAATATTACTCAGACAATGTAGTTTGGGTCATTCTGGAAAGGATTAACCTTACTGCAAACAAACTGAGGAGATAAAGAATACAGTCAAACTCATAAAATCAGAAATATTTGTGAAACTCACCCCCTATCTACCTTAGTCATTTGGCTATGCACAGCTGAACAGGGTATCCACAAGAGACCTCAGTTCTCCCAGTTGTTTTTATTTTTCACTTGATAGGCATTATGCTTAGGGTCTGAGGACCCTAAAATTAAAAATAAATAAATAGATGAAGTAGTTCAGTGTTACTTGACCCACTAGTCACAGGGACAATTATTATGCTTAAAACATACATTTTCTACCTACTATAAGAAAAATACGTGAGATACATATTGCTAAATTTAACGCAATAAATGAGGTATATATTAACTGCAGAAAACTAATACTTTGCAGCATATACAAAGCTGAAACAGATGTTAGGCAATGTAAGCATATATTGTTTTGTTTTGTTTTTTTTAAAGAAGGCAGTCAAAAGCACACCATTACACTGTATAAAGTATACATCAAAATTCATTTAGTGTTATCAAAAAATAGTAATGTAGACACAAAATTACATTCCATGATCAGTTCATATTTCACTTCTTTCTGCTTTTCATTTGATGGTAGCACCTTTGTGTCAGTATTCTCAGGCTCTTTCCTCATCATACTCACTTGGTCTGACAGAAGATCTCACATCCTGTTGTTTTCCAGGTTATATGTGCTGTGGCCTGCAAGTGCTTTGGCACGCACTCACCAGGCAAATCAGAAACTTTTTGATCCTCATCAGAGCTTTTTTCTCATTCCATGGGCCCGTATTTTATTTAATGGAAACAAGGTATGAGGAAAATATAGAACAAATATGTGTTTAAGTCTTAGCTTAACACAGAGACAGAAGAGATACGATTCATTTCTACATCAGAGACCTCACATATACATCTTTCCTGTGTGAGAATGCTGACACATAAGCAAGGAATCTCAGACATTTGTTATATTCAGTGGGCAAAGAGATTTGATTCCACTGCCTATATGTCTATCTGGAGAATGTAAGTTTGACAAAGAATCTATAGCAGCATCGGCAGAACAGGTGAGTTATATCAAAATGGCACCATATGACTAACGTTAGGCAATATGTGAATATCACGATGTGAATATCACGACTATTTAATGAAGACTACAGCACAATGAATTCGCCTCTAATATAAACGTCTCCATTTAGTGAATTATTATCCTGACTTCAGTGATTTATCAGACTCCTTTTAAGTATAGCAGAAAGCAGTACAGCAGATGTGGATACTTCACCTTAAATGGCTCAGTCACTCACTGAGTCCCACTTTTTATACCAAGCATGGCCTGAGAGCATGAGAGCTTTGAAGGAAAAGCACAAACTATGTTCATACTATCCAAAAGCTTACCTCCATAGCACAGTGCAGTGACCTGAATGAATGCATGTATCAGCTCTAAAGAAACTCCTCTGGGGAGCAGTGATAGGATAATCATAGTAGTATTAGCTCTTCTGTGGTTTATATGTCAAGTTTCTCATTCAGATCTCATTCAGGTACTCCTTCTCAACATTGTACTATATCTTTCTGATATATCCTGAATACCTTTCAGAAGTGTATTAAGTGATGTAGCTAACATCTGTCACATGTAATTTCTCTTGTCTTCTCCACTCCCCAAGGGAGGAATTATGTATGCAGTATAGCATTTTGTTTTGCTTAAGAATTTGTCCTTGCTGTTTACATAAAAAAAGATTCTGGTATGAAGTGGCTGTAAGATGAAGTCCTCTTGCTTAGAATTCTGAGATCTGATGTTTTGCCCTGTTTTGAGCCTGCATGAAAAGCTGCCTTTCTACTCAGTCATTTGGAAATCACTCTCAATTTGGGCTGTGTCATGCCCTACAAATGTAGGGAAGGAGAACTGACCAAATGCATTAATCACCTAGGTTAGCTGAAGGTGAAACATCATTCAAAGTCTGTATATAAAAGGAAAAAACACCAACTTTAATAGCAGATTTCTATAAAACAGTCATTCTGTATGCTTTGTCACTCCCACAGTTATATCTATGTACCTTTAAACTGTTTAGTTTTATAGGAAATTCAAGTAAACTCAGTGTTACTTAACAGTTTTGAGAAAAAGAAAGAAAAAGAGAGAAACAGAGATCAAAAGAGAGGAATCACCAGTCCTGGTTCCATCACCAGGTGTTCCATGGGGGTATTTCTAATGAAGAAAGAAAACCTCAACAACAACAAGGGCTGGGCTGGACCCCCAGCCTCTTCTGCTAGTATCAAGAAGAAAGGGGAGGGATGGCCCCCTCCTAGCCCCTGTTGATAGTTGTAATTTGCTCTAGTTCCAGGTTTTGTTCACACACCGGACACCAGCCAAATCAAAGGAGGTGAGAACCAGTCACAGTTTGATATGTGATCTCTCACTCATTTTGAAGACATCTCTGCAAAAGTTTATGTTTAAAGTAAGACCTTTGTTTCTGATTTTTATTCTGCTATTAGTAAGTAAAATATTAAGCAGTATCAATAAAACCGTAAGCAGACAAACAAAATCATAACCTATGTACTTACATGATAGAAAATACAGTACATTTGTTGGCACCCATTCTGACCCATTTTGAACTCATTTTACCATAGATCTAAATTAATCTGAATTTAGTTAGGTTCTGTGTTCCCTTCAGGAAAACCAAGTCCATATAACTTGTTATTGAATCCCGCATCTACCCTGACAGATATTTGTTTATGATTATTTGCAGAAATATACTGGAAATAATAAGGTTCCAATTTCTACCAATTTAAACTTTCACAGAAGTTCTTCCCTTGTATCTATTTGTTCAGTGTATTTTTTTGTTGCTGTTTTTGTTTTGCTCTTTTATTTTTTTCTTGGGTACTCCAAAGAAATAATTTCTCACTAATCTCCTCTATTAGTGTCGAGGATAACTTGAGATAAGTGAAAGCAAAGTTGGTGGTTGTATCTCTGCATGTGAGTCATGGGTATTTATAATATAGTTTTCTGAAATTGTAATTCTGTCCTTTAGAATTCAGATGACATTTAAAAAATAACAATAATGAAATTCTCCCACGTCCACACTTATCTGGATTCCAGACAAAACTTTTGATTTGTGCAGCTCAAATTCAAATAAAAATCTGACCCCATCAGCTCCGGGGCACTTGATTTTATTATTTATTTTTTCCTATTAGCATTCATAGCTGACTGTGTAACTGAATGTAGGCAAAGAAATAGTTACACAGGTTCTCTATATTGAAGTTGTCTCTACCTTTTAACCTCCCTAAATTGAGAAGGGAGGAAAATAAAGTCAAGGTCTTCTGCCTACTCTTCTCATCATAATGGATCCTCCCCCATGTTCATTTAGTTCATCCCCACTATAAAAATGACTTTTTCAATCAAAGCATTGTACTCCTTCCAAAGACATTAAGCCAAATGACAGAACATGAGCTCAGATGACAAGGACAAGCTTGCTCAGCACAAGGTAAGGGGAGTTTCTACAGTGAATGATTGAAAATTAATACATATAGAACTTCACCAAAGGACTTTCAGCAAATTGTACCTATGAAGAATCTGATTTTAGGTCAGCATAGAAGAAAAATTAGCTAGTGAATAATAATTCTCTACTATTTCCTTTGTTGTTTTGTTTTGGAGGGTGGGTGGTTGCTGTTTTTCTTCTTTGTTTGCTAAGCATAAATCCTTCTGCATGAGTTTTACAGAATTTAAACTTTCACGTGATCAAACCCTTGATTAACCTCAACAATGATAATTAAAAACTGAGCTCACTATATAACAGAGACAGGAACTGGGCATCTCAGCATGAGATTCACAGCATACAAGAAAGAGAATGGTGGATTAATAAAATTAAAGACACCTGAAATAAAGACTCACAATTCAATTCCACTTCTTGAAATCAGGTGTCTAATTTAGGTTTTAGTACATGAAGCAAGGATTTCTAACTTTTAAGTATACAGCCAAGAGTTTCCATCATTTGTCATTAAAATTAAAGACCTAAGTTATAGGTTCTTACAAATCCAGGGGAGCTGAACTGGTATCTACCACACTTCAGAAGAAATGTTCTGCAAGGCTGGGGTAGAGCTTCACTGCACTCTTTCTACTAAAACTTTGCTATATCCACAAACAAAGACAAAGCTCCTGGGCAACTGAGGCAGTGAAGGAAAAGGAACCCATCTCCATGTCCTTGTGACTAGGGCATTACATAGTCACGAAGAGCAATCTGTATTTCTATTTCCAACAAAAAATACTGGAAAGAATCTGTAGTCTAAACTAGAAAAGCTGGAACTATATCTTTAAAGCACTTTTTAATATGAAATTTAACTATTCTGCAGAGCCAGTACAAGGTTTATGAACCACTTTTATTCTAGGGTCTGTATTCTTGACCACCAATCGCTGCATTTTTGAATGTGGTACTTCATGTTATATACCCCGAAGGAAGAAATAACAACAAAAACCTAAGCAGATTTCTGATATGATAAACCGCAACGAGGTTTCTGAGAGCCATTAGAGACTATTATGCAAATCACTTCTCAAGGAACACTTTTATATACCTAATCTGATAATGAGTATACTTACATACTAAAAAAACTCAGCCCAGGTATTAAAACTCCAACAGACTTGTTGCCTCTGTAGAAATAAATGCAGTGTATTTATATGGAAAAAAAAAAATGAATTTACCTTAATTCAGGATAAATGATTTAACTATTGAATATGATTCCGTCTTTCTGTTCAAGAATAAGTGTTCAAAGTACTTCAAGAGGTAATTGTAATGCTGTTTTTTACCTCATCACTGAGTAATTAAAAAAAAAAATCACTTTGCAGCTTTATAGAAATATCATTTAATCCTGAGAAAGCAGGAATTTTACTCAAAATCAATCTTATTATTTTTTCCAGTTCAGCCTGATTGTAAACACACCATTCTCACACTGTTCTGTGTCACACATGTTGGAACAATCATCATCTGTTGCTTGTTCAGATCTCTATGCAGTGCAGCTATCCAAGCTTGAGACTGAACTTCCTCTCAAAACTCAACATGCACTACCTGATTGACAGTATTTCTTACAAGGCAATCACATCCTCAGGTTAGAAGGAAAGAGTCAGACAATTAGAAAGGAACAGAATAGAAAAGACGGAAGGGACCTTCAATTATCACTTGCCTGTTTTCAGGGCTAACAAAAAGTTAAATTGCAATATTGAGGGTATTTTTCAAATGCATCTTGAACAGTGACAAGCATAGGGCATCAGTCATGTCTCTAGGAGACCCGTTCCTGCATTTGACCAGTCTTACAGTAAATAAATTTTTCCTAAAATCCAGTTTAACCTCAATTGGAGCAGCTTTGTGCTATTCCCACACATCTTATCATTGGTTCTCACTTAGCAGAGACCAGCATCTCCCTCTCCATTTTTCCCCCTCAGGAAGCTGAAGAGAGTGATGAGGTCACTTCTCAGCCTCATTTTCACCAAACTAGATGACACAAGTGTCCTCAATCTCTCCTCACAGGGCACGCCTTCCAGCCCTTTTATCAGCTTTGTTGCCCCCCTCTGGATGCTTTCAAATAACTTAAAATCCTTTTTACGTTGTAGAGCCCAGAACTGCACACATTAGTCAAATTGAGACCAAAACAACTAAATGCAAAGAATAGGTGGAAGAATCACCCCTTCTTTACTGACTGTATACAATGTCTTTCACACACTTCAAACTACAGTTTGTCCTCCTAGTTTCCACTGCACACTACTGGCTCATGTTGGGTATGCAGTCATCAGTATCCCCATTTCCCTTTCCTTAGATTCTCTTCTCCCGATCTGTACCTGCATCTGCACCAAATCTGTACCTCTGTCATTACTCTGTTAGACTTTTTGAGATGAAGTGGGATATAGAATTTCCTACAGCTCCCCCTTATACAAAATAATTTTGAAAATAGTTGTTTAATATTAACATTTGCAGAATAAAAATATCCATTTATTGCTGTGTTATGTATCAAAATATTTCTCTTTTATTAGAAATAAAGACAATAACAAATAATAAGTGCTAAGCTCTAGCTATTTCTTTCTATCTCCACATTTTCTTTTTATTGCTTTTTTTCTGAAGAATTTTTACATTTGAAAAACTTTTTTCTCACCTCTGGAGGTGAATTGGAAAGCCCTCTGTGAAATAGAATTAAATTTTCTTCAGTGTTTTACTTCTGTCATTATTATCTTCCAAACAGCGGGTGTAAACAAATCATGTTGAATAACAAGTCAGCAACCTCTAATTTCCATTGTTTTTCATTCAAGCTGAGTGTCAGAATTCCCCAGCACTTGGTTCAATACTTAATGAAAAAATAGATTTATGTTTCTAAGAAAGAAATATGGTAAACTTTGCAATCACCTTTACCATGAAACTTCCAGCAAAGATCATTTCAATCAGTGTCTTCACATTACCTCTCTTTCCACTATGATTATGAGAGGTTTAAGTCTAAAATAAATTCTCCCTCTCCTAAAATTTGACCATATTCAGATAACAGCTGCTTGTACCTTGTATTTAGCATTATCTTCCAGAATATTGCTCTCTGCATATTCAAGAATACTTATTTCAGAGTTGTCAATGCACTGCAGGAAGATAATCTCATTTTTGACATGGTCACATCCTCCTACATCTGCTATTTACTCAGTTCTATACAAATTATAGTCATCAATATTCTGACATCTTCATCACATCGTCAAACATTGCTGCTTATTTCTATAAACCCAAGAAGAGTATGTTTTTTCGATTAAAACTGTAAAATGGTGTCTGGGTTGTTTTTGTTTTTTTCATCAACATGTTTTTCAAATGCTCCTGGTTCATTTCCCACAGAAATCAGATTCCTGGATCATTCTGTCTCTTTGCATTTCTCTTCATTTTCAAATATAAGTTCACAAAGTGTTTGTTGTTTTCAACTCAATTTAGCACAAGGCTAATGATCTCAAACACAAATTAGGCTTCTATGGAATTTTTCTGAAATAAATAACTAAATAGAACAGTAAGAACTCTTACCTCCTTGCGTAATAGTACAAATTGTTCAGAAGATACAGATCTATAAGAAGTGGTCACCAGTATCCTAGTTGTGGTTGATGAAATCTCACACAATCAATGAGTACATTGATTAAAATATTGGTAAAAAGAGTTACAATATATTGGAAGTCACTAAAAGCGTGAAAACAGCTTCAACTGCTCAGAGCTGGGCAGTGTTCATGGCTATGACCTACTTGTTAAACCATTTTAAGTCCAGCAGGGCCTTATCATAATTTGACTATGATGTGTTATGATGTGTTGGTTTGCATTACACAGAGCTAGACTATCTGTCTGTATATCACTGACCATCTCTGGTAACAAGCTTGGAGTCCAGTAATTCTCTTACTACACTCCTTGTCCTTGTCACGGTTCAATCACATTCATGGCAGACAATACATACTAACAATTTTCTTCGTATAAGTCAGACTTAGTGGGAGTGAATAAGATCACCCAGCATTCCTTCTATTCACGCTCAGAGTCTCTTTGACAGTGTTGCAAGTAAAGATTTTCTCTTCTGCCTTTTTTTTTTTTTTTTTCTTCTGGAGATGGCAAGTTTTCACTTTAAATTAAGGCTATCAGCTACACACAGCATTTGCAGCAATTAAAATATAAGAGGCAGTGAACCCCATCACTTCATAAAAGCAACTGCTGACAGCCGTGTTCTCCCCTTCATCTACTCTCTCAAGAGGTCTTAGGTG
>JAOWBP010002052.1:75977187-76013950 GCA_028571105.1 Tragopan temminckii
TGAGGTGACAGTTTAGATTCAGGACTTGCTGTTTTTGTGTGCTAGCTCTATTCTTCTAATTTTCCCTCTGTTTGCATTTGTGTATGTAGCAGGTTTCCCTTTGTTAACACACAATTCTCACCTCATCTGCTGTCTAATTTCCTATCCTCAACAGGACAGGGAGATAAAATATCTCAGAGATTTAAAAACTTCTGGTCAAGATAGAGATCACTTACCTAATATAATCACAGGAAAAACAGTGATGTAGGAATAAAGTTAATTTGATTTATTGCCAGTTTTAAAATGGTGGGGCTGATGGAGCAGCCTGGAAATGGCTGTGTCCTGCACTGTGACCACAGAGGCCCTGCAGCCCCGACTCAGCACCGGGGCAGACACTCCCCAGTGGAGTAAGTAATAGGGATGGAGGAGGTAACTTATAAAACCTATCTTAACTCCATCACAGGGTGTTCCTTAAAAATATTCTCTGATTCCATGTACTGGTGTCTATGCTCTGTGGTTGTCAACATAGTGCACCTGTCTGCATGGTGCCTGATGGCACAGCATTCTCATATCTCTCTTTTTCCTTGTTCTCTTTTCCAGAGACCCACAAATCCTTTTCATTAGGTATTTATATCATGCTTGGCCTTCCAATTTTATTTATGCAGAAGAATATTTTTCTATGTATCTGCAATATTGCAGAAAATCAAGCATTTTAAAAATAATTTGGTTTCAGTGACAACTTTGACACTTGGGGTTCAATTTACAGAAGCGCCGGCCACAATGTCATGGGGCTTAGTAGTGTGTAGGACTCCATCCTAACATCTATTGAAGTTAACAGAAAGTCAAGATAAACTACTTTTTGAACCAAAATTTCTTGGTTGATTTTCTGTATGAATTTTCACCTTATTTATTTTCGTTACCTGAAGTTTATACACCAGCAAGAAATTCCAGTGAACAAACTGACTACTTTAACAGAGATGATACATGTAGATGATTGATTAAGAGAAATAAATTGCTAGCTCGATAAAACTAATAATTCCTACATTCCAAGTAGTAAAACCTAATAACGTTGGTTACTATTTCACAATAACATTAAAATCCATTAGAAGAGTCTAATCTACACTGCTGTGTAATTCATTCAGTGTATTAAGGATGCTTTTATACTTATGGTGTAAGTGAAATCAGTTTCTTTCCCAATTGTATTATTTGCTAATGCTATACAGTATTTCATAAACTACAGATGAAGATTAGAATATCAGTGTTGAACATAGCCAACACCATTATTAAGATGGTAGCTACCAATGCAGAATCATATAAAATAAAGATTGTTATCATTATTGCAAAACCATATGAAATAATTTTGGAATCAATTTACTCAGATAAAAATATTTCTTTATGTAATTTACAAAAAAAATGTTTTTAGTCCATACATAAGCTTTATAGTGTTCACCTCCTAAGACGTGGCCATAATTACATTTGACAGTAACACAAATATCTGTTCTTCACATGCAAGCTCTTTTCCTTGTACCAGTTGCAGCTGTGGAGTATTATCTCCCCATAACTCTCAGTCATAATTTGCTGATGTACAGTATTTGAACATCCCTTAGTGACAATCAAAGAAGAGTCAGTCTCTACTGAGTGACAGTGTTAACTGTTCTCTGATTACCTGCAACAGAATCAGCTTCAAGGAGTTAATCTTGTCTGGTTCACAGGATCATCTTATATTCAATGAAGTCATATAATAAGATATTTTAAGTATTATGAAGGAATTTATTTCAGTGGGTAGATATTATATAAATGTATATATATTACTGTAATATATGTAACGGGAAATCTAAGAAAATTATTGAGATAGCTATTATTCACTGTAGTAAACAAATGAGATGCTTATTTTATCATTTCTTTTAGAAAAACAGAGAAAGCCTGATAGAAGAATTCAATAGGTCTCATATTGGTTTTAGTAGGTTAGGAGTCACATTAAAACCTATGATTCAAAATTACTGCTTTCATTCTGCTGGTACCAGAGTTGTGAATGTTCTGAAAATACAAATTTCAAAAGCAAGGAACTAACAATTCTTCTGTAGTCATCCCAAATAAATGTGTAGTGTATACGAACTTTCACCAGTTTAACCACAGTAAATGCCACAAATGTGCATAATTATTTCCACTGTTGTTTTAACCAAGCTCTAAGATGTCCTGAAACTCTTCAAACTGCCTTCTTCACCCAAGTCTCTCTTTGTTAAATTCTGGGTGCATTCTTACTTAAACTCTGCTGGAATATAGCACTTTCAGAATTTTCAGCACAGAGCATCTTTTTTTCATCTATTTAGAAATGAAATGCAAATCATGAGAAATATGAGTTTGTTACCTTACACAGATTTCTTGTTTAACTGGAACAAAGTTACTGAACGCTGATTTTAAAAAGTGTTCACATGACAAAAGTCATCCAGAATTTATTTTTTAGTGCCAAATGTAGTGGACATAATGGCATTTTCCCATATCATTGTGAGCTCCTGTAGATCAATGAACTTAAAAAAAAAAAAGTAAACAAGCAAACAAACAAACAAAAACAAGCAAACGGATGTTAAAAATGGGTGGGCACTACAAAAACAGAGAAGACAGAAGCATAATTTCAATTCATATGGACCATGAGAATATAGAATTCCTACATTCATACATTTCTGTGATACATTAGTCAAATACACCAGCATTAAAATTCACATAAGGCATTAAGCTTTATTGTCCCCTGAATAAAAAAACTGCAATAGACAAGCTTTTTTTCACTTAGAGGGCAGAGACATTTTTGACTTCTGCAGTCATCATGACTGGCTGTTTCCCGAGGTAAGAAGCCATCTCACAGAGTCTATTTCATAATCTCATCAAATTCCATTTTGAAACTAGATTGGTTTGTGGTCCCCATACGCCTTCTGGAAAACTATTTAAGATATCATTTTGATTGCTAGAATCTTTCTTCTATTTTCTAGCTTAAATGCACACCATTTCTTCTCATGTCAACATTGACAGTTAACTTAAGTAGTTCTTCTCCCTCCTTAATACGTACCTCTCATGAGTGTGATCCAATAGCCACCTAACAATCATTTTGCTAGCTAAAATGCGCAATTATCTAAAACTCCCTTTTCTAAAAGCTTTTTGTATTCCCCAAGTCTCCCTAGTAGTCTTTCTCCAAACATGTTCCCATCTAAATGTATCGCTCTTGAAGGCATCTGACCAGAACAGCATAGAAAATTCCTCTGGGCTCTTTCTGTTGCTTTCTACAGTCTTCTTCATAATCCGTACCTGGAATACTCCTCCTAGATTTATTGAAGTCTTCATTTACATTTTTTTTTCTTTTTCTTGGCAAGTAGCATCAATGTCCCAGAGATACTTTATGATTCACTGATAAGAGAAATGTGAAAGGGCTGCCCACTTAATAGCAGCCTACATCTGTGCATATTTTACCTTGGGGAGTGAGGCTTCTCTTGAAAGCTCTCTGCCTTTTGCCTGCAGAGTGGTCCATGGATTTCCACACCAGGTATTAAGCCTGGATCACCTCAGTGAAAACCCTAAATCTTCACTGCTAGACTTGAGGGCAAGTGTAGGACTTGAAGATGCACAGAGTGTAGCAAGGCAGCTCTCCTCTGAGCTCTTACAGAATTGGTTTTCCTCTTGCGAGGGCAACTCCTGGTGTAGCAGTCTCCCTTTAACTCTCTCTCATAAAGGCAAAAAGGGAATTTGTTTTATTTCAGTTTGCTGAAAATCATCCTGGAGCAGCAAATCTTATGTTGCATACTTTGTGATATATTTGAAGCAGATGTTATTGAGAACAATCGACTGAAGAATTATTTGCATCAGGACAATAGTAGTGCTAATCAAATTGTGTCTCTCAGCTGCTCGATACTGTTTTCTTTTATTTTCTTTGCATATTTCAACAGGAGGAAAAAAAAAGAAAAAAAAAAGAGAGAGGGACAAAAATTGTTTAGGCAATAAAAATAAAAATATCCAGTGCAGAGAGGGATGAGGCTGGTCAGCAGCAAAACACAATGATGAGAACCGAAGAAAGGAAAATGGATTCAACACTTCTCTCTTTCACCTTCCCACTGCATTCTCTGACATTTTAATATTATAAAAGATACAAAGGAAGTTTCGTTAAATTATTAGCCATGTACTAGGAAAATACAATAGAAAACAACGAGTTATGTTCAATCACACAACTTGCTAACAAAGTTCAACTAGCTTAAAATAAACTATATGCAGGGAAACAGCACTAATTCCAGCAGTGAAATTAGCATCCTTTAAATGCTTTTCCTTGCTCATGGTAGTAAGAGACTCTTTTCCATATCCACTTGATGAAGTTTCTCCTCCTCTGCTCAGCACTGCAGCTGTTTCAATGAATACGTTTGAAACCACAAGCTGACAGATTAAAGGGTTAATTTCATGGACAGAAAAGAATAACAGATTTTTCACTGTTGTCTTCATTTGATGCTGTTTTAAAATCAGAGCGCTTCCTTCTAAGTCAAGATTTAGTTCTGTTAATTAGAATTTGCAGTTACTTCTTGTTTTGTGCTTCAGCTCCCAGGCTGTAAAATCTGAGTGATACTTACCACAGTTGGCTGGTAATTTATTTTTACCATACTTTTTTTCCTCCAATAGTGAATACCAATTCATCAGAACCTAAACTTCTGAAGGCAAAAAACATATTTTGACTGATTTCTTCCTTCTCAGAATTTTGAAAAATGAAGTTTCAGGTAATGTAATGTGTTTATAGTGACTTTCTTTAACAATAAGTAAATAAATAAACAAAGCAAAAAAAAAAACAAAACACCTTTTTGAATTTATGATTAATTTAAGTCGTCATGCATACAAGATTGATTGCATATCCTTTCAAATTTTCAAGCTGAAATGTTTTGACTCACCCATCCATATTTCCTCCTTTCCAAGGTTTTCAATTTTTTAACATTTTTTGCATACTGAACATTTTGACTCCTGTCACACTGTGATGCAAAGATTACTGTGCTTTTCATTTCCATGAGTTTTGGTATTCCAAGTCAATTTGGTTTTAAAGATTTGACTCCAACAGTTTTTTTCTCTTTGGAGTTGCTTTGAGAACCATAAATGAAGAAGTCTGAGTAAAAGCTATATTTTTAGCTGCATGCCATGAAGAAAGTATGTAACACCAACAACTATCACTTCAGTTATGTACAGTTGGGAATGAATGGCTTATCTGTCGTCTTACATGCTTGTACAGCAGATCTGAAACTAAAGTATTTCTTGGTATGATCCCTGACATAGATACTAGCAGCAATGCCATGAGGACAGCATCCAGACTAGTTATTTACCTTTCTAGACAAGGTGGCCTTTCCCACACTCTTTGCTGGGAATGGTAACATTTAAATTATGCCCAGGAATTGTCTGGGAGTGCTGCCAGCATCATGCAGGCTCTTTTTCCTAGATTTAGCAGCACATACAATTGAATTCCAGTGATGAAATTATTCCTGGACTGTGCTCAGTTTACCAGCTAATGGTTTGCCTTGAAGCACTGTCTGACCTTGCACCATCTTTTCCTGATGTGCCCTTCTTTTCTTTGTAAGTGGAAGTACTATGATTCCTACTTCAGATATGAGAAACTAATATATTACATAAGAAATCAATCTCACCTGACTTTAACAGGTAGACTTTTTCCCACCAAAAGTATGAAATATTTGAAATTAAGAGAATTAATTGATGGGGTAGTGAATTTTATAGCAGAAAATGATGTAGATCTACTTGAGAGACTGGAACACGCAGGTGGATATGTTTCAGGGAGTTTAGAGAGATGTTTCAGTGTCACAATATGTTTTTGTATATCTTGAACAACAGGCTGCTATGTGTTCACCTTAGTGAATGATTCTTCTTGTGGACGCTCCATGCCTGGAGGTGTTCACAGCCAGGTCAGATGGGGTGCTGGACAACTTGATCTGGTAGCTGACAGCCCTGTCTGTGGCAGGGGATTAGAACTAGAGGATCTTTAAGGTCCCTTCCAACCCAAACAATTTTATGATTCTAAGTTTTTTAATAGAAGAAGTGATTCCTGAACTTCTAAGCAAACATCATGCCAGCTTCCTTTCCTATTATCAGGGGTCATCTATGCCTTTAAAGGACTTTAGAAAGATACAGTTAACAAAACAGGTTGAGCCATTACCATTACCAGCTACTGGTGCAAAAAAAAGTTCAGTTCCCTCTGACTTTTGCCCCCAAGTCATAGTCCTGCTGCTGCTCCCAAATGAAACTCATGCTTCCCAGATTAGATCCCAATTCTGGTAGTTGTTTGAGGCTTCTGTGGTTTGTTTTAAATCATTAAACAGTCATTAAAATAACCCACCAAATCCACAGGGACTGTTTTCTGTTAACTTTTGTGTCAGTTCACCAGGACTTCAAATGGGCACTAGAATCAATTGAATTGTAAGAATCTCATTGTGGCCATCCAGTATTTGAAAGAAACGTATAAACAGGAGGGAGAACAACTGTTTACGAGGGTGGATAGTGATAGGACAAGGGGGAGTGGTTTTAAACTAAGACAGGGGAGGTTTAGGTTAGATATTAGGAGGAGGTTTTTCACAGAGAGGATGGTGACAAACTGAAACAGGTTGCCCAAGGAGGTTGTGGATGCCCTGGCACTCAAGGCCAGGCTGGATGTGGCTCTGGGCAGCCTGGTCTTGTGGTTGGTGACCCTGCACTGGCAGGGGGGCTGAAACTAGATAATCATTGTGGTCCTTTTCAACCCAGGCCATTCTATGATTCTATGATTCTATGAATCTGTAATCTGCTGTTTTAATAAGCTGTACTATTCACTTATCTGGCCATGAGAGTTCTCATTCGGCATGGCCAAATTCCTTAAAAGTAGTCATGAGAGCTTGAATGTGGCTAGATGAATTGGGCAACGTGCTGTTTGTGTATCCATAACTGTGATAATTCATTTATTGAACATGAACAGACTTATAGTGGCAAATCAGACGTCACTAAGAATCTAAGCCGCTTCCAGATCCTTTGATATCAGAGGATAAGCTGGAATCCAAGGATGTTAATTTTCTGCCAAACTTCTCTCCCCTTTTCATGAGACAATTATTACTGTAATTGCCATGAAAAAGCTTTAAAATGCTTTCCCAAGCATTTGTTATCCATTTTTCTGAGCTTTGAAATGATTCTATCAGTAGGAACTTTCTTCTGTACCAGTTTCCCATTCCCAATACTATTTTCACTTTGTTTCATTTATTTATGGTGGCAGTAAAGCATGTTGAGGTATTCCACTGTCATTTTCCGCAGTCTGCTTAAAAACCTAATTCACTAATGAAGTGGGAGCCTTACTAGTGGGATACTTCTGCTGGTAGGCATAGAGGGAGCAAATAAGCATTTTTTTATTTTATTTTATTTTTTTCAAGGAAATTAGAAATAATGTACATAGGAATTTTGCCCACTAACAAAGCCTTCTGAAGAATGTCATGTGTGATAATTATGGCAATTTGTTTCAAGTTTCATGTGAAGCCCTGGTTTTGCCCCAGATTCCTAAAGGATTTAGATATCACCACACTGTGCATTTTAATGATGAACAATTAAGTGTTTTTCTCCAGCAGCCAGATACACAGTCCTGAGTTGCCCTGGTTCACTGTGTGGAAAATGAACGTGAGTACGTGTTTCACACAAGAGTGGCAAGAGACATGATGAGCTCTTCAGAAGGGATGTATTTGAATCAAAAACATTATCAGGAAGCAAATAGAAGTTCGAACTTTGGTACTTCTGCAAAATATCCCTATATACCACTGCCTGTGAGCATGTGATAGTGTAGATGGTATGCTCACCAAGAAAGTAGTGTTGTTGGCTAAACTCTGTCCTGGGCTGGCAAAGGCACAATCCCACTCCTTAAAAAAGTGCTGGAAATTGCCACTCAAGCTCTCCAAATCAATCTGTATATTTACTGGGAGCCAGACCTATACTTATTTATTTTATCAAGTAGTTGGTACCAATATCTGGTAGAAAAGGCAAATCAAATGCCTCAAAGGTGATGCTGAAAATAAATTGTTTAAAAATACAGTTTCCTTTTAATAATTTTTATATTCATAGAAAAAGAAATCACATATATGAGCTTAGAGTACATTTCCTATTAGTTCAAATTTTTCAAGCAATTCTGTATGCATTTCCAATAATTCAAAATGTGTTTTCAAAAAACTATCTTGACTCAACATAAAATAAAACATATCATAAACTTATTTACCATTAAATATTCTCTTGAAAATTTTATATATAGAAAACAAGGATAGAAACTGGGGGAGAAATTGCCTGTTTTTTCATGCCTGCCAATAACTACTTCCATACTAGCAAGTTAAGAGAGACCAGGGAATTAACTCAAACAGTGATACATGATCATAAACATTAACTTCCTTTCATACTCAGAACTTCTGTGGCATGTTTTCAGCCCATGCCAGCAGAGATGGGTTTGCTGTTTTTGTGAGACAGATAGGTGTATGGTCACAATCCATATTTTTTCAATTGCCATTAAAGTCCCATATATAAAGTCCTTTTACTGTTTACTAACAGAGCCATAAATGATGAAAACTTTAGCCTGTCTCAAATCCATTTGCTTTGTGTCTCAACTCCATTGTTTTGCAGTGCAAGCTTAAAAATATTTTTGTGAATGTATGGTACAGGTGAAATTTCTGGGCTCAACAATACACAACAATCAGTTTGTCAGTGTTAACTGAGAGCAGCAAAGGGCTCCTGTGCTTGCAAATGGCCAAATGTGACTTATGCCATGTCTAATGAGATAACAACATTAGGAATTACAGGATATCACAGATAACAAAAAGAGATGGTCTGATGGTCTGCACTGTTAATGAACAGACAGCAAAACAAGAAGCTACAGGACACTGGTAGTTTAACAAAAAAAAAAAAAAGCCACTAACTTTTCAGTACTGGTGGCCTAAGAGGACAAAATCAGGGTCAGTCAACAAACATGTGGACTGCTTATTTAGAGGGGATAGATATGATAAAGGGGAAGAGTTCTGTATGGGAAAAAAGAGGGGAGAAATGAACAACAACAACAACAAAAAAAAAAAACACAATAAAAAGCAGTATGATTTGTCAAGCAGGGATCAAAACAGCTCAGAGCAAGGCAATAACCCTGTCACTGATCCAATCATGCCTGAATCTGGCTTAATCCTAATGTCAGGGGAAGCTGAGTACTTTGTCTCAGAAGGAAACACTTACATAGTATGTGCTTTCTTTTACACTGCAAGACTTTTATTTTACTGCTGTATATTCTTTATGTGACTTCCATAAACCAGTACAGTCCTTCCCTCTCAGAATCAGAGAGTCATTAAGGTTGGAAAAGACCACTAATATCATATAGTACAACTCATCACCACCATGCCCATTAAACAATATCCCTCAGTACACATCCACTCTTTTCTTGAACACCTCCAAGGACTGTGACTCCATCACCTCCCCGGGCAGCCTGTTCCCATACTTCATCACTCTGAGAAAAAAATTTTCCTAATAACAAATATGAACCTTCTGTCACACAACTTAAACCCATTACCTTTTTTTCTATCACTAGTTACCTTGGAAAAATGGCCAACCCTCACCTCGCTACAATCTTCTTTCAAGGAGCTGTAGAGAGCGATAAGCTCCACTGAGCCTCCTCTTCTCCAGACTGAACAATCCCAGTTCCCTCAGCCACTCTCCTTAGACTTGTGCTCCAGAACCTTCACAGCCTCATTGCCCTTCTCTGGACACACTCCAGGGCCTCAGTGTATTTCTTGTAGTGAGAGGCCCAAAAAAAAAAACAAATGGAGAATTTCACTGAAAGCTTAGGTAAGCTGCAATTGCTCTAGAGTTCCTCAAATATCATGGAAAAGACAAAAACCTTCAGAAACAAAGAGTTCTTTGATGTCCTGAACTCACTTGATGCTGCAGAGAGCCTAGGAAAGCTTTTTAAGCCTTTGTGTTCAGAGACAGATGTAATAAATTAAGAACTCTTGTCTCCATGTCTGTAGTGTTTTTCCATGTGAAAGTGAAAATAGGTTCATTAAAGGTTATGTGAACTTTGGAAATTACTTTGAGGAAAAACAAAGAAAGATTTTTCTTCCCTCTCAGTTCTTTATATCTTGCTAACAGAAATGAGAGCACAGAAAGTGTTAACTACTGAGATACCGTTCTAACTACTGAGAGACATAATATTATGTGTGTAGCTCTGCCAGTGAAGAGCTTTCCCCAAAGCCTGCTATAGCTTTTTGATTTTTGTTTCATGTCATTGAAATGTAGCCACCAAAATTACCCCAGCCTCTATGAGCCAAGTTAACAAAGACACTATTTTTAAAGTCACCTGCTCCATTTGAACTTGGTTAAATCAGGATCAAAGTACAGCTCAGGCAGTGAGTCAGAAGACTTGTAACCTTTATAATAGGATCAAGAATTGGCAGTCTACATCTAGTATGACACAGCTTGAACAGGATGGCAGAATGGAGCCTGAAATATTCCAGGTCTGCGATTATATTATGAGCAAGATCAATTCTGTCCACAAGGACTTCATACTCAGTCTTTAGAGATGCAAGTTGCTCTTGTTGGTGGAGAAAGAGAACCTGCAGCTCAGGTGTTTCTGGAATCATGGGAAGCCCAGCATATTTTGGAATCACAGAGTCACGTAATGGTTTAGAAAGGAAGCAGCTAAGGTTTGCCTATACGCTTAGTCAGTTTGGACTAAATATTCTAGATAATAGCATATCTGGATGTTATTATTCTGACATAATTCCAAAATAGATGTAACCATTCCACTGAGATATTATCCTCATTTTGAATAAGAATATATACCGATATGCTAATGTAGAATGGGCAATTAAATTTAAATATTTTTTATATTTTGAGTTATATTGAGTTATATATATGGGTTATCTGCATGAACATAAGCAGATATGTCTCAGAATGCAACAACTTTTACAGTAAAGAGTAAAAAGAAGCTTTTTGTTATACCACATAAATTTTAAAATAAATACTGCAAATCCCAATTATTAGGTTTGAACACATTTGTTTAACCCAACTCCAACCCAAGCTACAGTAGCAGAACTAACAATATGGGTAAGTTATTGCTGCAGTTTCCAGTGTCACAGTACAAGAAGGACTTTAAACTGTTGAGTGTCCAAAGGAGTGTCCAAAGATGCTTTAGAGTCTATGGGGCAAGACATACAAGGAGCAGTTGAGGTCCCTTGGATTGTTCAGCCCAGAGCGGAGGGGAAACAGGGCCTGAGGGAATGGCATGGGGCTGTGCCATGGGAGGGTCAGGTGGGAATTAGGGAAAGATTCTGCACCAGAGGGCAGTGAGCATGGAATGGGCTGCCCTGAGCAGTGGGCACGGCCCCAAGCTGTCAGATTTCAAGAGGCATTTGGACACCACTCTCAGATGTAGGGTTTGAATTTGGGTGGTCCTGTGTGGAGTTAGGAATTGGGCTCAATGGTCCTTGTGGGTCCCTTCTATATTGGGGTATTCTGTGGTTCTATGGTTTCATGGCTGTCAGAACAGCAGGCTTGTATGTTCAACAAAAAAAGAAAACGAAGGAAAAAGCTAATCTTTTTTATATACAGGACAACTTAGAAAGTTTATTTTGATTAGGGACAGAATAAAAAGTTGCAGAGTTAAACATATGCAGAACATCCTCCAGTGCTACTACTACATGGCTCTTCTCTGAGTGCTGACTTGGCCTTGTCCTCAGTGTTTTATGAGATCTGTTAAGATCACAGCCCTGGGTGGAGACCACACCATGCTGTCTGCTTTGCTTTTTCTCAGCTTATCAACATGGAAACCTTTCCTCTAATTGAGTGTGTGCCACTTGCCCTTCAATTCAGGAGTGGGTAAGCAATTTATTTGAGAGTGTAACACATGCTCAAGGTCTCAGTTTTTAGCTTGCCAGAGTGCAGCCCTCTCACAGTTCCACTTAGTCTGAGAGCATACTGCAAGCATTCTCTAACGCAGTGATTTATAAAGGCATACCCTTTCCACAGAAGTACTTAAGCCTTTATATTGACAGAATTAGATCATCTAAAGCAAGGCCCTCCCACAGGGATGGGTTGCAGGAGAAGGCAAATTATTCATGTAGAAGGTGATAAATGATGCTTTTTCTAAATATAGACTCAGAGTTCTGTAATGTAACTAGAATAACTAAGTTGCTTCTAATGAACATTGAGATTCTAAATGATTTGAGGCTGTTATTATGTCCCCCCCTCCCTAAGCTTCCTTCAGGAGGAGCTTCTGTATTGGTATAATGCTTTATAGTAAACACAAGTCTTGTGTTTACTTCTAGACTGAAACAAAGACTAAATTATCTTACCAATGCTATAAGGCAAAAGATAGCCAACCTTAAAATATTTCTTTTTATCTCTCTTATTTTTTCACTCTGTCCAACGTGAATAGGTTGCTATTAGCAATAAAGGATGTGTTGCAATTGTAGACTACCTTTTGACATTGTGATAGAGAAGATGCTGCTTGAAAACACTTTCCCCCTAAGGACATATGTATTTTGTTAAACCTGGAAAATGATCTGTTGTAAGCATTAGAGGTTAGAAATGTGCTTTCTACACCCCATACTAAAATGTTAATATAGCGAAGGTTAGATTTCCTGGAGGACATTTCAGAAAGAGAAATCTCTTACAAGAATATTTCCCATAAAATCATAGTATATCTCAAGTTGGAAGGGACCCATAAGGCTCATCTATTCCAACTCTTTGCTCCACACAGGACTACCCAAAAATCAGACCATAAAAATACCAGATCATACCTTACTGGTAGGAAAAAACATAGAAATATTCCAGTGTCTTTGTACTGTAAAGTGAAATACAGGACTTGTTCCATAACCTTGTGAGTCAGCCAAGAAACTGCAAAAGAACACAGAATGTCTCAAGGATGCAATTCTGTCTCATGGGTGAAAGAATTTCCTTCTACTGCCAGTTCTCATGGAGTCTTACTTCTGGGCAAAATTCATTAGCCCACAGTCAAAACAATCACAGCTAGTGTGAAGTTACTGTGGAACTGGATTCTGTGTGTAGGAATATCCACAGAAAAATAATGTTAGTTTGGAGAAATTGATCAGTCTGTTGGGAACGGGTACATCAGACCTTCTGCTCTACATACATCTGTATATGACTTCTTTTCTATCAACAGAATTAAATAAATATTTTTAGTGTAGGAAACCTTTTATCTGTATTACAGGAGATAAGAGAATACAGAAGATTAATTGTACCAATTTCTCTCCATCTGTCGTACTGAGTTCTCTTGTCCAATTTGAGAGATATACATTGCAGAGATCTAAATTAGATGAGACAAATTCCACATTTGATGAGTTGTTTTCCAGTCCGCCAAATAAGAATAACATTTTCCTGACAGATACTGATGGGATAAATGTAATCAAAATTTTTCATAACACTTGGATATTACTGACAGTAATATAGTAATGCCTTCCGTATATGTGAGAAAATAGAGAAAAAGATGGAATGGGCCATTTGATGATCAGATAATGACACAAATTCAAGGTAAGGCTTGTTATAAATGTGGATTTCTACTGGAGTAACTTAGGTCAGAATGCAGACAATCGATTTCACATCAAGTCTGAGTTTTTAAGTAATTGAGTCTGGTTGATGAAGGTGGCAGCGCAGATTTGATCTGTACACAGCACAGTGGTGATTCTATCCTGAGGGTCTTGTTACTCATCTTTGTAACTGTACACTAAGTCTTTTAGTTGTGACATCTGATAATTTTGATTTTGATTTTAAATAAAAAATGTCTTCATCTATCAACTTTCCCCAGTAAAATAGAAGTAGAAAGAGTAATACTTACTAGTGTTTAAGTAAAAGCTCAAAATTTAGAAAGCTGAATTTCCCCTAAAGATCTGAGAAATTATGAACTAGAGTACTTTGGAGACCTTTGCAGTTTTCTTTCAGTACATGGTTTTAGCAATGCTACACATGTAATCCTTGGATGCCAACCAAGTGTAAATAAGAAAGCTGTAAGCTCAGGCAGAGCACCGTAACAGACTGTGAACTACCAGTCTTTTACATGATCACAAGTTAAAAAACAACAACAAAAGCACAGCTACAACAAAAAATAACTACCTAGAGTTGAAATCCTTACTCAGACATAACCTTCACTTTCTTTTACACAAGTAAAACTCATTCCCCTTGCATCTTATGCTTAGCAACTCACTATGCAGAGCCAGGTCTCCCATTTCTTTAATTTAATTGAATGCAGGGTAGGGGGCTGTAAAAAAAGAACAAATCTGCTTGCCTAACAGCAACACTTGAGAAGAGACTTTTTTTGGTACATCTTGAGCTCTGAACTCATTAGCATGATCCTTGGTAAACTTTTTTTGACCTGTTTTTCACTTTGCAGAGGACAGGCACAACTGCATCTCTCATTATTACATATCAAGTGAGTCCCACTGACTTGAACTAGGTACCAGCTTGTGAAAGAAAAGACAATAAAGGCAAAATTCTCCCAGAAGATCTGCACGACAGAACTTTGTTACTGATACCCTGTTATCTTAAAATGCATAGTCTTGTCTTTGACATGCAGTTGGAGGCACATAATATCAGAGAAAAAAAGTTTGTCAAATTTCATAAACAAACATAAGTTTACTTTTTTTAAAGAGAACATTTTATATAACAGAAGTAATCACTGTTTAATTACAAGAAACAACAAATCACATATTTATTTCCCTCCACAGAGTGTATAGCAGGAAGAGATCAATATTTGGACAAATACATGCAAACTCAGCTGGGCGCTCGGAGACCAGGAAAGATACTACAGATTTTGCGGTCTGGATTAACCCTCGTCTCTCCAAAAGGCAGCACAGAAGCTTGGAAAGATGTGATTGCATCAATAGACTGGTGATTGCTGTAGCGCCCTGAGAAACATCCAGTCAAAGGATGAAAATCTTCAACCTATTCCTATGGAAGACCTCTAGCCATTTCTAGAGCCAAGAAGGACTCCTTGTAAATTCAAGTGCTGTCAAGAGGGAAGCTCCAAAGAAGTTTAAATTGCCTTGGGAAAAAAAAAAAAAAAAAAAAAAAAAAAAAAAAAAAAAAAAAAAAACAATTATTTTCGTCCATGAATGGGATCATTCCACACTGCATTCACACATTTGAGAAAACCTTCATCTTACAAAGAGCACATAGAGAATAATAAGATTTGTTCTCATTTTACACATTTATCATGCTTGAGAGCTAATTCTTATTATGTTATAGATAATGCCTGACATCATCCCACAGAGTTTAGTTTTTGGGCTAATAATAATTTTCCATTCAATATTCCTATCTTTATTTCATGCCTGAAAGTCTCCTAAAACTTATTATTTAATTATCACATTAAATGTTTAATATAGAAAAAATACATAAATAACTGATTTGTTGTTGCTGTTATTATAATCCTCCAAATATACAAGGAAATGTCACAAAAATAAGAAAACTACTTAGTTTTTGGAGGAAAAAATGTTCTCAACAACTACATTAACAGAACGTATTTATTTGTTGAATTCTGTGCACATTATTTACTGAAAAGTGAAGTTCAATTCTGGCTTTAAAATTCAACATTTTTCTCTTTATCCAAATTCTCTGTGTCACTGGAAATTTTAAAAGAGATTTTTAATCATACTATTATTTATTAATGATTTCCATGTTGTTTATTTAACCACTGTTACTAATAATGTACTCTGAGTACATCTATAATTAATATTCCTTATTAAGGGACACACTTAAGTGCAGCTTGTCCTATCTTTTTGAAATAAGTCAACCATCTAAAAATTTTAGAAGTACCCAAGTTTTTATAATAAAATTTTTAATGAATTAAGAATATCTTCTGAAAGCTGTGATATTTCTTACAGTTTTCATATAATTGTTCAAACACTAATTTTGGCTATTATAAGCTAAAAACTGCAGTGTCTGAAAGCAGGAGCAAGTAGAAAACAATGACGAATGAAATATAAACCATGAGCATGAACATCAAATATTCATATATATTTCTTTACATGTACTTTATACTGGAAACCACAATCTACAAAAGACAATCACACTTCCATGGTTCCTTCTCTCAGGCTTCAATTCAACAAATAAAGCAAACTTTCCAGATTATAGTCCTCACATGTATTTTATTTCAAGACTGTAGCATTGATAAGAAAAAAGCTCACATTTTTTTTCTTAGGGAAGGCACAGTTTTAGCCATTCAGATTTGATACAGATCAACTATAATAATTTTTTGGATCTAAGAGGATGTGAAAAATATAGCTTAATCTAGATGACACTTCCTTGTAATTCAAATAAGTTCTTAATGATAATAACTAAGTGGCCATTCTCAGCATGTTCTCGTGTCTACCATCTCCTATACCCAATATTCTAATTTCTTATATGGAATGGCAAGCGGAAGAAATGCTTAAAAATTGGAGGAAGTAAATATTAATGCCATCTTTGAAAAGAGTAGGAAGGAGGACCTAGGGAACTAGGGGTTGGTCAGACTCTCATCATTCCCTGGGAAAATGATGGAAAAACTAATCCTGGAATCTATTTCCAGGCATGTTAAGAAGAAGAAAATCATCAGGAGTAGTCATCATGGACTCACCAAGGGGCAGTCATGCTGATCATTGTTGGAGAATCAGTGTTATAGTCTTCCTGGACTTCAGTGAAACCTTTGACACTGTCCCTCGTAAGATCCTGTGGAAGTGTCAAAAGAATGAGCAGAGAGTGAGGTGGATTGAAAACTGCAGTCTGAGAGAGATAATCCTTCCTCTCTGCACCACATCTGAAGTGCTGTGTGCATTTCTGGATCCCAGTACAAGAGATATGGACATACCAGAGGAAGTCCAGTGTAGGGCCAAAAAGACGATGAGGGGTCTGGATCATCTGTCCTATGAGGAAACGCTTATTAAAGGTAAGATTCCTGCTCCTCTACTTTGTACTCGTGGGGCCTGACTTGAAGTAATGCAGGTGTGGAGTTCTCAGTACAGAAGAGATATGGACCTATAGAAGCACGTGCAGAGGAGGGACACAATGATACAAGGGATCATGACCTCAACTACTAGGACACACTGAGAGAGCTGGGGCTCTTCAGACTGGGAAGAGAGAGTTGTGAGGTGACCTGATAGCAGCCTTTCAGTATCTAAGGGGGAGCTACAGGAAAGGAGAGCCTCTTTAGCAGAGTCTGTGGTGATAGGACAAGGGGAAACGGTTTCAAGCTCAAAGAGGATAGATTTAGGTTAGATATAAGGAAAAAATGTTTTCTAGTGAGGGTCGTGAGGCACCAGAACAGATTGCCTAGTGATGTGGTTGATGCCCCACCCATGAAGAATTTAAAGGCAAGGCTGGATAAGATCCTGGGCAGCCTGATGTAGCTGTGAATATCTCTGTTCATTGCAGGGAAGTTGGACTAGATGATGTTTAAAGGTCCCTTCCAACTCTAAGTATTCTATGATTCTATGATTCTTTACAGTTATTTATAATCAGTTTACCTGGAGTCCAGGTAGAATAGAAAGTAAAATAAACATCATAGAGTTAAGAGATCACAGGAAAAAAAAGACTGAAGACTGGTTAATGGCCAAGTTAAAGCTTCATTAGCCACCTCAAGTATTGTGTCAATAAATCTCTGCTTGATAACCTTTCATACATTCACTTATCTTTTGCATGTAAGCTCTCAAGTACAAAACGTATTTTAGTGAAAAGTGTGCAATAATATAGATTCGCATCACCAACTATGAAGATTTAAGGAGTGTGAATTAGTTCTTTTCATTTACTTTCTCTTTTTTTTTCAGCCCCAGAAGGCAGATTTTATTCTTTATTGCTGCAAGACGCCTGAATGAGAATGGCTGCTAAAGTGACATAGGCATAGGGAGGCTGGAAGGGGAGAAAGGCAGGCTAGAAAAGTCAAAGGTGTGTGTTTATTATTGTGAGGATGTCAAGCACTGTCTCTGTAGCATTTTCACTCCAGATCACTGACAGCAAAAACTCAAGCAAAGCAGCATGTGACAAATTGATTTTCTTTGCAACTTTCAGCTGACCTTTGAATACATGATAAGCCAATGCCACGATAAAACATCCATTTTCTACTTTAGTTCTCCTTTTTTTCCTAATAAGCTACCTCTGAAAAGTCTGCACAGCATTGTCTCATTTTGTTTTGAGTGACTCTTTAAGAAAGAAAAAAAAAAGCTATAATGAGTAACTTCAAGTCTGATTTCTTGATGTGAACCCTGATTTCTACAAGAATCTTACCTCACTATATGCCTCTCCCTTGTCATAAGTCACTGAAGAACATATGTTTTGTGATGGTGAAATCAAGACCATCCATATTTCCCTAGTCATAAGAACTATTACTGAGTCCATTCAATCTTTTTTTTTTTTTTTTTTGTGAGAGAAATATAATTTTGCACTATATTTCAGTAGTCATAGGATCTAGTCATGTAGTTGAATAAGAGATTCTTTAGTTAGACAAGCTATCATTTTGATTGTTGTTATAATCCATTGTCCTTTTGAGTCTATAGAATGTATTTCATATTTAATTTTCTATAATTATGTTTTCTTCCAGTTTAGCAAGAAAATTGTCTTTTAGAGTCATTAAAAAATATTCTTAACTGAGAAATGTGTAGCCTAAAACCCTGCAGCCTAAGCAAAGTTTTCTTCTGAAGACAGTAACTGTTGTACATTAATGATTATTCAGTTATTTTCCTTCTCCATTCTGAAAGAGTATGCAATACCAATACTAGGGAGCATGTTTATTACCAAGTATCACAGATGGAAAGCTCAGATGCCCACAACCATAGAAATATAACTTAGGTGGTAAAGTAAGTGATTTGGCTTCATTTAGGGAACTCAAAGAACTGTCTAAAAACTGGGCTTTTGTTTTGGTTTAAAAAGTAACACGAATAGACAAGTAAGAATATTTGCATTGTGGCAAACAAACCAAAAATAGATGTTCATATTTATTTTTGCTTAGGAAAACAGTCAATCTCCTGGACCTAGGTATTTCTATTTTCTAAGTTTCCAATGGCAAGAGGAATGGAGAAAAAAGTAATAATGAAGAAAAAAGTAGTTCTTAAAGTGTTTATTTAATCAAAGTAATAAAAAATATACTGAATTTTTACTCAGCTCTAGTAGTTTACACTGAGCTAAATGCTACTAAACATCTAAGGTTTTAAAATCATGGCTGAAATTCCTGGATTATTGTCTCTAATATAGATACATGCCATTGCACCACACATTCATTTCCATCCTGTATTTATTTATTTATCTTAATACGTTTCTCTAAGTTTTTCAAATCAGTTTTAATTTCTTTAGTGTATTTATGCATGACATCCTAGACCTAGAGATACTGAACATTTTATAGTCATGAACATAAATCACAGTTTTGCTGGAATTTTGTAGGAAATCCAAAGACGTTGCCAAATATGTCTTTCTATGCCATACCTTCAGTGTGGGTAGACTTTTTCTCCAAGATAACTAGTGATAGGATAAGAGGTAATGGCATTTAATTGCATCTGGGGAAGTTCAAGTTTGATGGTTGGACATCAAGGAAAAATTTATTCTCCGAAAGAGTGAATATGTGTGGAAAGAGGCTGCCCAGGAAAGTAGTAGGGTAGATGTGGCACTGAGGTATATGATTTAGGGGGCACTGTGGTAATAGGTTGGTGGTCAGGCTAGAAAGATCTTAGTGGTCTTTTCCAACCTTAATGATTATATGATTCCACAGAACATCATGGAAATGGACAAGGTATCACAACTGTCCTAGCACACTGGGATTTTATTTTGGGAATGGTCTCTGTAAGACGTCTGGAAAATTTTGTGAGAAACAACTTAAAAAAAATGTGCAGTATAATAGCAATAATACACAAGGAAAGTTAAGCAGCATTAATAGATTGCAATATGTAAAAAAAAAAAAAAATTATCACCTCCCTCAGTAGACTTAAGTACTTCACAAAAATAAACGAGCAAATATTTGTACTCATCTTAATGTTTGTTAGTTGTTAAATACTTGAAATCTCTAGTCAATATTTTGAATGACTAGTGTCATTTTCCTGAGATAAGATAGTTTTTGAAATCATTGCTTGCCACTCCAGGAAGCATACCCCTCCATGGGTCTTGCTAAGACTGACAGTCCTATGCAGAAGTTTTAGATGCGGTTGGCACTTTTAAAATGGCAGCAGGCATTTATATCTTGGCAGTGACCTTCACCTATATTTTTGCCTTGCAGACTGCAGTGAAACGCATTTAAGAAACATACAGACGTTTCTATATAAATATAATTCATAGACATAAAACTTGATTTTTTTCCATAAAAAAAAGAAATTTCTGTATTTATTTCATTTAGCGTGCATTAATAAATATTAAAAAATTTTCTGCCAAAATGAATATGCAAGAACGTACTGAAGTGGACAACTCAGTAGCTGAGATTGTCCGTTTTGCTATGATTTGACAGAATCATAAAATCATTCATGTTGGAAGGGACCTTTAAAAGCCTTCTAGCCCAACAACCCTGCAATGAATTAGCGGAGGGTTGTTAGTTAGGTTAGGTTGTGGTTGAACTCGATTATCTTTAAGGTCTTTACCAACCTGAGCAATTCTATGATTCTATGATTCTATGAACATTGACACCGAGAGCTAGATCAAGTTGTTCAGAGCCCTGTCCAGCCTGACCTTGAATGTCTCCAGGAATGGAGCGTCCACCACCTTTCTGGGCAACCTGTGTCAGTGCCTCACTACCCTTGTCATGAAAAGATTTTTCCTTATATCCAATCTGATCTTTGGCTGAAGATCAGATCACCAATTCACGTGAAGAAAACTTAAATAGCTCTTACCTTGGGATTTGGGAACATCCCGTCCATTTATTTATTGTATCCAACAGAAACATCCATCCCTCCTTCCAAATACAAAACGCACTCAGTGAGTGCAGAAACAGACTGAGTCCCTTAGGGTTGCTAAACTGCTGAGATACCACTCATTTTTTTTTCTGCCAAATGAGTGTTTTGTTTTGCAGAGAGAGGATAGGGGAGGAAAAAAGGGATGAATAAAACAGACTCAGCAGGAAATACAGGTTTATTCTCATTTCTATTTATTTCAGACTGTTTGCTGTGCTCACCCAGCATTTATGCAAAGCGAGTTTTAAGCCCCAAGTAACTTATCAGAAGCTCAAATTATCAGTTTCAGTGAAAAAAAAAAAAAAAGAAACATAGGGCTCCAAAAGCATGTCCTTATCCTTAAGAAATGTAAGAAGATGTGAAAAAAAAAAAATTAACAGCAGTAAATAACTGCTAAGACAGATAAACAACAGCTCCAACAACAACCAGACACTGACAGAGATCCTGTTGTTCCCTGGGCTGCTCCAAGCACTATAGGCAAACATATTGAGACAAATGTCCTTTTAATAGTATCCTGAAGTGTATAAAACTAAAGCCTCTTTGCTGAATCATTTTTTTTCCATCAAGTGCTTTTCTCTGTTAAAATAAGAAGCTTCTGTTTCTGGCCAGAAGATGGGACCTTCTCACTTTTTCATTTGAGGATTAGAAATTTCTTGTTCTCACTTCCCTGCTTCAGATAATGGCTTCCATCACTGATGTTATCTTTAAAGTGGTTGGAATGGCTCAGAAAAAAAAAGAGTTGATAAGTCTCTAGACCATCCCAAAGCTGCTGCAGCTCAGCGACTTGGAGAAATAATGATGGCTCTTTCAAAGCTAGCACAGGCTGCATGAGCTCAGTGTTTAAATGACAAATGGAGAGAGAAGTGACTTCTGTGTGACTAGCAGCTTGAACTTCCTGGCTTCTTCTTCTCCTGACTATGGAGATAGGGAGGACCTTGATGTAAGGAATCCATCTGAAGATCCTTTCCTGTGCTCTGATATAAACTCATTCAGTTCCAATCCCTCCAAGCCAAACTTTTTTCAAACTCCATGAGGTGAATCCTGTGAAGTTCAAATAGCTCCTCTAAGGTGGAGTTCTTATGCATTGCTTTCACAAGAATACTCAGAACACCTGCAGTATGTTACATGAAAGGATCTCCACAAATACTGAGATTATCTGATTTGGCTAGTGATTAGGATTATCTTGTATTTTGCCAAGCCTGACTCACTGAATAACGAAAATGTTGAGAAACAAAACAGAAAAGCCTTGTTTTTATTTAATAGTACAGAAAATAAAAATCAGCTTCTTTACTGTCTGATGGAGAGGAGCTCCTTGAAAACCAGTAAGAACAAAGACATAGATGCAACCTCTAATACAGTGAATCTGAAAGCTATGTGGTGGCTTGATGACATGATGCTGCCCTCTTACAGCTTTTCCCAAAACTGCTAGAGACCAATACCAAAGGGGTCTAATCCATTACTGCTGCTTACAATCCGATGTTACTTTGGAATACAGCAATGTTAATGGTGTCAAAACCTAATTGCTAAAAGTATATTTGCAATCTCATCAAAGCAGCAAATATCTATCACCATTCTGGATGCAAAATATTTGCAGATGCGTCACCATTGTGCATAAAGTTGTCCTCACAGTAAAGCCATGGGGCGTTAATGTTTTTTATCATGTTTCACAGATGGGGGAATGAGGTGCCTGCCAAAATAGAAGGGGAAATTTGGCAATACATTAGTCCAGAAGAGCTCTGGCTTTGATTTCAGTACATCTAAATCTCAGCTACAACCAGGCTGTTTTGAAGGAGAGCTAGGAAACAGTCTGCATCTGTCTGTCATCCAACTATTGTAAAAGAAACACCATCTTCTAATTTTTCTGTACACATTAATTTGTTTATATTTAGTTCATGTAACTCACTGTCACAAATCATAAAAACATAAGCATTCCCATAGATTTGATAGGACATGAAGCAAGAGTAAGGAAACTTAAAGCCCTAAAATATGTGCAATATAACATAAAGGTAAAACATACAAGTAATTTTCAAGTGTTCCTAAATTCCAAGTATTGGAATTCCTGTGTCTGGAATAATGGCTTGAGGGTCAAATCAATATTTTGTCTGGAAAATAAATTAATTAATTAAATACAGTCCTGTATGTGCATCAATTTCCAGCCTATAGCTCAGCAAGAACATCAGAGATTATGTAATATGTATATTGTAACTGAAATAGCTAGTGTAAGGAAAATGGCTTTATTGAATTTAACAGTAGAGTATTTTACCTAGACAGTTTACTATTGCAGTTCAGTGTTGAAATGGACGAAATTACTTTTTAAATTAATGAACTGAAAAAAGAAAATCGAAAGTCTGAATATTAAATGAACTCAGAAGAAGTTTCTTCAGATAGAAATTGAACTAGCTGTTAGTAATGAAGAAGTTTCTTAAAATCATAATACCGGTACTGAAGCAACAGTTATCTCCTTAGCAACCACATCACCATCAAATGAAGGAAGGAAGGAAGGAAGGAAGGAAGGAAGGAAGGAAGGAAGGAAGGAAGGAAGGAAGGAAGGAAGGAAGGAAGGAAAAGAAAATAGTTTAAGATAGAGAATAGCAATAGCCGTTGGTGGTTGGCAGGAAGGCATAACAGAGGGATGTCGCTGGTTTTGAGGATGTCATATTTTAGGGGAATAGAGCCAGATCTAGCAGCATGAAAAACGGAAGCTGCTGCACCATGTTCAAAACTAGGTTTGGATAGAGGGAAGAGGAAAAATAAGGTATGCAAACAGGAACCATAGTTTATTATAAATCAGTGTGCTTCCAAACAGAATTCAGAGTATAAAAAAATAGCCTGGAGAATACAAGCAAGGAATTAGTTTCTGCGTTTTTTTTTAATTACAGTATTCCATACACAGCATTAAAGAAACAGACTTGGAAAACAGAAATCCTCTGTTTTAGTTTGCTCTACTGCTTACTCTCAGAATAATAAAAATATGTAAATATTTTTATAAGTGTTGATATGGTTTTTAGTAGATGTTTCTAACTATTTCAGCAACTTAATCACCATGTAATTTTAATCTGGATTGTTATTTTTTTTTTTTTAATGAATAAAAAATAAAGATGGATAATGACTTAGCACTATTTCTTTAACATTTACTAAAGCACTTTCAAATCCCCAGGCGAAAAGTGCTATGGAGAGGGTTTGCATAAAAAGTATGTTACAACACAATTTTTCTCCTGCTTTCAACTCTAATATACACTCATGTCTTCCTCCTGTTTACTTTTTTTTTTTTTTTTTTGTAAGATAAGCATATATTGAAAGACCTGAATGCTAAGATTACATTTTCTAATAAACATTTGATAGAGCAGCTAATAATAATTATTTGGACAATGTCATACCAGTTTAGAATCCAGCATCCCTGAAGTCTGCATGTGTCCAGCATGGGGCAGCCCCTGGTCTCTTCCCAAAAAGCTCCCATGCAGCCCCCACTGCCAGCACTTAGCCACAGACACCCAGTGCAATTAATATTATAAGGTCACATCACCATTGTAAATCACTAGGGAGATCCTGATTCATTTCAACTACAGATTTGTCATGGTGTATTTATGCATTTTTATAGATGTATTTATTTCTGTTAACGAAAGGCCTGGATTTGTGCTCGATAGTATCACTGGGGAAATTCCCATTATTTCCAAACCCCCTGATGTCAGCTCTGAACAGATAGACTGTGTTCTGTTTTCTCTCAGTTTAATTAGACTCAATCATACTGCTCACGGAATAACAGCCTATTTGAGTATGGCTGGGAACATGTTGTCCTTAAGAAAATTCCCACATGGATCAAAAAACTTGGTCTGTTATATCACATCTTGAGTCATATAAGACAAGTAAAGTTATGTCTTGAGTAAGTGCTGTTTTATTACCTTCATTGTAGATGCTTAGTAGTGATATAGTTGCAACACTGCTTGTACCATCATTGTAAAATATACTTTTCTGTCATGAAAGGGCTTTGAATGTTACAACATTTATCTGATGTGCAATACATTCTCTGTTGTACCAAGGAACTCCTTCATTTACATCTTTTTCAGATAGCCTCATCTGAAGGTGTCATTGCCACAGAATATAACTGATTGTAAAAACAGCTCCAAGCAGAAAGTAGTCAACCCTTCCTGTAGTCCATACTCATACAAACTTTATCAGAGGTCACAACCAAGAAAAATGTGCTTTGAAGCAGATGTTGTCACTTTGCAAGCATCTAGCATTCCCCATCCAAAAGGTACACAAGGCAAATAAGGAGATGTTATTCTACCAAACAGGCATGCAGTGTCATTATTTGTCTTGTGGATTGCTGCTTGTTCACCTCTGCCTCAGCAAGCCATGATCAGTTATTCTTTCTCACATACTAGAAAAGAAACTGGCAACAGAAACAAGTCCTCTGACAATGAAGAACACTGATGACTTAGAAAATATGCCAAACTTTAGAATTTAGCCTGTGTGATTCTTAGTCGGTCTTCTTGGTTTTGGTAAAGCTTCCATTGTAATCACCATCCACTCAGGTATAATGTTGAGTGAAAAGCCTGTGCACTTACATGCATTAATGTATGTGCCTTTCTGGGTTTTGAACATCTCCAGAGAAGGGACTCCACAACCTCTTTGGGCAGCCTGTTCCAATGCTTTGTCACTTTCAAAGTAAAGAGTCATAGAATCATTAAGGTTGGAAAAGACTTCTAAGATAATCTAGTCCAACCATCTACCTACCAACAATTTGGCACATTAAACTATGACCCTAAGCACTACATCTAACCTTTTCTTAAGTTCCTCCAGGGACTGTATCTCCAACATTTCGTTGGGCAGCCTGTTCCAATGCCTGACCACTATTTCTGAGAAGAAATTCTTCCTAATATCCAACCTGAACCTCCAGTTGTGCAACTTGAGACCATTCTCTCTTGTTCTATCATTAGTTACCTGGGAGAATTTCCCATGTTTAGATGGAACTTCTTATGTTCCTGTTTGTGCCTGTTTCTCCTTGTCCAGTAGTTTGGCACCACCAAAAAGAGCCTGGCCCCATCCACTTGACTCCTGCAATTTAAATATCCATAACCATTGGTAAGATCCCCCCTCAGTCTTCTCTTCTTGAGGCTAAACTGTCCCTGGTGTCTCAGACTTTCTTCATAAAGGAGATATTCAGGCTTCTAATCATTTATGTGGCCCTCTACCTAAGTCTTTCCCGCATGCATCAACTCTCCTCTTGAAGTGAGGAGCCCAGAACTGAATACAGTACTTCAGATGTGGCCTCACAAGGACAGAGTAGAGGGTGAAGAGAACCTCCCTTGCTCTGCTGGCCACACTCTTTTTAATGCACCTCAGGATACCATTGGCCTGCTGAGTCATGGCCAACCTGTTTTTCACCAAGACACCCAGATCCTTCTCCTCAGAGCTCTAACAGGTCATCCCCTAACCTGTACCAATGCAAGCAGTTACTCCTTCCCAGTTGTAGAACTCTTACTTGCCCTTGTTGAATATCATAAGGTTCCTCTCCACCCAACTCTCCAGTCTTTCCAGACTTCTCTGAATGGTAGCACAGATTTCTGGTGTGTCAGCCACTCCTCTCATCTTTGTATCATCAGCAAACTTGCTGAAGGTGCACTCTGTCCCTTCATACAGGATACTGATGAAGTTGGTGAACAAAACTAGACACAGCACTGACCTCTGGGAAGCTCTCAGTCAAGCATTTGCCATTTGCGGAATGCAGATTTTAAAGAAAGAGCTATGGCCAACCCACAATATGGTGAAACCAGAAACTTAGAATTAAATCTAGCCAGGTACATAAAGGGGAACAAGAACAAAATTTACAGGTACATCAGTGATAAAAGAAAGAGGTGGGCTCCCTCCAGAAAGAAATCGGATACATGGTTACAAGGGATACTGAGGAAGCTGAGGTGCTCAGTTGACTTATCTGCCTCAGTCTTCACTGGCAAGTTCTCTACCTGCACCATCCCAGTTGTAGAAAGCTAAGGTAGGAACTGGGAGAAGGAAGATATGCCCACTGTAAGTGAAGATCAGGTTCAAGACCATCTATAGAACTTGAAAGTGCTCAAGTCCATGGGACCTGTGAGATTCATCCATAGATTCTGAGAGAACTGGTGGATGAGGTTGTCAAGCCACTAACCATCATATTTGAAAGGTCATGGCAGTCTGGTGAAGTTCCCACTGATTGGAAAAAGGGAAACATAACTCCCATTTTCAAGAAGATTCAGGGACCTGCAGGCCAGTCAATCTCACCTCTGTGCCTGGCAAGAATCTAGAGCAAATCCTCCTGAAGACCTTGCTAAGACCTTGAAAAATAAAGATGAGGCAATTGGTGGTAACCAACATGGCTTCACCAATGGCAAGTCATGTCACGTGGGATAGTGTCAAATGCTTTGCAGAAGTCCAGGTAGATGATGTCAGTTGCTCTTCCTTTATACATTAATGCTGTAACTCCGTCATAAAAGGCCACCACATTTTTTAGGCATGACTTGCTGTTGGTGAAGCTGTCAATGTGCACTTGCAGGCCAGAAGGCCTACTGTATCCTAGTTTGCATCAAGAAAGATGTGACCAGTGGGTCGAGGGAGATGATTCTGCCCCTCTCCTTTACTCTCGTGAGACTCTACCTGAAATACTGCATCCAGTTCTGGGCCCCCAATACAAAGAGGACATCAAGCAGTTGGAGCAGGTCCAGAAGAGGGCCACAAAGATGGTCCTGAGGGCTGGAGCACTTAGCCTATGAGAACAGGCTGAGAGAGCTGCGACTCTTCAGCCCAGAGAAGAGAAGGCTCTGAGGAGACCTTATAGCAGCCTTCCAGTACCTGAGCAGGGCCTCCAGGAAAGTTAGGGTGGGACTTTTTATAAGGGCATGAAGAAACAGGACGAGGGGAAATGGCTTTAAACTGCAAGAGGGTAGATTTAGGCTAGATATTAGGAAGAAATTCTTTACTGTGAAGGTGAGACACTGGAACAGGTTGCTCAGAGAGGTTGTGAATTCCTCCTGATTTGAATGCCCTTGCATTCAAGGCCAGGATGGATGGAGCTTTGAACAACCTGGTCTAGGGGGAGATGTCCCTGCCTATAGCATGGGGGTTGGAACTAGATGATCTTAAAGGTCCCTTCCAACCCAAAACATGATATGATTCTCTGATTCTATGATATATGAAAGCCTCAGAGATAATATAGGCACACATTTTACTACACTTACAAACAGTAAAATTCTTCATTATCACTTGTACTTTCATTGTCTTTTATAACTGTTTGGATTCAGTGAGCTGAAACATCAGTGTACATTCTTACTTCTCCAGTTATAAAACAGATTTTAAAAGCTTATATCTGTAGGTTTGTATGTTATTTCTTGTTAGTTAAAACTTAACAGAAAAGCTTTGTTTAGCTCCCTTTCTCACACATTTTAGCAAGAAAGAAATATAGTACGTTCCTTTTTTCCTTTGCATGAGTATATAATGCTCATTTTTCAAATGCTTTTATTTCATTTTCTTTTTCAAACATTTATTTTTTTTTTCATTCTGTTTTATTTCTTTTGTGAAGAAAAAAATTTAAGGAAGGATAATTATAGGAGCAAAGGTGAAAATGAAAGAAAAGAGTATAATACACTTTTAATTCAGACAAATAGATTTATATAAAAGACATTTTGAGAAATGTGATAAAATAAATGCGTATTTCAAAACTGCTTTTTAGTGGATCTTGTCTACTAAGTGTAAAAAACTGTTCTGTACAGAGATGCTAAATACATCCAACATGCATGTGAATATAGCCTGCTAACAGTGGTCATGTTAGCTTCTAAACTGGCATTTTTAGGTTGCTTCATTAATGCCTCAGCATGTAGTGCAATTAAAATTAATAAATGAGCTTTAATTAGCATTCACAGGCAACCAGGTGAAATGGTGGTTTTATTAATATTGAAGATGATTTTCATACTTTGTAGACATGCTTGAATTAAAAATGAAAGGATCAAGTGTTCAAAGTACGTGGATGAATAGCTGCTACTTCAGATGTACAACTTTGCTGACAACCTGTCTTGTCCTTTTAGTAAATTGAGTGGGGGGATTCTTTTAAATAAGTTTTTCTTTAGAACGGGGATTCTTAATATTTCGTCCTTAAATCTACAAAGTTTGTTGCAAGTCTAAATAGATATTTTGCAACATATACTACACATCACTGAAATGCTGCTCCTAGCTGCGTCTTTCCAACCCCATTAAAAAGCATTTCAAACAACATATGAGTGCTAAATGTAACTCTTTTGGTGGATTTTGATAGATACAATTGAAGCATCTTGAGCTCCTCCATGAAATCATTCGCCTCAATAGCTACAAGAAACGTGGGTATGAAGGAGTTAAAATGTTGTCCTTACTTTCAGAGTCCTAAATATCTTTGTAAGTGCTTCTTTGGCTCTTTCTGCTACCAGTACACACTGCAAATTCTCCCCAGTGGTATCAGGTCTGCCGTATATTGCCTCTTTCATTCACGGAACTCAGAGTGCTTTAAAAGACATAAGTTTCAAGGCCCATTAAAATCAGCGTGCATCTTTTCCACTAATGTCAAGAGGTTTTTAATCAGACTTTAAATTACTCCCCAGCTTCAGCTGAGTTCTGAGATGTTTCTTTCCCACAGATGCATTTTCCCTGCCTGAATCTCATTTCCTGCTTCTCTTTATAATCTCCTTTTTAGGCCCCTTCTGCTATCCTCTTTCCTCACATTGTATTTTTGCAACTCTTTCCAACCTAGTGTCATCTGCAAGGTGAATTAATGAGCTCTGTCTTCCAGATCATTAACAAAGGCACCAAGTATAATCCAGCTCAAAACTGCCTGTGAAGAACCACAGCAACATTATAAGGAAAGAGATTTGCTCCCCTGCTCCCTACAGGATTAGACGAGTTCTCAAAATCCCTCACTCTTGGCACATCAAGGAAATGAGTAGTTCAATTCCTTCTTTCTCCCTAAACAGAATGACCTAACATATGCATACGCATACACTGGTATATCTATATCAACTTCTAAAGGGGACAAATACAATGAGAATATATAAAGAAATGGTGTATGATGGAGCTACGTAATATTCATTTTTGTACATGTGTAAAAATACATTAAACAGCACAAGCATGTTACACAAGGCTGACATAATTTTACTTGAATCTGTCCCTCACTTTCTATTTTACTTTCATCAGCAATAGATGATACAGTCATAACTCATAGAAAATAAAATGTTTATTAGACCGTAACAAAGCCCTCAGTCAAATGGCCTGATATTTAGGTGATTCTGTGTGGAGCCAGGAGTTGGACTTAGTGATTCTTATGGGTCCCTTTCAACTTGGGATACTCTGTTATTCTATAGTTCTAACAACTACAAGTAGAAGATGCATGTGTGGCACTTAAATACTCAAACTTCAACTTCAGATAACAAATTACACTATATTGAACACATTCACATTATTATTCAACACATTATTCAGACAAACTTTCTATGGTACAGATAAATCGTGCACTTTCTTTTCTTATTTATTTATGTGGGAGAAATGTGTCTGCTATTTTGTTGAGCCCAGTCAGTGCAAACAACCCTCAGATCTTTCTAATGTGATGGAACAGTTGGTATCAGGGAACTCTGGGAGAAGAGAGAAGGCATTATGTCAGCAATGGGCATGCATCAACTTCCTTATGGATACACAGGTACGGAGGGCTGCTTTACTCTACTATAAATATGGCAGTAGAATCATAAAACCACTGAATATCCTGAGATGAAAGAGACCCAGAAGGATAATTGAGATCAACTCCTGCCTCCACACAGGATCATCCAAAATTCAAAAACTGTGTCTCAGAGCATTGTTCAAATGCTTTCTGAACTCCAGTCATACCCACCACTAGTTACCACTGGCAGCATGAACAGCCACCTTGCTCATTTCGTCACCTGCCTATAGTTAGATGCTGAAAGACATGCCTTGCATCAGCTATACTTCTTCAGACAGTCCTGCATCAGAAAGTGTAAATTTGGATTTAAATCTCCACTGTCCACCTCATCCAGTTCTAATTTAGTTATATGATTATCACATGAGTTGTGAAAGTAAATGGCAGTCAAGTATTCCTGCTATGTGATTATATTTTAAAATCCAAGTAATAGCAATTACTTTTATTAGCAATAACAATTATCATCCCTCTCAGAAGAGTATCAGATAAAGAAATTCCTTGTAATGAAAAAAAAAAAAAAAAAAAAGATTTACTGTTTTTCCAATGAAAGAGCATGAATTTCTATACATCCACATACATCCAGGAATCTGATCTCATTAGTTGGAACATATATATAAGAAAATGTAATGATTAGTAAATTCTAACATACTGGCCATTTAAAAATGAAATCCTTGATGACAATTACAGAAAATAAATAATAAAAATTAGTTGAGATAATAAAGATTCAAAGTAGGTTTAGAGAGAGAGGGCATGTCTAAAGATGCTAATTCCAGGGAAACTGGTATGTCTAGACAGCTCAGTATAGACTGTTGAAAAGATGCTGGGATCCCCAAACCAGTAGAGATGAGTCAATGAAAACTTCCTGGGAGCTAACTATCCCTGCCTCCTCTTAGATCCAAATAACTCTGGCCATGAAATTGCATGTTCATTGTTGTGACCTCTGGTAGCTGAAACATGCTGTTTCATATGTTTTCAAGTAATAGTTCTTAGTTGCTCTCCACTAGCTAGCTGAATAACAACGACTGCAGTTTTTAAATGTAGGAACCACTGGGAGAGGCTATCAGTCAGTGAAGTAGAATTGTGTAGTTCCAGTTTAAATACACCCAGTGAGAAATCTGCAGAGGGCTGAAAGCAGAAGCAGATACTACTGTAAGCCAGTTTGGTACTTAACCACCAATCATTAGATTTATAACTTCAGATGAGAAAAATTGAGGTTAGTCCTGCACTGATTTCAGCTCAAGAAGGGATAATCATTTTGCATGTCCCTATTCTCCTTTCCCAGCATATCGCATAACATTCACTGTGCCAACACTGGCTTTGGTGCTGCTTTTATAGTAAAACTTTTTCCATTTGTGTGGTTTGTGTCATTCAGATTCAATGTCTGTGTCAGAACATGACTTTCTGTGCTCTTGCTTCTTTCAGAAGCTGTGAATATCACTCATGGCAGCTAGCAATATTTCTCTGTTATTTTGTAATTGTCATGAAAATATTTTGCCTTTAACTTTATTAAGTTACAGATAGACTTATCCAAACCACAGGTAAAAACTATATGCTTATGATTCTTTACTACTACTCTTCCATTTGCCAAGTATACTTCTGTTGGATGTGTCTGCTTGCAAAGCTTTTTTTGTCTAAGTTTGGATTCATTACTGGATTCTACATTCTTTTGAACCCATTTTCTGGCACATATTGTAGATATGTCATATCCTACAGCACTGAAATGCCAGACATTCTGGCATTCCCTGATCAATTCCAGTAACAATATTGAAATCCCACTCAAAAGATACACTTGGTTCCCCTTGGGGCAAGTCTGTATGTACAATGATGCAGAACAACCTCACAAACTCTGGTTGTGCCCTACAATACGTAGTTGAATACTATAAAGTTCAACAGAAAATCTTTCTCAAACAACTCTCAAACAACACTCAAAAAGCTGAAATTCAGATTCCGAAGAAAGCTAAAAAGCTAAAACCTCCAGTCGTCACTTTTTTAAAAAAAGAATACATTTCTGTGATTCTGTGAATTTCCTCTTATTTAAATTTTGAGCATCATTTTAAAACCTTTTATGCACTATTTCATTCAGGGGAATATTTTACTATCATCAAGACACTCTGTATAAGCATAATTTTATCACTGTAATTGTTCTCATAATGCTAACATTTTAATAAACTGTTTGATATAAGCACTTTCTTATTAGTTGAACTGCAAGCACGCGAAGTGCATTGACTTTAACTCTGTCATGGGACAAGAGCTAAGATTGCTGTAATTGCTTATAGCATAATACTTAAACATTTTCCATACATCACTTATCTAGCATTAAACTACAGTGTTAGACTTATGCAAAAGAGTGCAGTATGTTTGCATAGGACACAACGTAAAGCTGCTCTAATCATCTGCAGTAATATTCGAATAAACGGCTTTACATGAATCTAAGATTTTTTTATCTATTCTTTTTACTTTTGAAGTGAATGCTGAAATCCCCTCCAGCAAAACTCCCACTGCACTCCACGAAACTCATCTTTGAATCTCTCCCCGATGCCTTCACTTAGGCAGTCAGTTCCCAGAGTTGGTAGAAGTTTGCCTGCATGTGAGCTGAGAAAGAAAGGAGGAAAACCTCCAAGATGTGGCCTCAGGTGATCTACAGTGAAGTCTCTGCAGTACCTTTATGCCTCTGAACTTGAATTGGCCTGAAGCTAAGCAAAGTTCACAGATCCAGTGCTGCAGCTGAGTAGAATCCTGCAGTCCTAACCTTAACAAACTCTTCACTGAGGCATAGGAGTTTCATCTGATTAAAAATTTCAGGGTCTCATCTGCCCTCTTTTAACTTTGTATGTGTTCACTAAGCTTCAGGTATGAAGTGGAGGGCTGTATCACTCAATTCCTTCACTGAGCTGCAGCTGAAATAAATGTGAGCATTTCCTGTGGCTTCAAATATGAAGCATAATTTGAGAGATTTTTTTGATTTTTTGATTTTTTTAATTAAGATATAATGGCACTTCAAGAAATGGAAACCTTCAAATCAGAAGTTATAATCAGCCCATTATAATAAGTCATTTTCTTCACACGGCTTGGACTGAGATCTGAATGCCCATTTTGGAAACTTAATGAGGTTAATCATGTTAAGATCCCAGGATCACATCCTCACAGAAAGGAAAAATCATCTAATGATGAAATCTCTTGCCTGGAGTTTTAAATGATTTTTAACCTTGAAAGTTTGTTTAATGGAAATGTGCAAAACTGCTTCACCTGTCCTCACAGAGGGATGGGAACACCAACACATATGCTTAAGTAATGGAAGATACGTTCACTTTGTGTTCTGAGGACCAAGCTTTATCTTGGTTTGCTGTTTCTCTAAGGATTTCAGAAAATATAAATTAATAATTTTTCTAAAGGGAAAATACTCTCACGTTATTAATAACTTCTGTTCAACTTTTAAATTATCTACTTAGAACCCCACATTATCCTCATTTACTTTTCATAATTTCCGTACACAAAAATATAAATTTAACAGCTCACTACCATCCTTCTCACTACGCACCACCTCCTCCTGTCTGATACAGTACTATCAATGTTCAGTGGCAAATATTTTCTTATTAACCAGACCTTGATTGAATTTTTTCAGTTCTTTCTTGATTACTGTTGTTAGTGACGTATTTGTCATTTTTATCTCTGAGAGCTGCAACCTGGAATCCACATTTTATCCTTTTGTTGCCTCTATTTTCTTTCTTTCCTTCTTTCCTTCTTTCCTTCCTTCTTTCCTTCTTTCTTTCTTTTTTTCTTTCCTTCTTTCTTTCTTTCTTTCCTATTTATTTATTTATTTATACCTTTTAAAACAATTTCTTGTTGTAAATCATGAATTCTTCTGACAGTTTCCACTAAACAGTTTAGCTGACTTCAGCATATTAAACTTCCTTGTTTAAATGTTGGTAGGTTTTTCTTTTTTTTCTTTTTTCTCTAACATTCCCTGAACTCCTTGACATCTTTTTAAAGTCCTTTCTGTGAGTTATCTTCACTGTGTTGCTCTTCTTCTTAGTAGTTGGTCAAAAACCTTTTCAAAATGCTGCTGAAGTATTCATTCAGATCTGGAGTGCAGGTGGCTTAGAGTTCTTCAGACACTGAGAAAGACCATTCTCAAAGTAGCAAGAAATTCCATTTTCTCTTATTCTTGTTGCTGTAAAACAGGAAGTAAAATTCTTTTCATTTCACTATAAAAGGCTCAATCATAATGATCAGTCATTTGAAAGCTCACACTGGCAAACAGCAGATGATACGACTAACATCTCTCTTAGCCTGTCTAAACATCAGTTTGAAAATAACAGAGCTGCATAAACGGCATCAATGTCTTCTCCGTTTCTGAATGTATAATTCACTTAAATGTCTATATAATCCTCAGAGCATCAGACAAAATAGTGGAATTTATATGAAAACATATTCTTGTAAATGAGTACAAGACTATGCACATCAGGTCAAAACTATTCACAGTCACAGTGTGGGTGTAATCATTCATCCTGCTGAAATTAATGCTTTTGAAATCAGAAAAATGCTCTCTGGAATGAGTTTGGTTCAGTATTTAAAGGGTTAAGGATCAAAACATATTGAAGTCCAGAGCTTTCTAATCCAATGAAGCCAATAGAGCTATAAAAAATAAAACTAACGTCAAACATTAAAACTAACCTCTGCACATCTAAGCCAAATCCCAAACAAAACTGACAGTTGATAGAATGTTGATGTTTACAGATATTTAAGAAATTAACTCATCTTCTACTGCTGCTTTGCCATTTTATCTCATGTCTTATTTTCTTCGGAAAAATCTGCTTAAACTAGACAGGAAAATTAATGATGATCAGCTTATGTAATGCTTGTCTACAACTACTGAGTATTATTCTTAAGAAGGAAATATACACATTAACACTATATATATTAGATACTATTAAATCATGCATAAAAATTAATGAATTATGTACATGAAACATCTGTAGATATTTTCTGATATTGCACTGTTTTCAAATGCATAAAACTTTCCTGACTTTAATCATTAACTACACTGATTTATGGCTCTATTGTAAAGATCTGTTCCTGAAAATGGAAAAACAAAAGAAACACAAGGGGAAACAAATGGTTAGTATATTCGGATTAAAACTCTTACTTTATTAAAGAATTATTTTACGTTTTGCAATGTCAGTTCTAAAGGCAGCAAAAGAATATTTGTATCCTTTCAAACATTCAAGTTAGGCATGTCAGCCTGAAAACTATCTTTGCCTGTGTTTAAGTTTGACTTTTTCATGTAACTGCATTAATGGTTCAATATGTTATGAGGCTCCTCCAGATCTAAAGATCTAAAGAGGCAATGAAAACCATCTGCAATTTTTCTCCTTTTCCAACAGAACTTTCAGAAGTACTGAGAATAAGGAAACTGTATTCATGCAGTATGATATATATGGGTGCAGAGAAGTCAGAAAGGGTGAGAAAGGTTGGGAACAGAGATTAAATTTCGCTAAACGAGTGGAATTCTCTTACATGTTGTCATATCTGCAAATGCAGTCTGCATCTGCTTTAGATGTCCAAGCTCCCAGTATAGTCAGCAAGTGCTTGGTTCAATTGTTGCCATTAGAGAGGCCTCAGTACACCCATTTTAGGCTGTCAGACATAACTCAGTCCTATGGTAGATCCCTGTCCTGTAGGAGCAACAGTTAAATGTAGAATAGCCTAGATGATATTTTTTTTTTGTTTGAGAAGCCAAAACATTCTTTAAAGACACCAGAACATGCACACCAAAGATCATACCACTTTGTCTTGCCATGAATTCCACCATAGGAAGCCTGTTTGTTTGCTGACCTTGATGCCATTTCAAAATTCCTATGGTAATTTGGAGGCTGACACGGGTGTGCACATGAAGACAGAGTGTACTTTCTCACCGGTGTGTGCATTAGAGGACTCTAGTGGTAGGAATAGGTCTGGATTAAGCAGGAACAACTGTAACTCCAGAAAGAGATGTGTCTAAATAAGGACTTTTCCTTCCAGAAGAGGAGTGTGCTTGTAGAGCACACGTCTTGACAGTGGGTGTGCATAACTTTGTGTATATGTGCATGCTGTGTATGCTTATGTTATGATTATTACTTCTAGGAAATTGATATAAATAGTGCAGAAATACACAATATCATTGACATCTTAGAAC